>ML776817.1:565208-634439 GCA_009831015.1 Picea engelmannii
GAGGTATTGTGTGATGTTTCTCTTCTCGAAGTTTGTGATGTTCTTTTGGGCCAACCTTATTTATGGAAACATCATGCTATATATGAGTCTAGGACTCGTAGTGTTATTATTAATTTGAACATGAAATTGTACAGGATACCCGAGGCAACACCACCTAGTGTTATTTCCTTGATCTTTGCTAAGTAATGCAGGAAGGTCATCTCTCAGACGGGGAATTTTTTCTTCTTCATGATTCGCTCTCAGAATGAGCGAAAGATCACAACCACATCCAGGGTCTCTACGACCGACCTCTCCACACAGCATAAGCAAGTAGATAAGGTCATGGAAGAATAATTGGATATCTTCTCCTCGCCTACCGAGGTACCTCTGCACTGCCAAGTCAAGCACCACATCGATCTGACCCCTGGCGCACCGCTGCCCAATGGGCCAGTCTATCGTCGCTCTCCATTAGAGAATGAGGAGATCAAGTGAAAGATCCAAGAATTTCTCCACAAGGGGCACATCCGTCCTGGCTCATCACCTTGTGGGAGCCCAATCATGCTGGTATAGAAGAAATATGGAACATGATGACTTTGCATTGATTACCGGGCTCTGAATAAACTAACAGTCAGAAACCGATACCTGATTCACTGAATCGATGACCTCCTTAATCAACTCACGGGGGCCAAATACTTCAGTAAGATTTATTTGAAGTCTGTCTACCAACAGGTCCCGATAGAACATACAGATGTATGGAAGACCACCTTCAATTCAAAGGAAGGCCTTTTTGAATGGTTGGTCATGCCCTTTGGTTTGAAAAATGATCCAACCAATTTCATGAGGATGATGTACGATATCCTGCGACCATTCACCAATACTTTTGTAGTGGTGTATTTGGATGACATTCTCATTTACAACAAGACTTGGGCCGAACACTTGCAACATATTCAACAGGTTCTGCACACCCTACGACAACACAAGCTATATGCCAACTTGGAAAAATTCTCCTTCGGCATGGACAAGGTTCATTACCTGGGATACATCATTGATCAACATGGCGTACATGTGGATCTAGCCAAGATCCAAGTCATCCGTGATTGGCCAGCCCCAACCACACTCACTGATCTTTAGAGATTCTTGGGCCTTGCCAATTTCTACCGCAGGTTTGTGTTGGGATTATCCCATATTGCATGGGCCCTCAACCAAATAACGAGGGGTGCTGGTAAGGTGAAATTTGCGTGGGGTCGGTACCAACAATAAGCGCTCGATGATTTGAAGCAACGCTTGTGTTCAACCCCAGTACTTTCACTACCAATCCTGCAAAAAACCTTTGAGATCGAGACAGATGCTTCAGACTATGCTGTGGGTGCCGTTCTCACTCAACACAGCCACCCCGTCGCCTATCACAGTGAGACACTATCAGATGCTGTCCGTAAGTACCCTACTTATGAAAAAAAAATGTACTCCATTGTGCAAGCCTCTCACCAATGGAGACATTACATTCTTGGGAAGGAGACAGTCATCCACACTGATCATAAGCCACTGCAATTCATGCAGATACAAGGAAAATTGCAAAATGACCGCCATCAAAAGTGGTCCACATACTTACAACAATTCCACCTCAACATCAAGTATAAAACATGAAGCACCAACTGTGTCACTGATTGCCTCAACAGATTTCCAGTCGCGACACTCACCACGGTGCTAGACTCTTGCAGACATGAGACCTCTGGATGGCCCCAACTCTATGAGATAGACCCAGAATTCACCACCATCTACCAAATGTTGGGTGCAAACGCAGTTGTCGATAATTTCCATCTTCAGGATGGGTTGTTGTGTCGTCTGGGCCATATCAGTGTTCCATCAAGCGAGCGAGCGAAGATGATATGGAAATCCCACTACAGTCAGGTGGCAGGACACTTCGGCGTCGAAAATATAGTGGTGATGCTACATAAACATTTCTACTGGCCAAAAATTCGGCAGGAGGTGAGAAAGTATATCATGTCCTGCACTGCCTGCGCTATTGCCAAAACGACCACTAAGAAACAGGGCCTGTACACCCCTCTTCCTACTCCTGACAGGACATGGGAATCCATATCAATGGATTACATGTCGGGCCTCCCATCCACCAAGTGGGGAAATGACTGTGTTTTTGTGGTTGTTGATTGTTTTTCTAAGATGGCGATTTTGGTTGCCTACAGGAAGAGAATCACAACAGAGGCCATTGCCAAGCTCTTATTTGAACGAGTCTGGGTACATTTTGGAATCCCACAAACAATTTTCTCAAATTGGGACATTCGATTTCTCATCACATTCTGGTCGAGCCTCTGGTCACTGCTGGACACCAAGCTCACCAAATCCATGGCCTTCCACCCCCAGACAAATATCCAAACCGAGGTTGTAAATCGAATGATTGTGCATATCCTTCACATGTATAATTCCAAGCACCCTCACACATGGGATGAGAGCCTTCACTATGCCAGCATAGCTACAACTGAGCCCTACATAACTCAACCGGGCACAACCCCTTTGAGGTGGGGTTGTGATTCCAACCATTGGGTCCCATAGATGTTGCACTTCCCCTTGCGGTCACCTCGATCGACTCATCTCCTGCTCCAACTGAAGCTGACAAAGCCACCTATTTCATTGAGCGGATCCAACACATCCGCCAACAGGTTTAGGATATCCTACAGAAGTCCAATGACAAGTGCAAGCAATGCCATGATCAACATCGGGTGCCACATAAGTTTCAGGTGGGAGACAATGTTTGGTTGCACTTGCAGAAAGAATGCCTTACAAGACCCCATCAGAAGATTTGACCACTCCGTTATGGGACGTACACCATCACCAAGTCCGTGGGGGATAATTCTTTTGAGCTCAACATTCCTCCTTTCCTTGGCTTGCACCCAATGTTCAACGTGGATCTCCTTCGCCCTTATTTTCCACCATTATTGGACACCTCAGAAGTAGCAAAACAACTGACACCAACAGAGCTCAAGACCAACTGCATACAACAGGAATCCAATGATCATATTGTGGACACACAGTTCAAGGGCACTTGAAAACAAAGGATCCAACTTTATCGAGTCGTCAAAGCAGGGCAGCTCCTGCACCAAGGCAAGTGGCTCACCCGGAGCCAAATTCAACATAAATTTCTTCATATGATGGGGGAAATCAATGCAATGGAGACCATTGCTTCCTATGGAGGGAGGATTGATCTAGGTGGATATTAGTGGCCACCCACCTTTTCCAACTGGCTCAAAATAGTTTTCTGGCAATTTGGGTAATTTACTATTTTTAGCAGTTTTTTTGGGTCCTGAAACTTCCGAAGCCGTTTTGAGGCCCTAAACGACATTTTTTGGGAAAACAAGGAGCAACATAAAAATTCCTTCGATGTTTACCCCAAAATGAATCTCCTCGACGATAGCTCTCCAACGTGCTATCATGCCCTTAAAACAAAGATCGTATGCAAAAGTTACGACCCCGAGAATTTGATGTACTAACTTACCCAAATAAGGCCCACATGACTTTTGGCGCTTCATCTCCTAGGGTTAAATTTTTGGATGTCTAGGGTTTTTGGAATTCCTGTTTATTTGTAAAAAGGCTTCAGAGCCTCATTGTAATCATCTTCTTGCGAATGAGCGCAACCGTCACATCTCTTCTCAGAGATAAGCTGCCACCATTCCAACAAGCTTGTTTTCTGTTGCATTTTGCAGTTTCAGCTTATTTCCTTATTGAATAGAAAACTAGTTTTACTGTATCTCTGTTATTTTGTGTTAAGCACCTGTTAATAATATGTAGTCATTTCATTCTACTCATAAAATCTGAATCAGAGAACTTATTAATAGAAGTGGAAAGGGTAATTGTAAAATTATGATAGAGGTCTTCAATGTTGTCCTTATAAGTTAGGAGATGCAATTCACTATTTAAATCCTTTAAGAAAAGGTCAAATTTACTTTTGTTAAAGAGTGGTTTCCTTTGATTATTAGAATTCTCTTCAATGGCGCTTCTATGCATGGAAAAGTTTAGAGTTAGGGTTAAAGGTCTATGATCAGAGTTAGGTTCATGGTCATTTAAAAGGTCAACAATTACTATTTGCTTGGAAATGGGGATATCAAATATCACATAATCTATGACACTACTACCTAGCCCATGAATACAAGTCATATGGTTAGAGTTTGGGAACTTTATTACTCCATTGCAAATTATTAGGTCTTCAGAGCTATAGATCTTGACCAACTTAGTACCAAACAAATTCTTAGTTAGGTATTCAAAGCTTCTTTTGTAGCTATTAGCTAAAAAAAGGTCATCATCTAGCCATACATGATTGTGATTGGAATCATTTCTTAAAAGAGTAACTTGGTTAGTTGTAGTCCTAACATTAAAGTCTCATAGCAGGAGGATATTACCTTGATTTTTCAAACTATACATATCTTGTTCTAAATTATTATAGGGAAAATTTATATCTAGATTGTTTTTCTTATAAAAAGTAGAACTAATAGGTTCAAAATAGAAAATTGCTATATACATCTTATTAGCATTGATGCTAGAAATTTCTATCCAAATCTATTGATTGAGAGGGTCGATGTTATGAAGTTGAATGTGTGGAGAAATGATATTTCTAATATAACAAGCTATGCCTCATATCCCTATATGATAGGAATTTTTGTTCCATAAGACAAATCCTTCTATGTTAGGGACCTTAGACTCTTCATGCTCCCAAGTTTCAACTAGACAAATAATATCAACATCACTCGAGATCCAACTTATCAGAGGACCTTTGCGCCATGGAAAGCCATGATAGTTCCAAAAGGGATCCCAAGTGTCCCAAATTCCTATTTATTATGATCCTTCTGGTCTCTACCCTAACACCAACTTTACAATTTCTAATTATTGCCCATTTTCCTTCTTTCTTTGCTTCTTTTACCTTTTGAATTTCCTTCCTTAATTCAACTTGGTCTTCAGGAGTGAGGTCTTCATTTATAAATATTCTTGACCCTTTTAAGCTCGGATATTTACTAAGTATGCTATATTTATGGTCATTACAACTTACTTCGACACACATCAACCTATCTTTATGATCAATTATTTTTCCTAGCCTCTTTGCTTCTATGAGGTAAGTTGTTTCAATTTATGATTTATTTTTTAACTCTTCTTTTACTATTGCTAGTGTATCCTCCTCTCGTTGTCATTTTATACCAAAAATTATGAGGTTCATGGCTCTTTTATTACGCTCATGGTCTACTTCAATTAGCTTATTCATTCCCTCATTGATGGGTTTGATATCCATTTTTTTTTTAGATTACTGAGGGTCAAATTGTTGGTTAGTTTTTCTTCTAGCTCTTTAATCGTATCTCTCAAGTTGCGATTTTCTTCAACCTCTCCTTCTTGGGTTGATTGTTTTTGTTTTTCCATTTCTTGAATCCTATCCTCCATTTTATGCAATTGATGCTTCAACCCTAACAATCTATCCTCTATCCAAGTTTGAATCGTATCTTCAAAGATTCCAATTGTTTTTTTATCAAGCATTGCCTCTAGCTCTATTTGGAGTTTTACGTCTTTTTCTTCACTCCTTTTTTCTAATGATTCTAACTCTATTTGGAGTTTGGCATTTTTTTCTTCTCTCCTTTTTTTCTAATGATTCCATATATTCGTAAAGGCTCTCTAGGGTGACTTTAGGGGGCCTCCCCCTGACATGATGAGTTTTTAGAATAGGTGGTGGAGTGCTCATATTGAAAATAAGTAACAATTGTTATTTTGGATTGAATTTAAAAATGGAAAATAATTTTTTAATTGATAATAATGATAATAATTATTATCTCTAAAATCAACTTTTACTTATTAAAATTTTAGAGATTTAAAACAAATTTTAAATTTTATTTATATTTAAATCTCTTTAATTTTCACATGTTACTAGATTATAAATATATTTTAAATTAAACTTGAATCAAAGTAACAACTTACTCACCTGGTTTATGAACACGCACTCGAGTGCTCAACAGGTTGAAGAAGCCATAACTGATAGGTTGAAGAAGCCATAAATGATCTACAAACACATGCCCAGGTGATCAACGGGTGGAAGAAACCAGAACTAAAAATTATTCAAAACTGTAGAGATTATTCCTATCAAAAAGTTCAAAACCTCATAGATTATTCCTGTCACTGAGAGTTCAAAAATGTCCAAAAACTCATAGAATTATTATTCCTATCAAAAAGTTCAAAACCTCATAGATTATTCCTGTCACTGAGAGTTCAAAAATGTCCAAAAACTCATAGAATTATTATTCCCTTGCAAAACCACAAAAACACAAAGATATAATGTTCGAAATAAAATATCTCTTTCAAAACCACAAACAAGTATTAAGTATATATATATATTCTAGGTTACAAAGTTTTGGAAAAAACCCCAAGTACTTTCCTTCATTTTGAGGATGGTACCTAGGATAAACCCTACAATCTTCAGGGCATAAATGGTTAAAAAACAAATCTCAAAGCCATTAGAAACATATATATTTGAAATGAGCTCAATATATAATTTACGGGAATTGAACTTGGGTGGGAAGGATAAAAGGTTTTCGTGTGAGATAAATAAAGACTCAACATTAAATAATAAAGGTTGAATGTGATTTCTATCATAAGAGAGGAGATCAATCCACTGGAATTTCCTATGGATTTGAGTAGACTCTAAGTATGGATATAATTCATAAAGAATATTTGGATAGGAGTCTCTTTGAGAATGAAATATTGTGGGATTTCGTAGGAAAGAGATCTATTGTTCACTCACCAAAATCATTTAATGAGAATATTAAAGGTGTAGAAGATAACATAATATGAAATTGAATATATTTGGTAGGAAAAAAAGACCTTTTCAACTATTAAAGGAGCTCAATGGTCTTCAATTTGAAGTTGACATGGAATTAAGTTGTGAAGAAAAAGGTGATGAGGTAATGTAGGTCAAACATCTCTACCCATATACTTTCTAGGGTCTTGAGTCTTCTAGGAGGGCTAAAGTTGTTAAGATATGGGGAAAAGATTTAAGGTCAATTGATTTAGGAATTCATATAAATTATTTAAAAGATTCAATTTGTGAACCTACTATATATATTTATGGATGAGCTAGATGTAAGTGGACCCCATCACTGCAAAAAGTTCTATTGTATTGACAAGGGTAGTTGGGGATAATGAAACCCTATCAAAGATGTAGACTATGGATTTATTAGGGTATGAAACCTTGAAGAAGTATTTCATGTCAACAAAATTATAGGAGCATGGAGAGATATATGTGGTTTAAGTGAAGGAATCATGGAAAAACAAATATTTATATAAAATTATGTTTACCTTAGAACTATTAAGTAGAATATGGAATCCATGAGCTTGTATATGTAAGTTTTAGGACCTTTTTAGATGAAATAATGCATACATATTTTAAATTAAAATAAAAAACAAAAAACAATGGCACAAGCATATAACACATAGATATACCTTAATATTTTAACCTTGATTAATGCTTGTGGATGAGTGCACAATCCTCATGCTATAACTAATACCTTGTGCATGAAAGAAAGATTCACATGAAAATGATATAACACACCTTCAATAATATAATCTTTTGTAGGCATAAATACTATTATGATGGTTAAAAGTCTTGCAAATTTTGAAGCTAGTTAAGGAATCTCAATGTTTATTGATCTTATATTAATATAACTCATCGATAAAGTGAATACTTGACCTTGTTTTTTATAAGGCATAAAATAATTGGTAAATATATTAAGAAGAGAACTTTTATGACTAGAATAAAAGTATGAAAAAGAAGAAGCATATAGGTGTGCATGATGAACATTAGATTCTTAAGTGGATAAATAGTATCAAGAATGACACAAAATGGTATGAATTACTTGTTATAGTTCAAGACTGGATATGGATTAGATGCCAATAGTCCATGATCATAGAAATTGGGAGTATAGTCAAAGTGATGTAGGAGCATCAGAATCATTTTGAGGATGCCAATGTGAAGATTGTTACAGTACTAAAATTAGTTACTACAGAACATGACATGTTGCAAAACTTGACAATGCCGCTGGAAAAGTAATAGTGCTATTGAAAAATGTAACGGTGCTGTAGGTTGTGATAGTTTTTCAAATGGACACACTTTTATAAAATTGAAAAAAGGTAAATGCATGAGAGAAAATGCAAAGTTTAAGAGGAAATTTGTCTGCATGTGTAGAAGGTTTTTCAAAGGATGCGTTGAAGGAGTGTGCTGTTGAGTGGAAGGTGGAAGGTCACACTACACAAGAAGAATAGCTAGAAATGAAAGGGAAGTAACTGAAATTAAAAAGGGATGAGAAGATCATTTGAAATATGAAGGTGAACAATTTCCCAAAGATAAATAAATACAACATGAATTAAGTGAGAAGAAGATATCAAAAGGAAGGTGATAGAGGTAATGGTTGAGGTTTCCATGGCCTTTGGCCTGGAAACCCAACGTAATTTGTAAGATGATATGTGGCCATGGAGACATTGTAATTTATTCTCTACTGTTGGCACCCAAAGTTTTGGGTTAAGTTTTGCGCATGTGCACAAACGAAGTTGTGTGCACTCATTCCATAGTTTTGCGCACACCTAAAAAATGAGTGAAAAAATGCTATAAAGTGCACATCGAACAAGGTTTTGTCAGTAGTTCTCCAAGTGTAAATACTACCAAGTGTGTGCCAGTCCGATTTTTGTTAGTTGTGCCAGAATTTGAAAATATTCCCACTAGAATCAAGAAAGGAATCATCGAGAAATCTCCCCAAATGATGATTAACAACAACATACAAAGGCGTGGGGCAGCTAGAAGATGAACTTACCAGGGATTTAATATTTCCCCTGATACAAAGAGTCTACGTGGAGCACTGGTAGGCACTAGAAGCATGCGAGGCAGTTGGATCAGACAAGCATGTGGAGGAGAGAAGAAAGAGACAATGTTCCCCAACAATGAAAGATATAAAAATGAGCTCTAAGCTCAGAACGAGAGCTAGATAGTTAGTCAATCAGTTGGTTGGTTGGTTAATCGATTAATTGGCTACTTCACTAGTATGAGAGTTTTTGAGTTAGCTTATATACCAGTATCAAACTCAATCCGATCCTGCTATAATCTTGTGATGTTTTGAATATATTCATGTGTCTTTGATATGTATGAGTCCTAATGAAAGGTGCATGGTGAATTATGTTGTATTTCCATTGTTTTACATAGTAATGATACACATTTCCATGGCTATCATACTACATAGGCAACTTTTTAGTGCACTATATAAATTTGATCTGATGGAATTATTCTAGTAATAAATATATGGAAATTTTGATCTAATCTGTGTCTGTGATGAGTGAGTTGAATATGAGTGTGTATTGTTTCATTTCTTAGTCCCAAACAATTTATCACACCCGAGTTACATGGATTCCAATTGTAGTAATGTTTCATTTGTTTAACCCTTCATCCATGTCACAAGACCTTATGGCCTTTACAATCCTCTTTGCATCTTGGGTGAGACCTTCCTCAACCTTGGACGAGGATTGATATGTCGATGATTTAGGGTTTTTGTTGGACAACTCTGGATGAATCCTGGGTCTAAAACTCCCCAGCGTTAAGAAGGATGGAATGTGCACAAGAGTGGACTAAAGGTGAACCCAACAAATGGTTCCATTTCCAGGACATGAAGTCTTGTTGAGATCAATGGAGGAAAAGAAAAATGTGCTGGCATCATTCTAAGGAGGAGATTCAAGATTGGATGGAAGCAAAAGATTAAAATTTTTCCTAGGAGAGATGCAAAGATCGTAGGTGAACGCGAAGGAATGGAAAGGAAAATATCTTTACTCGAACATGCATGAGCTCTTCTTCGAGGAATATCCATGTCTGCTACATGAATGGTTAAAGAGACAAGCGATAGTTAGTTCAACTGTGTTACTAGTGGAGCCAATAGTTTGGGTTGATCAAGCTAAGTTTGATAACTTGAAGGTGTTAGATAACAAGTGGACTCGGGCTATTGATTTTTGGTTCTCTCAAGTGAAGGAAGGATACATTATTGAGTTCTCTATAGAATAGAATGATTCTTTCAAAGAGTTGAAAGAAAATTCGAAGAAGGTCCAAGGAATTAGATGCTAGAAGAAATTCCACTTTGGATCAAGATGCTGATTGTATAAAGAAGAATGATGTGTATGGAGCCTGATAGAATGTATGAGTAAACCCCATAACGTTGGGGGGTTTGGAAAAGGTGGGGTAAAAATATTCAGAAGATGGATCCATGGAGGAGGATCCAATAATTTTTTGAGATGATGTGAGGACTGGAATGGACCCAGAAGAGTAGAGGAGAAAAAGAGACGAGATATACGCAAGAAGAGCTAATCTGAGAGAAATATGAGCATAGGAGTAGAGAAGAGTTAGCCAAGGGTGCATAGCAAGGTGTTGGGCCCAAAATGAAGAGGAAACTCACACTAGACAGTGGTGTGGGAGAGGATGTTGTGACAGAGTGGAGCAAAAGAAAGGAAAATATTGCAAAGAGACTTCGTGTCAAAGATACCAATAGTGACAATAGTGGTGGTGAGGGCCTAGGTAACGAAGCCTGTACCCTTTGGATGCTGCGGTATGCCGCAATATTAAGAGAGAAGAGAGTGCACATGTGTGGTGTGCAGGTGAAAATTTGTGGTGTGTCGATAGAATCAGAGTAGCAAGTGACACATGATTACTCCTTAACAAGAAGATAAGTTGTCGTGCAGTACCATGAGGAGCCAATCCAAAGAGAATTTAGCACTCGAAGTAGTGGTAGTGTGCTAATCAGGAGAGAGGATGGTGTGCGTAGAAGTCATGTGCTGAGTGGAGAGAGTGATTCTGCGCAGGGTGGAAATGTGCAGATTAGACTGAGAGAATAAGCACACAGTGGCAGTGCACGGATCGCCCCGAAGGCAGGAGTGCATGTTTGTGGTGTGCAGTTAGGTCAGGAAGAGAGGGCACATATTGTTTATGCACCATAAGAAAAGGAATATGGAGGATCCCTTAGTGGTGGGGGAGATGAGTTGATGTTATTGGATGGTCTTGCGCGACTGTAAATAAATAGATCTTTGTCTCACCTCATGAGAAGTTTCAAAAGAAGATGGTATTACCCCCCCTTTGTACCACCCCCTTTATGAATTTTTAATCAAGAAGAAAACACAACATTTATTGAAGAGATTGGAGTTGAATAAAGAGAAGAAGACAAAAGCGACAAAACAAGTGAAGAATAAGGTGAAGTCAACAATACTTTACCCAAAACAATAGTGGTGTGGAAACATCTAGTCAATAGTAGTTTGAGAAGAGGAAATAGCCCTAGTTCGAACATGAAAAATAAAGATAGTACAATGAGGTTTCTCATGTTTCATGGAATATGTTAGGATGATGCAGAGAAACAATGGTTCACCTGTGAAGCAATATGGTTTGTAAAGACAGTTATAGATGACACGACTAAGATTGCACAACTAGAAATAACATTTAGGGATAGGGCCCTGACGTGGTACATGAAATACAAGGCTACTATGCCAACGGGATAGGCAAGGTCCCTAGCTAAGATCAAGCAAGATCTGCTTCGAGAGTTTCAAATTCCAAAGTGAGAATCCCAATGCATTACAAAAATCAAGGAGATCAAGTAGAAGGAAGGAGAAACCATTTGCGTTTATGAACAAAGGTTCAAAATCTTGTTGGATTGGTTAATGTTCTAGATCTAGGACGTGCAACACAAAGACTAGTTCTTTGCGGGGTTTCTCCCCCATATCCGAGTCCTTCTCACCCAATAAAGGGTGATGACTCAGGCTGAGGCAGTCGAGATCATGATGTGCTTGGAAGATACACCTGGTGGAATAGAGACATTAGTCGGGTTTTCATAGGTCCAATCGCATCTAGCCAACCTAAAAATACAACTACAAGATATGGCCAAGACTTAAGTCATGCACGAGCACGCACAATGTACTACATGCCGTTAAGAGGGACATCATCGAGATGAGTTCCCAGTCTACCAAATTATGTGGTGACAAGCATGCTGAGTCCATTTTCATCTAGATGGTCATAATGGTGTGAAATATGCAGACAGTGGGACATGTGCCACCCCACTATCACACATTAAAAAAGTATCAAACAACAATTCAAACCCCATTCTGTGAGTTCTATAAATCCGTCGACCATGATGTCAATAGATTATGCTCCCTCTAGTTAATGCAAGACAACACCCTGGATGTATTCCAGGTATAAGAGGAGAAAAAGGGTGATGAGCATGATGGCCTTGGCAGAGGCAAATATCAAGGAGGACCCTAAAGTGGATATGGGTGTGGTCACAACTGTGGATATGGTGGAGGAGGTGATAGAGCATCCACATGTTTCAATTACGATGAGATTGGTCATGTCTCATTATTTTTCACTAATATGTGCATGCTCTACAGATATTTTTATAGTCCTGAACATGTAACCGAGGACTATCCCGACTTACTGAAGGAGTGGGAGGACAATAAGACAAACTGTAACATGTTGCATGCTGAGCCACACAAAAACAAGAATAAGAATGAGGAAGCAGACGTCTGGGTAGTAACCAATGGAGGGGAAAAGACAGGGGAAGAATTCGAGCATGATGAAGACTCGGGTCAACAACCAGACAAAAATATCGAGAAGGCACCCCAACCCCCTCCTAAGTTTGATGCTTCTCAGTAGAAGCTTTTTCTACGTGAGGCACATATATCCCTTGAAGAATAAAAAGCGCATGAGGAGCTACAACACATGAATCATAGGTCTCTTGAAGAGGCATGGATATGAGAGGAAGTGTAGAGGGTGACACAAAGGTTGCTAGAGGAAGAATGAATTCGAGAATAGGTGTAGCAGGAGACACAAAGGTCGCTGGAAGAAGCTCCTCTGTGCGAAGAATTACAACACGCGACACAAATATCTTTGGAGGAGGCTCACATACGTGAGGAAATCCACCACACAACCCAAATATCGATAGATGAAGCACGCAGACAGACTACGCTATGACATGTAGAGAAAAAGGCTTATGAAGAACAACGGTAGGTGGATTTGCAACGCACAACGCATGTATAAGCCTTGCAAAACTTTGGTCAGATGAAAGAAGTTGAAGATCAAGTCAATACCTTCTTACATTATTGTTTTCACTTTCTTAAATATCTAAAAGTTGCAATTAATTTGACACATGTGTTAACTGCTTGCATGAAAGAACAAGGAGAGGAGACCACCATATCAAATCCGTTGCTGAAAAGGGATATATTCTAGGTTAGCAAGAAAAAGCGCATTGGCCGAGAGTTCAAGATGACAACAAATCTTGGTGGGTATGACATGGATGGATTCATGTGGGATCTAGGATCTGATGTGAACACAAACAAATCTCCCTAGTACCACCCGAAACTAGAACGAAATATAATAGAATATGAACCTTTCCCTAGGATTTAACTATTGAGTTTACTAGTTAACAAGAGATGGAAAACATACCGTTTAAATGCCATTTCCTCTTGTCATCGCCATCCTCTATCCATTCCAATAATCTTGCAATATTGACCCTGCAAAGGAACACAAGCCAGCCAAAGTGAAAGCAATAAAGTATTCTCAGTAAAAACCTATGTATGTGATCAAGGAATCATATAATAAAACAAGAATGGTTTTATGGGAAAGAGACATATCACTGTATCATATTCAATATAAAGTGGAGAGTACAACCAAATTCTTGATGTCACAAGGTCCCCTTTCAATGGCCCTTTTCTCCAACACACACACCTTTTCTCCAAATACCTTGAATGAAGAAGATCCACCATGTAGCTTGTAGAACTAAAGCAAAGCTCCCAAGAATGATCTGAGGTAGAGTTTCTCCATACAAATATTAGCCTATTCAACCTTAGCCTTTTCCATAAGAGATCCCTCCTTATATAAGATGAATAAGGGATGGATGCATAGATTAGGATGATCCCACCAAATCGGAAAAGTGAGTAAGATCCAAACCATTCGGAGGCCACCTCATCTTCTAGAAGATCCCCTTCTAGAAATTTCGTGAAGCTTCGAATTTTCCTTAGATTTTGGCATCGTCGCACCCTAGCTATAGTGCAGCCTGCGGAGACGTCGCAGTACAAATCTAGAGAAGGATGCTAGGATCAGGGATCGTCGCACCCTATATATTTTTGATGCAGTGCCCCTACCTCGAGAGGCTCTGCTGACCTCCCGGTCTGTGGATCTTCCTCTATTCCCGAGCTAAAGCAACTCTCCAGGTCCTTGCTGTAACCTCCATGAAAAAAAATCCACAGGTCTCCTTTTACGAATCCCGCCTATGCGAGCAAGCACTAGGCGCGAGCTCTACCCATGCGACCACCGATAGTGACCATGAGACTAAACAAAGGTGCTTCAAATTTCATGATTTCGAGACTTCCGTTTCGATTTGCCTCGACACCTTCGATTCCCAAAACCCTGAAATAGGGCTAACAGTCCCTAGCTCCTCCCTTATTATTCTACCATATGACCTCCAGTAAAACCTTGGGGTCCATCTCCAAGAACGTCGAGATTTCTCATATCGAGAAATCATGATGTAGATTTGCTCCCTTTTCTTGATACCCAAACTCCCGACTTCCTTACCTTAGATCAACGATCCCGATTCCCCCATGATTCGATGATTTAGACCGCGTCAAAATTTCGCGATTCGCGACCCCCGAGTTACAACTTCCTCCACACTCCCAACTTCTTAAATGCCAATATTCAAAGCACCAAATTAACAAATCTCACCCCTTCAGATATGACGACTGCTATCTCTCCTGATCTTGCGAGTGTTGAAAGGATCTCACCCTTATCCTTCCTACAGATCTACTATATCCAATGGTCCATGAAAATTGATGTTCCTCCCTTTAGGAATTTCCATCGTCCGTTCAGGTTCTCAATGACTCCTCGTCAAATGACTCGACATCGACCCTCCTGAGATTGATTCCATGAGGTGACTTCAAACCTCATCTTTCCTCTGAACTTCTCCAAGTCTCTATCCTTCCTGAGCTTGGATTCTCACTGCAAACTCTTGGATTCTAAGGAATACTGTGCGCACTCCTTGCGGCTTCACAATAACCTTTGGTTATTCGACAACTCCAACTCTGCGCACTCCTTGTGACATAATTCTTCAACCGCTCACTTGGGTTGGGCAAGTCTAAGACTCTCTTGATCTTGCGCACACCTTGCATGGCTCGATGCTCTACCTGCACTTCTACTGGTACAAGTTAACGTTATATATCCTGAGTTTTCTGAGATAAAAATCAGAATCTTGTCGATGCACTCCTTTCAGACTTTCATTGCACTCCTTGTAGTAATTCTAAGGAAGAGAAACAATTTAAACTCATACTCTTCTCATGGTCTTCATACATTCAACATGAAATCACACATATATGGCTTTAAAAAAAATGCATAACAAAGAATATGAGCAAGCTGTAAACATAGCATTCAATATATACACACAACATTCATAATACACCATGAAATTGAATCAAAGCATTCTTATATTAATTCAAGTGCTTCTGTACATGTTTCAATAGAAATAGATACCTGCACATACAACTTATACGATCTCTATTCTTTTCTACTCTCCTATGATCTCTTGCTCTCCTCCTCATACAATGCCTCTACGAGGGATTCTTCTTGAGTTTTTCCCTCCTACAACCTTAAGCTATCTTATCGAATTAAACATTACTACCTACTTTACATTTATTAGAATAAAATCCTACAACCAACAGATGAGAGAAAACACTCAAGATCTGTGTTACAATCCCAAGACATTAAAATCAAATATATCTTTTTAGATATTACGTTAATGTGCCATCCTTTGGAATTCAAAATATCTTCAAAATTTGTGCCGGTGTATATCTAGCTGTGCTCCACTTGCGCTTGCTGACGATGCTCCTGCACCATACTCCTCTGACTGAAAAATTCATGGACTCCTGTCCATGAGATTTTGAATTGACTATCCATGTTTCTGGATATCCACTTCGCTTTCCCAACTGGCATCTTCAATCGAGTGTCCTTTCCACTTTACCAAATATTCAAGATATGTTTTCCTTTGGGTCTTCTTGCTAACTCTCTGATCAATGATATTTTCCATCTGCGACTTTTCAACTACAGGCATTTGTTTGACCCATTAAATTTCCTTCTGATTCTCTGTTTCTCTTGTTTCATCTGCTCTGTAAGGATATAGATCTTCTACGTTAAATATGGGTGATATGCCCACATCATCTCACAATTCTATCTCATAAGCATTTGCCTCAAATTTCCTCAAAATTTTACATGACCCTATCTTTTTCATCTTCAGTTTATTATATGTTCCCCTTGGGAACCTTTCTTTTCTGAGGTGTGCTAAGACTAAATCTCCCACTTCAAATTGAATCTCTCTTCTGTGCTGATCTTCTCTACGCTTGTATTCCTGGTTGGAACTCTGCAACCGCTCTTTAATATTACTGTGGAGCTCCTGCATCTCTGCTGCAAAATCTTCTTCTCCAACACTTCTGAACTCACTTTTCTCTAAGTCTCTCAACTCAGATACTCCTCTTGGCTTCATTCCATACAATATATGAAATGGGATTTTTCCTGTACTCCTATTAGGTGAGTCATTATATGAAAATTTCGCTTCCGGCAGAATCTGATCCCACTGATTGTGATGTTCAACTACTAAACTCCTCAATAAGTCCCCTAAACTTCGATTTACCACCTCAGTCTGTCCATCCGTATGAGGGTTATATGTTGAGCTAAAAGATAAATTCATCCCCAGCTTCTTCCACAGGGTTCTCCAGAAATGACCAACAAATTTGGTAGCTCTGTCTGAAACAATACTCTTGGGTAAACCATGAAGTCGAACAACTTCTCTAAAAAACAGATTTGTAATGTGTGTTGCATCACTGGTTTTTTGACATGGAATGAAATGTTTCATTTTGGAAAATCTATCAACTATAAAAAATATGGAATCACAACCTCTTTGTGTCCTCGACAGTCCCAACAAAAAATCCATGCTTACCGCATCCCACGACCTCTCTGGTATTTGCAATGGTTGATATAACCCAATATTCTGTCTTTTCCCCTTTGTGTGCTGGCATATTCTACATCTCTTGACAAATTTTCTGACATCTGTCCTCATTCCTGGCCAATAATGCAAACTATTTAGTTGAACAAATGTTTTATCATGGCCAAAATTTCCAGCAAATCCCCCATTATGCTTTTCCTTCAAAAGGTTTTCTCACATAGAACTCTTCAGGATACACAACTGATTTCCTTTGAATAACAATCCATCCTGAATTAAATATTCAATCCATTGGCTTCAGTCTCTCAGAACATGATTCTCACATGCTTCGTAAGCATCTTTAAAATCTAAATAATCTCTGTACATTTCCTTAAGGCTATCAAAACCTAAGGTCTTCACTCGAAACTCCTGTAGAATCAAACATTTTCTGCTCAATGGATCAACAACCTTGTTATCATTTCCAAAAATGTGATTTATAAAAAAATTAAAGTTCTGCGTGAACTCAACCCATTTCACATGTTTCTGGTTTAGTTTCTCCTATCTGGTTATAAATTGTAAGGCCTAATTGTCGCTATACAAAAATAACTCTTTTGGAACTAGGTAGTGCCTCCATTTCTTCAACGCTTGTATTACTGCATAAAACTCTTTATCATACGCAGAATAATTGTTCTTGACCTCATTCAGTTTCTCACTGAAGTATGCAATTGGTCTATTGTCTTGACTTAAGACTTCTCTAATCGCGAATCCACTTGCGTCACATCTCACTTGAAATGTTTTACTGAAATCTGGCAGAACTAGAACTGTCTGTTCAATTATCTTCTCTTTCAACAACTTGAAACTTTTCTTCGCTTCCTCTGTCCAATGAAAATATTTATGTCTTTTCTTGACTGTGTCCATAATTGATGCACAAATTCCACTAAAATTGCAGATGAACTTCCTGTAAAAACTGGTTAGTCCATGGAATCTTCTGACTTCAAAAATATTCCTTATAGACGACCATTCTTTGATTGCTTTTACCTTCTCTAGATCCATCTTCAACTCATTCAAACAGATCACAAAACCTAAATAAATAATCTCCATCTTCATGAAATATGACTTCTTCATATTTAGCAACAACTTCTCTTTCCGCAACCTCCTCATCACTAGATTTAAATGTCTCAAATGATCCTCCTCAGTCTTACTGAAGATCAATATATCATCGAGATACACAATTACAAACTTTCCAATGAAATCTTTCAAGACTTCGTTCATCAATCTCATGAAAGTACTTGACACATTCGTCAAACCAAATGGCATGACATGCCATTCATACAACCCTTCATTCATCTTGAATGCTGTCTTCCATTCATCACCTTCTCTCATTCTAATTTGATGATATCCGATTTTCAAATAATTTTTTGAATTTTTTTTTTCCCCACTCAACAAATCCATCAAGTCATCCATCCTAGGTAAAGGAAATCTATACATGATGGTGATTTTGTTTATATCCCTCGAGTCTATACACATTCTCCATCCACCATCTTTCTTCAGACTTAACACTGTAGGTACAACGCATGGACTCAAGATTTCTCTAATCAATCCTTTGTCCATCAAATCCTGGACTTGCTTCTTAACCTCTTCATTCTCCTGTGATGTCAATCTGTATGCTGCTTTGTTTGGTAAACTCTCTCATGGTATAAGGTCAATGTGATGGATTATACTTCTTATGGGTGACAACGAACAAGGTAAGTCGTCCACCACTATATCAACAAAATTTTCCAGCAGTTCTTGAATTTCCTTAGGTAGATCACTTATTGAAGTATTGGTCAAGATGACTCTAGATTTTCTAACCACAACAAACTGCATTTCTTGATCTTTCTTGATTAATCAAGAAGTTCCTTCCCACTCATGAGAATTATAGTATTGATTGTTTCTTCTTTCGCCTTCTTGTCTTCAATTGGAAGCAACATATGCGTCCTACCATTCTTTTCCAAGGTATACGTGTTCTTTATTCCATCATGAATAACATTTCCGTCATATTGCCAAGGCCTTCCCAACAAAAGATGACAGACATCCATGGGAATAACATCACATAAAATCTCATCTATATAACCCCCTATCTTAAATTCAACTAAACATTGTTTAGTGACTGTTACCTGATGTACCTTTTGCAACCATGAAACTTTATACGGGCTTGGATGTGCAACTGTCTCCAATTCCAGCTTCTCCACCATTTTTGTGGATATTAAGTTATCTGTGCTTCCACTGTCAACTATCACATTTCATACCCTATACTTGGTTTTGCAAGCAGTTCTAAACAAACTGTTCCTCTGGAATAGATTCTCCATCTCTTTCTCTGGTTTCAAGAGAATTTTTCTCACGTTAAAGGATCTTCCATCTTCTGCATCTTCTACCTCAACATTTCACCTTTGCGCTTCTGAAATGAGAGCTTTGCCTCCTCCATCCATTTTTCTATCAGGACATTCCCAAGATTTGTGTCATATCTTCCCACAGACAAAACACTTTACTTCACCTCCTCTGCCTCTTCCTCTTCCTCTTTCGCGAGGAAAAGTGTTCCTGTTGGCATATTGTCTTCCTTGTGAACCTCCTCCCCTTTCTGGGTGATTATGAGGTTTCTTCTCTTCATCCTTGGGCTTCTGTACTCTATCTTGGGCAACTTCTTTACCTCTGTTATGAATTCTACGTCTGCCCCTTTGAGCTTGATTTTGGGCCAATTTCTCTTCTGCTTTTAGAGAGACCTGATAAGCGTCTTCTACAGTTCTGATTGTCACCATGCTCATTTCATCCTGAATCTCATATCTCATGCCATTCATATATCTGGTGACCTTTTCATCATCACTCTCACGATGACCAGCTCCGATGTTAATTCTGTAAAACTCCTCAGTGTATTCCTTCACTGTCATCCCTTTCTGTCTCAAATTATGCATTCTTGGAAACAAATTGATTTGGTAATATCTAGGTATTAATTTGGCTTTCATCTTTGCTACCATTATATCCTAGCTCTTAATTCTTTGGTTGCCTTTGCAACGCCTATCAGCCTGCAAATCATCCCACCACAGTACTGGATGTCCTTTCAGTCTAGTGACATCGTTCTTAACTTTCTTATCTTCTTCGATATCCTCATAGTTGAAGTATTTATCTAGAGCTCTAAACCAATCTAGTAGATCCTCAACATCCAAGTTGCCTTCATACATCGGTATGTCCAACTTTTCTCTGGCACCTATCCTTGCAACAACTTTAAATAGACGTTATTCTACAACATCTTTGACTACATCTTCTTTTGCTCCTTCTTCATTCTCGCTTTCAACTTCACTAATATCTCTAGTATCAAGTGTCCATCTCTGTGCTGTCTCCATAACATATAATCGAGCATGAATTTCTCTCATTTCCCTCTCCATGGTTGGATCGGGTAAAGTTATTTCTATACGTCTCCTTGGCGACATTGTTTCAATCTGTCCACACAAAATTCAAATCACAACTGTCCTTTGTCTTCCCTCGCTTACAAAAAACAATAGTTGTTAGCTCTGATAGCACCTGACACAGTGCCCCTACCTCGGTAGGGTCTGATGACCTCCCGTTCTATGGATATTCCTCTCTTCCTAAGTTGAAGCAACTCTCTAGGTCCTTGCTGGAACCTCCAAGAAAAAAAATCCATAGGTCTCCTTTTATGAATCCCGCTTGTGCAAGCAAGAACTAGGTGCGAGCTCTACCCACACGACCACTGACAATGACCATGAGCCTAAACAAAGGTGCTTCACATTTTTTGATTTTGGGACTTCCGTTTCGAGTCACCTCGACACCTCCGATTCCCGAAACCCCGAAATAGGGCTAATGGTCCCTAGCTCCTCGCTTATTCTTCTACCATATGACCTCCAGTCAAACCCTGGGGTCCATCTCTGAGCACGTCGGGATTTTGCGTATCGGGAACTCGCGATGTAGCTTTGCTCCCTTTTCTCGATACCCGAACTCATGAATTTATTACCTTAGATCAATAGTCTCGATTCCCCCACGATCCAATGGTCCAGATCACGTCAGGATTTCATGATTTGCGACCCCCAAGTTACAACTTCCTCCACACTCCTGAATTCTGAAATGCGGATATTCAAAGCACCAAATCAACAACTCTCGCTCCTTCAGATTTGATGACTTCTATCTCTCCTGAGCTTGCGAGTGTTGAAAGGATCTCACCCTTATCCTTCCCGCAGATCTACTAGATCCAATGGTCCACGAAAATCGACGTTCCTCCCTTAAGGAATTTCCACCGCCCGTTCAGGTTCTCAATGACACCTCGTCAAATGACTCGACGTCGACCTTCCTGAGCTTGATTGCATGAGGTGACTTCAAACCTCATCTTTCCTCTGAAATTATCCAAGTATCTATCCTTCCTGATCTTGGATTCTCGCTGCAAACTCCTAGATTCTAAGGAATCTTGCGCGCACTCCTTGCGACTTCACAATAACCTCTGGTTATTCGATAACTCCAACTCTACACACTCCTTGCGACAAAATTCTTCAACCGCTCACTTGGGTTGGAAAAGTCTAAGACTCTCTTCAGCCTGCACACACCTTGCACGGCTTGGTGCTCTACCTGGACTTCTAGTGGTATAAGTTAACATTATCTCTCCTGAGTTTTCTGAGATAAAACTCAAAATCTTATCGACGCACTCCTTGCGGACTTTCACTGCACTCCTTGCAGGAATTATCATGAAGAGAAATAATTGAAACTCATACTCTTCTCACAGACTTCATACATTCAAAATGAAATCACATATATATGGCATTGAAACAAATGCATAACAGAGAATATGAGCAAGTTGTAAACATACCATTCAATATATACACACAACATTCATAATACACCATGAAATTGAATCAAAGCATTCTTATATTAATTCAAGTGCTTTTGTACATGGTTCAATAGCAATAGATACCTACTCATACAACTTCTACAATCTTTGTTCTTCTCTACTCTCCTATGCTCTCTTGCTCTCCTCCTCATACAATGAGAATGTTAATACAATGCCTCTATGAGGGAGTCTTTTTGAGTTTTTCCCTCCTACAACCTTAAGATATCTTATTGAATTAAATATTACTACCTACTTTACATTTATTAGAATAAATGCCTACAACCGACAGATGAGAGCAAACACTCAAGATCTGTGTTACAATCCCAAGACATTAAATTAAAATATATCTTTTTAGATATTACGTTAATGTGCCATCCTTTGGAATTCAAAATATCTTCAAAATCCGTGCTGGTGTATATCCAACTGTCCTCCACTTGCGCTTGCTGATGATGCTTTTGCATCAATTTTGTAGCTTGCGTCGACCTTCCTTGATGTGGTTTTTGAGAAGGAAAAGCCAGTCACTTTTCTCATGGATAGAGACTCTTTTATCCTTATTTGGGAACATGAACACATGTTGTCAGTGGATCAGTGGGGTGACCAAAATAATGTGTAACATAATTCCCCCCAAAGTATGAAGCTGGAACTCATGACAACTGAAATACTTTGTAGAATGTGTGTGTCAAACAAGGATCACATCGATCGGGAACTTGAAAAAGCCCAAGCATCAACATAATAATATACCACTGTCTGAGGTAGGCATTCCCATACTCAGATTACAAATGTCAAGTGATTCATGGCCACTAAATGTACACTTTGGATCCATGTCATTATGAATCGACATAGCCACTAGGAATACACTATGGATCTATGCTCTAAAAGAATTTAAAATTCGGACATAGCCACGAGACATACATAGTGGATCTATGTATCAGTTCTAATTCATGAATACTTCGTCGCAACTTGGATCAGAATGATGAGATCCAAGGTCTTCATTTCCATCGTCCTTAAGTACGAATATAACCATGTGATTACAGGTGTCGAAGTTGAACATTGTAGAAACCACTTGATTACCGGTCAATGATGAAAACCGTTAACAAGTGTGAGGGAAATCACCATTGATGTAAATGACCCCCAAGGTACCCTAGTACAATCCAACGAATACAAATAAATGAGCTGAATTCGAACACTCGATGAAATCTCTCAATCAGGGGTCAATGATGTGAACCTACTGTTGAGAGAAAAGAAACCTTCCATCGAGGCATGCATGCTCTAAGGTACTAAATGATTTCTAAGTCTTGTTCTCAGATAATGTGTTGAAGTTGACAGGAAAAGACTCATCACAGGAGGGCCTTGATGTATCCCACATCAATGACACAAAATAAGTAACATATTTGAAGTAGAGTAGAGAATGAAGTGATTAATAGCTGACTCAGGGAAGGACGACATGGTAGATAATTTATAACTGCAGATGGACGACTCAATGGAGGGATTGTTTCGGTTGAACTTATCTTGAACATATGAACGACATGACAATGGTATTGGAAACATCGACTCAAGGAGGACCCAAAATATGAACTTGTGGATGGTCAAAACGAGAGACAAATGGATTTCCCAACCCAGACACAATGAAGAAGGGGGTGTCATGTTCAAGAGCATCTATTACTACCACTAACACAGATACAAAGACACATTTCTTTCCCAAATTCCCCCCACCCATTTTTTGCGAGTACCTCTTTATTTTTACGCAATCTTGAGGATGATAACATGTGCTTGTTGATGTAATATCATCCTTCGGATGAGTCCCTCAAAGTATGTTTAACGAACCCTAAGAAGAAGTGGTTCGGTCCCGTATTGGTCTTTCAATGTTTGTTTAATGAGTCCAAGAAAATAAAACTCAGGGGTTTTTCAATTTTAGAGAGTCTGAAAAACACTTGAAGAAAACTCCAAAATGTCCCTTTTTGTAATCTAATCTGACGAGACTGAAAAAGTGATAACCAACCGCTCATCAGATGTTTTCTTCAAACACTTTTACGAGCGTGAAAAGAAAAATATCGCTCTACAATATTTTCATGTTTAGAGAGTCCGAAAAGAGATTAAAGGGAACTCCAGAGGGTTTCCTTTTTCGTATAACCTTTACGAGTCCAAAAAAGTGATAAAAGTATACTCGGTCACATTCTCATTGATTCACGAGCACGAGAAAGAATGAAGACTAAGCTCGGGGTTTTTCCTGAAAAAACCTAAAAGGATCTGTACATGCGACAAATGTGTAAAAAAAAAACCAAAAAGAGGACCCTTGTTCCAACGTTTCACCTCTAGACCTTATCAATATGTGAAAATCAACCACTTGTAAAGTTGTTAGGACTTTAGGGTTTAGATGAAGTATAAAAAATAATATAATATGCAAATGAAAAGTAATAAAACTCAATAAAATAGGTAAAAACCCATATTTCACTATTTCATTTGTAACTTCATCCAAACATTGCTCCAAACCCTCTTTTTACCTCGATTTTCAACTGTGGATTTCAGATTGCATGACTGATCATTCGACGAATCGTCTCTGCAGAAAAGGTAATCTTCATTTCCTTCATCTTTCCATGGATTAAATTTTGATTTTCATTGGTTAAAAATAAAATTTTGGGTTAAATTTTTGGGGGTAACTGTGTGCGGAGGTCGTCGTAGGCGCCCTATATCGGGGCCTGTGGCCCTATAGCCATCCTGCGATGATGACACAATTTGCAAATGCACATGTCTGCATCGTCCACAACCCAAAAGTTTTTAAAGATGAATCTACCATGAAAAATCCTCCAGGAAAGAAAATTATGATGCTAATCTCTTTTTATGGTTCCTTCAAAAGTTTTCCAAAGAAAAAATGTTGGAATGATGCGAGAGAGAGAATGAAGAGGAAGACTACTTCATCGGGAATGACATGGGAACAATAATGGCCCTCTGACAATGTGGGTTGTTGAAATTCTTCAAGATTCAGGGTATGAGGGCCCAACTGAGACTCCTTGAGTACATGGGTCATATGTGGAACGTGGATGAACAAGCATTTCACGTGGGTTCCCATACACTCACTATAGATATCAAGGATATCTACTTCTCAATAGGACTATCCTACCGTGGATCTCGAGTGACACTTACAGGTAGTAGGGGTGGTGGTGAACCTATGAACCACTACATTAGTGAGCATTGTGTGCTTGGTACCCAGAAACATAGCGGTAAAGTCACTATCAAGGATGTCTGAGACTTGCCTCTGTGGACCATCCTCTATACTATCACGCACATGGCAGGGAGTGCAACTCTCCACATGGATATTCAAAGCTATTTTCAGTATGCCTTGGAGTGTATGGAGCCCCAAGTCTTCAACTGGTGCGAAGGGGTTCTTAAAATTATGAAAACACAACTTATCGAGTGCATAAGTGGTGGGTTGAAAAAATTCGGATACAAGTCAATTTTGGTATCCTTCTTCCTAGAGAGGGTCCTGGTATTACGCTTGTAGTTAGAGTGGGGTATACCTGCCCCACAAGATCTGAGGATGAAGAGGTGGGTATACCTCATGGCTAGACATGCAGCTGGTCCCATCGTTAAGTATAACGATGTCTTCTTTGAGTGGTTGAGGACTCAAATGATCATGGTAGATGATTATGCATATGCCAGATTAGATTTCCGTGGAGATCCAGACCTAGATCTCCTCGAGGGTTCCCAATGGGGGGACATAGGTAAGAAAGGATATTTCGTTTATATATATATTTTTTGTTTTTTTTAATGATATAATATGTTTTTTGTGTTTTGTAAGTCTAAAGACTAATCAAAATCTCTCCAAAAATGAAGATGTGGGACCTTATCGTCCACCATGATCATCCCCTATCTAGATACGAGGGGAAAGAGGTGCCATAGCAGGAGTGGAAACTACCGATCTCGAAGCCATAGAGAAAAACCTGGAGGGGCTTACTATGAACGTCCCAGATGCCTCTATTGATGACATTCCGAGGCATTACCAATGCCACACAGTGAGCGTGTCTGCATCCATCAGTCGACTGCTGCGTAGAGTAGTAGGAACAATCGCGTGTTATAGTGAGAAACATCCATGATGCTAGTTGTATATGAAGCCATTTGCTTCACATTTTTGACATTTTGGTCTTCAAACAAAAACACTTTTTGTAAACTTTAATCGTTATTAATATAAGGCTTCTACCGGCTTACTTGTTTTATGTACAAAGTGTGATTGTATTTTTTATAAGTGTCTCAAATGTTTGTCTAACACATAATTAGCTAATGCATCTATTAATGTATTTAGACATCTAGGAATGTGTTGATATTCAATGTAATCAAAATAACATTCCAAGAGGCGAATTCGTAAATACACCCTTAACAAAGTAGGAATTCAGATAGAATAAACGTTACTCAACTGTATTACTACCAACTGTGAATCGATTTATACAATGAGATGACGAATTCTCGGTGAAACAAAATCAATTACAACTCGATAACTGCACTGTATTCCGCGATATTGTTAGTTGCACGACCAAGGAAAACACCATGTAGATTGATTAACTCATCCGTAGGTGCATAGATTGCCCAAACATTAGACGCTAAGTTTTGAGTACTGTGACTAGATCCATCAGTGAAGCCAATGTAGGGTAGTGAAGAAACCAACATCTGGAAACCAAGCACAATTCAAGGAAAGCAACCGTAAGGAATAAACCAAAAATGAAAAAGCACACAAGAGTATGATACATAAAAATACACAACACTCATGCAAAAATGACTCAAGCATAGTACTTCTTCAAGTAAAGCCCATTTTTTGGTTCACTCAAAGAAATTCCATCATAATCCACTAGTTCATAGGCCAATTTATCCAATACTCATCTTACAATATAAGGACCCCGCCACATAGGTTCGAATTTACCGCCCCCTAGAAAATCATGATCTTGCTCATACATAAGAACTAGATCACCTTCAGAAAAGATACGTGGTTTGACATGCTTTTCATACTGAGATTTGACACGCTTTTTCTGAGTTTCAATAACTAAGGCTGCATCATGACGGGTTTCAACTAATTTCATCAGATACAAAAGATGTTCCTCCTCAACCGAGGTGTTAGGGAGAAGTTCCACTGCTAGTTTCAACGATGGAATCTCACATTCAATCGACAATATTGCTTCGATACCATACACTAACTGGAAAGGTGTGAACCCCATGGCAGACTTAACGGATATCCGATATGCCCACAATGCTGAGAACAACATCATGTGCCAGTTCGACTTATGAATTCCTACCATCCGTCAAAGAGTAGTAGTTAAGACTTTGTTGATTGCTTCAACTTGGCCATTGGCCTGCAGATAGTAAGGTGTTGAGTGTTCATGGTGAAGACCCAACTTCTCAGTGAATTCGAACATCATAAAATTCTGAAAATGACTACCGTGATCAATAAGGATAGCTTAAGGGACACTAAACATAGTAATGATATGATTGAATATGAATAAGGCTGCAGTTTTCCTGGTGTTATCAAATGTAGGCATCGCCTCGACCCACTTAGTGAAATAATCCATAGCTACAATGATGTATCCATGCCTCCCGACCGAGTGAGGGTTACATGTCATGAAGTCAATGCCCCATTTGGTGAATGGATCGACATAAAATATAGGGTGAAGAGGAGCATGATGATATCAGATCTTGTTATTATAGGTTTGACAAGCGTGGCATTTCTGGATAGCAGTAATGCAATCCTTAAACAACGAAGGCCAAAAATAACCAGCTCGTAATATATTTTAGGCAGTGGCATACCCAGACATATGACTGCCACCTGCTCCATTGTGACAATCATTCAAATATTTCTCATCTTCATCGTAAGTGAGACATCGTCGGAAAATGGAATCAATACCATGACGGTAAAGAGTATCCCCAAGCATAATGCATTGACGAGATTGATACTGGATATGATGACGATCTGTACTAGAAAGGTCAAGCCATAAATTTTGAGTATGGAGATAGATGATGATATATCTGTACCATACGTCATCATAACTGATCAGAAAGAGGGATTTTCCAGGTAAGGAATCCTCTGCCACAATTTCTGTCTTAGTAGAGGGAAGGTCACAAATAAAATCAACAAAAACCAAGGATTTCTTCGACTTGGAACGCTAAAACTCCAAGCCAAAATCCTAGAGAATAACTATCCATTTGGAGTAATTGCCCCCAACAATTGTCATGTGAGGATGTGTTGCATGGGGTTGCACTCATAAATAATAGTGGTTTTGCTCAATAGGATGTAGTGACGAAAATGTTGAACAACTTGAACAACTACCAAGGCTAGTTTCTCCACATGTAGGTATTTGGTCTCGGTAGTTGTGAGACTTCGACTCAAATAGTATACACCATGATCATCATGTGAATCATCCTCTTGGACTAAAACAATAGAAATGATAGAGTCCAAAGAAACTGAGTAGAGGAAATAGTCTCGACTATAATCCGGAGGAAACAACAGGGGTCGGGTTAAGACGAGTTTCAAAGATTCAAAGGCTTTGTTTGCAGTGTCATCCCACACGAAATCATAACCTTTCTTCAAGAGTCGAGTAAATCCTTTTGTTAATTCAACATAATTTGGAATGAATCGATGTAAAAAGTTTTCCTTCCCTTGCAGACTTTGGAGCTGGCGAAGTGTGGAAGGAGGTAGATTAAGAATGACCTCAACCTTCAAGGGGTCTACCCTAATCCCATGTATCGACACGATAAAACCAAGAAGTCGTCTGGACTCCACACATTTTTTTTTTTGTGAGGATTCAAACGTATATGATAATAGCGACAACGTATGAGAATGGTTCGTAGATGCGCCGAGTGATATTAGCGACGTATAGAATGTTCCAGTAGATAATCTAAATAGGGTTGCACAATGTGATTAATATCGTGAAAAGCGTAAGAAATAACACGCTGAAAAGTCACTCCAGCGTTTTTCAAACCAAAAGGTAGTTTCTGATAGGTGAAGGTTCTCCAAGGACAAATAAAAGCATTCTTGTGTTGATCTATGGGTAAGATATTGATTTGATTATAGCCAGAGAAACCATCCATCAAAGAAAATATTTCACTTCTGGCACAGTCGTCAACAATCTAGTCAAGAAAGGGGGTAGGGTAATTGTCCTTAGGACAAGCCTTGTTTATATCCCTATAATTAACGCAAAAACAGATCTTGCCTTGTTTCTTTGTAACAGGAACAAGATTGGACACCCAATCTGTCAAAGCCATAGGATAGATAAAACCGCCTTTAAGAATTTTTTCAAATTCAAGCTTAATCGCAACAGCCTTGTGTGGGTGCACTGAGAGAATTCTTTTCCAGACAAGTTTAGCATCCAGTTATGTCTTCATTTCATGCACAATGATATAGGGATCAATACCAGACATCTCATCATAACTCCAGGTGAAAATGTCACAAAATTCTTGGAAAATGGATTTATAAGTACAGACTTCATCAACAGAACATGAAGCACCGATATGTACATTTTCCACAACTCTGGGCTTGATCAAAATTTCAAGAGGGATGGTAGGGTAAATATTACTCAAGTTCCCTTCATACAAAACATCATGTGTAGGTTCAAGAACATAGGAAATAACAATGACAGTAGACAATGTCGAAATCCGTTGATAACTCTCTAAGGTCTTAGGTTCCAAAAAGAGGATAGAATGATGATGCCCATCGTCCCACGAGGTTTCTTCAATAGACATGACTGTCATGATCATCGCGTTAGTAGGAAATATCACATGAAATGGATTGGGAGACATATCACAGAGAGAAGGAAGTGCAAAGGTTGTTGATTGAGTAACTTGATAAGATAGTTCTACTGGACTTAAAGGCATGCTTTCGCCATAACGAGAGAAATCACTAGGGTTAGGTACTATCCACGGGTCATTAGACGTAGGGGTTTCACTAAACAATTTCGATATCATATTGATTGATGTGAAAAAAGGAGAGGGAATATTGGGTGGAGGAATGGGGAAAGTACCCATCAATGTGGAATATTTAAGAAGACCCACACCAACATTCTCATATCCATGAGGTGTTTTCGAAATAAACAGGACGTTGCTAGTATGCGAATTAGAGTTAAAGAAGGCCAGTTGATCGACAATAACGACCTTTCCTTGGTGCAGGAAACGTAACACACAAAAAAGGGTAGAAACAACTATGTGCATGGAGTCAATCCAACTATGGCAAAGTAGGAGGTTATAATCAAGAGGTGCATCGAAGACCTTAACCTAAACATTAACCGATTTACCTTCTAACGTAATAGATAACGAAGGAAGAACACCATAAAGTTTGAATCCTGTAGCATTAAAAGATTTAAGTGTATTGTTGGACTCGGTCAGGGCAGGAGAGCCAATGGATTTCCAAAAAGTAACAGACATAACACATGTTGAGGCTCCTTCGTCGATAACGGTTTGACAAATATTCTTGTTTTCCACAACAACTTGGATTTGAAACGCTAACTGAGGAGGGAGCCTTGGAATATGATATTCCAAATCAAATATTATGAAATTAGTATCTACAGGATCAATTCCACCAATGGCCTTCAACAATGGCTTCTGTTGACTATGACAACTTTGAACGACTTCGAGAGCCGACATTGCAGAGGGTGCTTGTGCCAGATCTTCTACAATGCTGTAGTTCTGGGCATCACGTGCATGCATATTAAAGGATGAATTTTGAACAACACCCTTGGGTGGAGGGTGAAGGAATGTATCTAGGCTCGATCGTTTGAGATGAAGAGGACCGTTTGGAGGTGAAGTTGGTGGAGGAGGTTGAACCAACAGAGGTGGCGTATCATCCACTTTTTCATTCGAAGAGGAATAATATTTGGTTCGAGTTGCGATTGCAACATCGTTATTATTAGAGTCACTAGTACACATAAGCACATAAGACGTGGTGGAGGGAGAGGGTTGATCATGAATGACCAATAGGGCTTGCTGTTGAGAAGGGAAAGGTTGTGACAAAACGACAAGGGTAGAAGATGTACAAGTTCCTTGCAAGAACTTAGTAACTTTGGCACATCGTGGAAAATATTTCATGTAGTGATCATCACCACAGATAAGGCAAGGATAACGAGGCTTGTGTTTTTCCTTATCATCAACATGGTGGGATTTTGTTTTTCCAGATTGGGTATTATTATTTTTATCTTCCTTATTCCTACCCTTCCCTTTATTTTTATTTTGTTTTTTACCGATAGGGGACGATTGAACTGAATTAACATCAGAGGTTTTACCGGGGGAAGGAGTCAGAGTAGGAGTGTTCTGTACAGTAGGAATAGTAGATTTGGGATTGGTGTGACTGGCTTGTTTAGACTGAGACTCAACGTGGAAGGTGCCAATCACACCATCAACAACATGGGAATATACTAGAGGTGTCGGGGTAGGATTCGTAGACGGACGAGGAGAATCAGGGATTAAGTCATTCAGAGTGCCCGTTTGTGAATAAACAAGATCTAAGTACTGAGCACGACTAATTGCGTGCTCTTAAGTGAAAACTCCACCCATGTCAACATCAAGGGCTATGGGACCGATAAGTGATTTAGTAAACCACTCGGTCAACAACTGGTCAGGAATGGGAACTTTGATTAAGCGTCTTCGTCTCCTCCATTCATGAATATGATCAGAAATGTGAGTGGAAGAGTATTGTTTAAAAGAACTCAAAATTTCAGTTCCTGTCTCATAATGTATGGGTAATTGGTAACGCGTTAAAAATTCCATGGTGAGAGTGTTTAAGTCAGTAAAGAAACCTCATGGTAACTCGATGTACCATTTGGTCACCGAACCCGTAAAAGTTCGTTTGAAAAGATGTAATCTTATAGAGTCATCCATCAATGAGTTAGATGAACAACAAAGATGGAATGTCATAATGTGGTTATTCGGGTCTTCTCCAAGTCGTCCATCAAACTTAGGGATATCAGATGACAATTTGGCCGGTATGATGGGCTAGTAAGGAGAATGCAAAATAGGATCATTAAAAATCCTAGATAAGTCCGATAAATCCAAAGTAGCAAGAAAAGACAACTATCGATTCACGTGAGGAAAATGGTAGTTTTGAGGAGGTAATCCCGTCGGTATACCAGTAGGACCATAAGCAGTCTGCAAATAGTTTGGTCCCAACAAATTCAGTTGTGGAGGGTTTGGAGCCGCATAGCCAATAAAATTTGGTTGATTAAGGAAACTCGCATGGAAAGGAGCACTGGACTGTAAATTTGGACCCCAAGCAGGATTCATAGAACCCATATATGGTTGGCCGAGGTTAGGGGGTAAAAAAGCATTAACTTGAGGATTCCCCCCCCATACGGTTTTTGAGCCCCTTGGAAAGGAATATTCCAAGGTTGAGATTATACCATAGGTATACTTTGGCCATAAACTGGATTATGGCCTCTAGCTTGAGATTTCCCCCAATGTGAAGTTTCCCCCCAACTTGAGGTTTCCCCCCAGGTTGAGGTTGACCTCCAACATGAATCTGAAAACCAGAAGTGATAAGGTGACTGGTGCCTCCAACTTGATTGGAGCTACTAGGACCAACACGATTAGCTCCTCCATGCGAGGGTGGAGGAGGAATGTACCACCCTCCGGAGAGAACCTGGGTAGGTGTAGGAACAAAACCAGAAGCAACATTGTACCCAGGTGGAACAAAAATATTTGACCCTCTGGTCAGATTCTGGGCGGGTTTAACAATGGAAGTATTCAAAGCATCATACCCAGGAGGAAGTGAAGGAATCGATATAGATGGGAGCAGTGTTCCAATAGGCGCTTGGGTGATCGCCGTATTCTCGGTGGAAAAAGGCGTAGCTTGTGAAGCCATGGTAGAGCTGGTGAACTGAAAAGGATGGATAGAGTGAGAACCAACCAACAATTGGTATGCAACTGTGATGAAATTACTGGTCGTTCCAGTAAAGTGATCTAAAAGTACTGTGTAAGTAGTATACGCCACAGACATTTGTGATGCCATAGGTTGGTGAGAACTCGTTCCTAGGTTGTCAAAAATATCGTGTCCTAAAGAATGGAGAGGGATAGAGCTAGGATTTAAAATTCCAACAGTATGAACTGGGGTTATAAACGACTCACTTTGAAAAAGGGGATTGTCTACACCAAACTCTGCATTAGGTCCAGTAGGTACTTCAATATGTTCATCAACAACAATATCTCCTGATGAATTAATTCAGAGCAAGTTTGGGTCTCGTACCACACTCAATAACGAGCTTACGGGAAGTATGAATGCTTCCAAATAGTTACAAATTCTGAATTCCTCTAAAGAGTTCATACTCCCAATTTTAGAGGCCACTTCGTTATTGACTGCTCCTTGAAGAGAGCCTTCCGGTGAGTTGGGAAGAAAATGGACGTAATCTTCCGGATCTTTCGGGTGGTAGCCCTTGTATTCTACATGAACGACGAAGGCCTATGTTGGCCGCACCAAATAAAGAATAGAAAAAATCTATGGCCAACTAGAGAAACAAACAACACTCACTAATAAAATCTAGAAATGAAACCAAGCAAACAAACCTTCTTATTTCGAAGTCACTAGTTGGTGATGAAATCCAACATCGCAAAATAAAGACAAGAAGGGGTTGGGTAAGTGGGTGGAAAATTTATGTTGACGACCTACTTAATGGACTTATGCCTTGGTGCAAGCTCCCACACATAATCATGGGTATAACCTCCAAGGATCCCGAGTGAGTTTGGCCAACGTCGATTCCAGGTACCGCGAAGACTTTCCCCTCCACAGTCACCTAGTGTAACGACCTTAAAGAGATAGGCCACTAAGGTTACCACTTACTCCAATGATGCCTGGGGAAACAATTGATAATCCAATCCACTTGCAAAGGCAGGGTATCTAAGCCCAAAATCAACTCGAAAGGCTCCCACACATAATCGTGGGTATACCTTCAAGTGACCCCCAATAATACACACAATCTCTACACCAAGACCAACAAAGCAAGGTGAGTAACTCTGCCAGTCTTAATGCGACCTTAGGTTTGACCCTTGCGTGAGAAGGGCTTCCCAAGAAAAAATGTAGCAAATGTATTTGACACTCTCCCTATCACAAGATACTATTGTGTGTTTTGATTCTTTGGAGAGGGTTCCTTTCAACCTATTTCAAAGCGCTATCCTAGCTAATGTTGGTTTAAAGAATTTCTAGAAAATAAAAGTTACTAGCAAATTTTAATATTACACTGTGTTTTAGGAGGCTATTGTTTACTCAAAAAGGAGAAGGAGATGAAACTGATGAGATGTATGACCTTGATCCAATAAAATGCAATAAGATATGAATGTGAAATATTTCAATTCAATAAACTCTAATTACAGAAGGGAGAAGGTATTTTTATTTGAAATACAAAAGCTACGAAACACAATTTCCAAATTGAATGAATAAATTACAAATACTAAAAGTTATGAAAATTTCCAATTTTCTCTTATAAATATTTGAATGCAACAATTTTCTTAAATATTGCTAAAAATAAAATGATTTTCAGTTCTTCCTTTCTCAAGTCAGATCAGAGATGCAAGACAGGGAAGAAAATGCAATCCAAGAAAATCAATACACTCACAACCTTGTTCCCAAATCAAAACTCACTATATAGATAAAAAAAAATGATAAGAAAACTCTTTGTCAAATGCAAACAAAACCATTCCTCAATTTATAAACAATCTGGAAAGTGAAGATAATCCAAAACTTCAAACAAATTAAAGAATCTTTGTCAAGCAAGCACTCAGGACTGAGATCCAAAGATTATATCCTTGTGACAAAAATCAAAAGCAAAAAACTTGCAAAATCACAAAGAAAAACTTTAAATCACTGAAAATCAATCAAAGGAAATATTTAAACTCAAAAATCATTCAAACACTAGTGTCAGAAGCTCATCCCAGGCAATTGAGGCAAAACTGGGTGAAAAAATAAAAGATGGCTTTTCCCAACAAAATCTACAGGAATCGTCCCAGGCTGCCTATGGGGCACAATGCGTCAATATAGGATTGTCACAGGCTGCTAAGAGGGTACAATGTGACGCCAGAGGGTCATCGCAGACTGGATATATAACACAATGCGATGATCTTTGTAATCAAGGCAAAAAATGGGAAAAAGACAAAAAAATCAAGTGAACTTGCAGACCGAGGGAGTCCAGATGGATCACCCAAAGAATCAGAGAATGAATTTAACCAAAGGAAGGTGGCATAAAGGCAAGTAAGAGACAAAAAAAACAAAAACAATTCGTATCCCCAGTATGGTCACCAATTTTTTTGTTGGACTAATCGGTAAGTGCAGACACAAACATATCTCCCCAGTACCACCATAACTAGAACAAAACCTAACATAATATGAACCTTTCCCTAGTCTTTAACTATTGAGTTTAATAGCTAACAAGAGATGGACAACATACCGTTTAAATGCTATTTCCTCTTGTCATCACCATCCTTGCTCCATTCCAATACTCTTGCAATATTGACCCTGCAAAGGAACACAAGCCAACCAAAGTGAAAGCAATAAAGTATTCTCAATAAAAACCTATGTATGTGATCAAAGAATCATTCAATAAAACAAGAATGGTTTTATGGGAAAGAGACATATCACTGTATCATATTCAATAGAAAGTGGAGAGTACAACCAACGACTTGATGTTGCAAGGTCCCCTTTCAATGGCCCTTTGCTCTAACACACACACCTTTCCTCCAAATCTCTTGAATGAAGAAGATCCACCATGTAGCTTGTAGAACTAAAACAAAGCTCCCAAGAATGATCTGAGGCAGAGTTTCTCCATAAAAATATTAGCCTATTAAAACTTTGCCTTTTCCATAAGATATCCCTCCTTATATAGGATGAAGAAGGGATGGATGAGGATATTAGGATGATTCCACCAAATCGAAAAAGTGAGTAATATCCAACCCGTTCGAAGACCACCTCATCTTCTAGAAGATCCACTTTTAGAACTTTCGTGAATCTTCGACTTTTCCTTAGATTTTGGAATCATTGCACCCTAACTATAGTGCAGCTTGCAGAGACGTCGCAGTCAAACTCTAGAGTAGGATGCAACAATCAGGTATCTTTGTACCCTATGTATTTTGCAGCCCGCAACGACCTTCCTTGATGTGGTTTTTGAGAAGGAAAAGCCTTCCTTGATGTGTGTTGTAATTCTGTGTGCAAAGAATTACAACAAACGACACAAATATCTTTGGAGGAGGCTCACATGCATGAGGAAATCCATAACACAACCCAAATATCGATAGATGAAGCACATAGACAGACTACGCTGTGACATGCAGAGAAAAAGGCTTATGAAGAACAACGCTAGGTGGATTTGCAATGCATAATGCGCGTATAAGCCTTGCAAAACTTAGGTCGCATGGAAGAAGTTAAAGATCAAGTCAATACCTTCTTACATTACTGTTTTCACTTGCTTAAATATCCAAATGCTGCAATTAAGTTGACACAGATGTTAACTGCTTGCATGAAAGAACAAGGAGAGAAGACCACCATATCAACTCCGTTGCTAAAAAGGGATGTCTTCCAGGTTAGCAAGAAAAAGCGCATTGGCCGAGATTTCAAGATGACAATAAATCTTGGTGGGGATGACATGGATGGATTCATGTGGGATCTAGGATCTGATGTGAACATTTTACCCAATAATTCTTGGGAAGTGATGTGTAAGCCTAAGTTGGTCTGGTCATCCTTCCAACTCCAGTTAGCCAATTAATACAAGATCTATCCCATAAGATAACTGGAGAAAGTATAAGTGAGCATCGATGGAGTGAAAACAAAGACCGACTTTGAAGTTATTGAGATCATGGATGATTCTACTCCATAGCCTGCATTGTTGGGAATTGACTAGGCCTTTGACAATAGTGAAATGTTAAACTTGAAGAAGAGGCATATGTCCTTTGAAACTGAAACCCTGTGTCTGGTCACGCCACTAGAACCATATGAGGGTGACCACTACAATGATGACACAACCCTTCCTCAACCCACAGGTCAGAAGGTCACGTACACATGATCTTTCCCCTTACACAGGCCCAAAGAGCTCTTGGAAATGGTTCCTATATTTCCCCTTCGGGAAATCTGCACCCACAATCAACTTCGAGAAATTCCCCCTTGTACTTCGGGAGATCGGACTTTGCACTTCCCTGAATCCGGCGGTCAAGCGTCTTGTATCTCAATCTCCGAAACCCGAAAACAGTCAACGCTTGACCTTTTCTCTCTCTATTTCGGATTTCTCCTTATCGCGATTTTGGTGGTTGCGATGTCAAGCAACTCGTTCCCTCGATTCCCGAAACCTGATTTACTGAAACTCTGATGCGCTCGCAAGGTTGACCTTTCAACGACCCTTTATTCCGTCGGGACTTTGGATTTCACGAATCCTGATGCAAGGATTTCAGAACTTCACTCCATGAAACCCTGAAATGGTCAACATAATTGACTTCCTTATCGAGAGTGTGCCACCTGTCCACTCTGATGTCTTCTGTGGCCCACACAATCCTCTCGTTCCTTTAGGACTTCGCGTTTCGTGATTTCACGAGTCCCGTTGCAAAGATTATGGGACTTCAACCTACGAAACCCCGAAATAGAAATCCACGTGTAAATCTGACAACCCTTTTCGGTTTGGATCTACGGTTCTGCCTTTTCTGAGCTTGAACCTTTGAGAATACTCCCTGTAACTCCCCTGCTCCTCTGTGAGATCTGACGGCTCATGGGACTTCGCGAATTCCCCACAGAGAATTTCAATCGTCCGTTCTTCCCTTGAGAACTTTTGCATGAACTAAACAAAGTATCTCTCTTTGCGGAACTTGTCCTCCTGCGGTCCGACGTCGCTACGCTTTCCTTCAAATTTTCAAGGTGCCTGGACTCTTGCCTTCCTTCGAACCCTTTGAAGGTTCAAATCCTTCTGAGCTTTCCCACGACTTCAAGTCTTTTAGAAAACTCCTGCTCCCACTCCTTGCGACAGACCTTCAAACACTTCCAAGTGCTGAACTCTTTTCGACTCTGCGCACACCTGCAACAACAGTCTCTCAATACTTCACTCAGGTCTGCAACTCTGAGACTTTACTCAGCCTGCACACTCCTTGCACGACTCCCATGCCTAGATACACTTATGAGGAAATGAGAACAAAATCTATCTAGTCTGAGCTTTCAGAGACAAACCTCTGAACCCTTTGTCAACGCACTCCTTGCGGACAATTCAACTGCACTCCTTGCAGGAAATCTTTCTCAGATAGAGAAACAATTGAAACTCATTTCCCTTACTCTCTCTCTCTCTCTCTCTCTCTCTCTCTCTCTTAGATTTTAGACATTCAACAAGAAATCATTCATACATAGCGTAAAAGCAATTGCATGACAGAAAGAGTAAATCATTCATGAGCATAACATTCAAAGATGCATACGCAGAGAATATTTGAACACCATGAGTCTGAATCAAAACCTTTTTGTATTAATCCAAAACTTCTGTACATGGGATTCTCACTACAAATCTCTACTTCTGTTCTATTCTCTTTCTCATAATCTTCATGCTTATGTTACAATACACAATGAGGGTGTCTATATCCCATTTCCCTCTCTCATTCTAAACTGTCTAATCTAGAATTAAATTTTATCTACTTGCATTAACTACCATAAATGCCTTCTACCTACTAAGGATGAGAGCGGATAGCTCAAGGTCTGTTTACATTTTACAATTGTGCCTCCACTTGATGGCTTCATTAATGATTCAAGATATTTCAAAATTTGCGCTGGGCGCTTTTCCAGCCGTCCTTTATCTCCGCGCTGGCTCGCTTGAGATGCTCCTACATCATACTCCCTTGCTTGAAAATTTTCATGGGCTCCTGTCCATGAGATCACGCATGGTCTGTCCATGCTTCTAGATCTATGCTTCATTCTCCCAGCTGGCATCTTCAAATGGATGGCCCTTCCACTTGACCAAATATTCAAAGTATTTCTTTCGCCTGGTCTTCTTACTCACTCTTTTGTCCAGTATGCGCTCCATCTGCGGATTTTCTGCAACTGGCATCTGCTTTGTCCACTGGACCTCTCGCTATTCACTTTCTGTCCTTGCTTCCTCAGCTTTATATGGGTACAAATATGAGATATTGAATATCAGAGAAATTTCGATTCCATCGGGTAATTCAATCTCATAAGCATTCGCCCCAAATTTCTTCAAGAACTTGCATGGTCCGATTTTCTTCATCTTTAGTTTATTATATGTTCCTCTCGGGAACCTTTCTTTTCTTAGATGTGCCAAAATCAAATCGCCAACTTCAAACTGAAGCTGTCTTCTATGCTGATCTGCTCTCCGCTTATATTCCTGGCTCGAACTTTGCAATCGTTCCTTCACCTGGCTGTGAAGTTCCTTCATCGCCTCTGTGAAATCTTCTGCACTAGCGCTCCTAGTCGCAGTCTGTTCTGAATCTCTCAACTCATAAATTCCTCTCAACTGCATGCCATAGACAATCTGAAATGGACTTTTCCCTGTGCTTCTATTAACTGATTCGTTATAAGAAAATCTCTCCTGTGGTAATATGTTGTCCCATTGGCTGTGGTGTTCTGTCACCAGGCTTCTCAGCAAGTCTCCCAGACTTCTGTTTACCACTACTGTCTGTCCATCCGTCTGAGGATGATAAGTTGAACTGAACGATAATTTAGTTCCCAAATTCTTCCATAACATCCTCCAAAAGTGTCCTATGAACTTAGTGTCTTGATCCGAAACTATGCTCGTTGGTAAGCCGTGAAGTCGAATGACTTATTTGAAAAACAGATTCGCAATGTGAGTTGTGTCACTGGTCTTCTGACATGGAATGAAGTGTGCCATATCGGAAAATATATCCACCACCACAAAGATTGAGTCAAACCCTCTTTATGTTCTTGGCAACCCCAATACGAAATCCATGCTAATTGCATCCCACGACTTCTCAGGTATGGGCAATGGTTGATAAAGACCTGCTTTCTGTCTCTTGCCTTTTGAATGCTGACAAATTCTGCATCTGTCCACGAACCTTTTGACGTTTTCTCGCATTCTCGGCCAAAAGTATGACTCATTCAACTTTGCAAATGTCTTTTCGTGACCAAAGTGCTCGGCCAATCCTCCACTGTGTTTCTCCTTCAGCAAATTCTCCCTCATGGAGCATTTCAGAATACACAACTGATTACCTTTAAACAATAATCCTTCCTGGATCATGTATTCTGCCCATTGGCTTCTATCTCTGAGAATTGGATTCTCAGCTGCTTCATACGCCTCCTTAAAATCTAGATCATCTTGATACATGTCCCTAAGATCATCAAAACCCAATGTTTTGACTTTGAACTCCTGCAATTGCAAACACCTCTTGCTCAAAGCATCAATAACTTTGTTAGTAGCACCAGAAATATGTTTAATCAGAAAAGTGAAATTTTGCATATATTCAACCCATTTAACATGTCTCTGATTTAACTTTTCCTGTTGAGTCACAAATTGCAGTGCATGATTGTCACTGTATAAGACAAACTCCTTGGGAATCAAGTAATGTCTCCATTTCTTCAATGCCTGAATGATAGCATAAAACTCCTTGTCATACGTGGAGTATTTCACCTTGGCTTCATTCAGCTTCTCGCTGAAGTACGCTATTAGTCTGTCTTCCTGACTCAAGACTGCCCCTATTGAAAATCCACTTGCATCGCATTTCACCTGAAATGTCTTTTGGAAATCCGGCAACACCAAAATTGGTTGTTCCGTAATCTTCCTTTTCAACAAATTAAAACTCTTCTCAGCCTCTTCTGTCCAGTGAAAAGACTTGTGTCTTTTCTTCACTGTATCCATCATTGGTGCACTAATTCCACTGAAATTCCTGATGAATTTTTGGTAGAAACTAGCCAATCCATGAAAACTTCTCACCTCAAAGATATTCTTTGGTGATGGCCAATTCTTGATCACCTCTACCTTACCTGGATCCATCCTCAACTTATCTGCAGAAATAAAAAAACCCAAATAAATGAGCTCTGTCTTCATGAATGAGGATTTCTTCATGTTTATCAACAACTTCTCCTGCTGTAGCCTCTGCATCACTGTAGCCAAATGTTTCAAATGCTCTGCCACTATTTTACTGAATATCAGTATGTCATCCAAATACACAATGACAAATTTTCCGATGAACTCCTTTAGGACTTCGTTCATCAACCTCATGAAGGTACTTGGTGCATTTGTTAAGCCAAATGGCATAACAAGCCATTCATACAACCCTTCGTTGGTTTTGAATGCTGTCTTCTATTCATCACCTTCTCTCATGCGGATTTGATGATAACCGCTCTTCAAATCAATCTTTGAAAAGAATTTTGCTCCACTCAAGCAATCCATCAGATCATCCATCCTTGGCAATGGAAATCTGTACCCGATGGTTATCTTTTTGATCGCCCTCGAGTCAGTACACATTCTCTAGCCCCCGTCTTTCTTTGGACTGAGTATTGTCGGAACAACACACAGACTCAAGCTTTCCCTGACCAAACCTTTGTCCAACAAATCCTGGACTTGTCTTTTGACCTCTTCATTCTCCTGCGACGTCAATATCGATGCGGCTTTGTTTGGAAAACTGGCTCCTGGTATGAGATCAATGTGATGACTCACACTTCTGATCAGTGGCAACGAATGAGGTAGTTCGTACACTACTATGTCAGCAAACTCTTCCAGCAGTTCCTGAACCTCTTCCGATAAATCATCTACCCTTGTGCTGGTCAAAACAATCTTCGGTTTCCTGACCACAATGAATTGCGGTTCCTCTTTCTTCTTAACCTCTGTAAGAATTTCCTTCCCACTCATGAGAAGTACAATGTTGTTTACTTCAGGTTTCACCTCATTATCTTTGATTGGAAGAAACATGTGAGTCCTCCCATTCTTCTCTAGGGTGTATGTGTTCATTCTACCGTCATGAATCACATTCCTGTCATATTGCCACGGTCTACCCAGCAATAGATGACAAACATCCATAGGAATAACATCACAGAGTATATTATCATTGTATCCTCCTATCTTAAATTCAATTAAACACTGTTTAGTGACAGTTACCTGATGTCCTTTTTGTAGCCACGAAACTCTGTATGGGCTTGGATGATCAATCGTCTCCAGCTCCAATTTCTATACCATCTCCGTAGAAATGAGGTTATCTATGCTACCATTGTCCACAATGACCTTGCATACCCTGTCCTTGGTTTTGCAAGCAGTCCGGAAAAGTCTGTTTCTTTGGACTGAACTCTCCACCTCCTTCTCTGGTGTCAAAAGAGATTTTCGCATCATCAACGATCTTTCACCTTCAACATCTTCTGCCTCAACATCCCGCCTCTGTGCTTCCGCGATGTGAGTCTCTCCTCCTTCTTTATTTTTGTCTGGACACTCATAAGACTTATGTCCATTATTTCCGCATGTGAAGCATGTTATTACTCCACCTCTTCCTCTTCCTCTTCCTCTAGTACGAGGAAAAATATTATTATCAGCATAATCTCCTCTCTATTCGATATGCTGCCCTCTCTATTCAGCATATTGCCCTCGCTGTGAGGTTCCACCTCTCTCAGTTCGAGTCTGAGGTTTCTTCTAGTCCTCCTTGGGTTTCTGGTTTTTATCCTAGGCAACTGATTTTCCTCTGGCTTGACTTCTGCCTCGGCCTCTTTGACCCTGCTTTCGGCTCAACTTCTCTTCTGCCTTTAGAGCCATATGATAAGCATCTTCCACCATTCTGATGGTTATCATGCTCATGTCATCCTGAATGTCGTATCTCAGGCCATTCATGTATCTGGAAACCTTTTCATCATCGATTTCTCGATGACCTGCCCTGATGTTCAGCCTGTAGAATTCTTCAGTGTATTCTTTCACTGTCATCAACTTCTGTCTCAAGTTCTGCATTCTTCGAAACAGAGTAATCTGATAATCTCTGGGGATGAATTTCGCCTTCATCTTCGCGATCATTCTGTCCCACCTTTTGATCTTTTGCTTGCCTTTGCAACGTCTATCAGCTTGTAGTTCATCCCACCACAATGCTGCATGTCCCTTCAATCTAGTGACAACATGTTTGACCTTCTTGTCCTCTTCGACATATTCATAGTCAAAATATGTGTCCAGAGCTCTAATCCAGTCTAGAAGCTCTTTTGCATCCAAGTTTCCCTCATAAACTAGAATGTCCATTTTCACTCTTGCACCCATTCTTGCAATATCCCTAATCAAACATTCGTTTGCCGCGTCTTCGGCTGCAACTTCTTCTCCTTCATGTTCAACCTCAATTTCACTTTCAGAATCACTAAGATCCCCAACACTGACTATGCGCCTCTGTGCTGTCTCCATGTCTTCGAGTCTGGCACGTAAATCACACATCTCTCTCTCCATGGCTGGATCAGTCATTTGCCTACCCCTTCTTCTCGGCATTTCTCTGCCCTTTGGTGGATAATGTGTTTTCCTGTCCCTTATTCTTAGCGGCATGGTGAATTCTCCTTTTCCCTACTATAGAAAGAAAAGAAACCTTTCTGGGATTTGATACCAAACCTGATGCAACCCTTCCTCAACCCGCAGGTCATAAGGTCATGTACACATGATCTTTCCCCTTACACTGGCCTGAAGAGCTCTCAGAAATGACTCCTCTATTTCCCCTTCGGGAAATCGGCACCTATAATCAACTTCGAGAAATTCCCCCTTGTACTTCGGGAGATCGGACTTCACACTTTCGTGAATCTGGCGGTCAAGCGTCTTGTCTCTCAATCTCCAAAACCCGAAAATAGTCAACGCTTGACCTTTTCTCTCTCTATTTCAGATTTCTCCTGATCATGATTTCGACGGTTGCGATGTCAAGAAACTCGTTCCCTCGATTCCCGAAACCTGATTTACCGAAACTCCGATGCACTCGCAAGGTTGACCTTTCAACGACCCTTTATTCCATCGGGACTTCGGATTTCGCGATTTCGCGAATCCTGATGCAAGGATTTTGGAACTTCACTCCACGAAACCCCGAAATGGTCAACAAAATTGACTTCCTTATCGAGAGTGCGCCACCTGTCCACTCTGCTGTCTTCTGTGGCCCACACAATCCTCTCTTTCCTTCGAGACTTCGCGTTTCATGATTTCGCGAGTCCTGTTGCAAAGATTATGGGACTTCAACCTATGAAACCCCGAAATAGAAATCCACGTGTAAATCTGACGGCCCTTGTCGGCTTGGATCTACGGTTCTTCCTCTCCTGAGCTTGAACCTTTGAGAATACTAACTGTAACTCCCCTGCTCCTTCGTGAGATCTGACGGCTCACGGGACTTCACGAATTCCCCACAGAGAATTCCGATCATCCGTTCTTCCCTTGAGAACTTCTGCACAAACTAAACAAAGTATCTCTCTCTGTGGAACTTGTCCTCCTGTGGTCCAACGTCGCTACGCCTTCCTTCAAATTTTCAAGGTGCCTGGCCTCTTGCCTTCCTTCGACCCCTTCGAAGGTTCAAATCCTTCTGATCTTTCCCATGATTTCGAGTCTTGTAGAAAACTCCTGCTCGCACTCCTTGCGGCAAATCTTCAAACACTTCCAAGTGATGAACTCTTTTCGACTTTGCACACACCTGTAGAAACAGACTCTCAATACTTCACTCAGGTTTGCAACTCTGAGACTTTACTTGGCCTGCGCACTCCTTGCACGACTCCCATACCTAGCTGCACTTCTGAGGAAATGAGAACAAAAGCTATCTAGTCTGAGCTTTCAGAGACAAACCTATGAACCCTTTGTCAACGCACTCCTTATGGACAATTCAACTGCACTCCTTGGAGGAACTCTTGCTTAGATAGAGAAACAATTGAAACTCATTTTCCTTACTCTCTCTCTCTCTCAGATTTCAGACATTCAACAAGAAATCATTCATACATAGCGTAAAAGCAATTGCATGACAAAAAGAGTAAATCATTCATGAGCATACCATTCAAAGATGCATATGCAGAGAATATTTGAACACCATGAGTCTGAATCAAAACCTTTTTGTATTAATCCAGAACTTCTGTACATGGGATTCTCACTACATCTCTCTGCTTATTTTCTATGCTCTTGCTCATAATCTTCATGCTTATGTTACAATACACAATGAGGGTGTCTATACCCCGTTTCCCTCTCTCATTCTAAACTATCTAATCTAGAATTAAATTCTACCTACTTGCATTAACTACCATAAATGCCTTCTACCTACTAAGGACGAGAGCAGATCGCTCAAGGTCCGTTTACATTTTACAAGTGTTCCTCCACTTGATGGCTTCATTAATGATTCAAGATATTTCAAAATTTGCGCTGGGCACTTTTCCAGCCATCCTTTATCTCCACGATGGCTCGCTTGAGATGCTCCTGCATCAAATGATCCTGTAGATGAGGATGCATGGATATTAGGCATTGAAAATATTTACAAGGCCACGAGGCACATGGGGATTACATCAACCCCACCGCAGATGGAGAATTGAGTTGGAGAAGTGTCAAATCTTATGACATAGATTTCGAGGATGCCCCAGATAGCTAGAAGAATAATATTTATGAGGTGTCAACAAGGAGGTGTGCACATATCTTGACAAAAGAGGACGTGGAATAATTTGTATCTTATCAATACGATGGACCAGAGCCGATGGATACATTAATTGCATGGATACAACATATTCCAGAATATCAAAGATTCAGTGCCATTGATACAATGATGGTTGGCATCCCATCTATTAATATGGATATCCACCTTTAGAACTATAGCAGTTGGATCAAGGAAGAGTAAGATAATAGTGGTGGGGGCCTATTGGCACCCAAAGTTTTGGGTTCAATTTTTCACATGCACACAAACGAAGTTATGCGTGCTCATTCCATAGTTTTGCACGCACCTAAGAAAATGTGTGAATAATTCCATAAAGTGGGAATCAGATCGAGTTTTTTTAGTAGCGCGACAAGTGTAAAGACTACCAAGTTTGCGTTAGTTTTAGTTTTTCCAGTTGCATCAAAATCCAAGAATATGCCTACTGGAATCAAGAAAGGAATCATTGGGAAATATTCTCGAATGATTATTGACAGTAGCATACAAAGACATGGGGTGGCTAGAAGATGAGATGGCCATCTATTTAAGATTTCCCTTGATACAAAGAGTCTACATGGAGTGCTGTTAGGAACCATAAGCATGCGAGGAAATTGGATCAGACAAGCGAGTGGAGCAGAGTAGAAAGAGACAATGCTCCCTAGCAACGAAAGATATAAAAAGGAGTTCTAAGCTTAGAACGAGAGCTATCTAGTCAGTCATTCAGTTGGTTGGTTGGTTAGTCGATTAATTGGCTACTTGACTAGTTTGATATTTTTTGAGTTAGCTTAGCTACCAATATTGAGCACACTTCGAGCCTACTATAATCTTTTGATGTTTTGAATATATTCATGTGTATTTGATATGTCTGAGTCCTAATGCAAGGCACATGGAACATTATGTTGTATTTCCACTATTTTATATAATAATGATATGAAGTTCCATGGATATCATAGGAATCTATTCAATGCATTGTATAACTCTGATGTGATGGAATTCTTCCAGTAATAAAGATATAGGAGTTCTCATCTAATCTATGTCTGTGGTGAATGAGTTGAATATGTGTGTGAATTGTTTCATTTCTTAGTACAAAATATTTTATCAGACCTGAGTTACATGGATTCCAATTGCGGTAATTAACCCTTCATCCCTGTCACAAGACCTTATGGCCTTTGTGATCCTCTCTGCATCTCGGGTGGGACCTTCCTCGACCTTGGCCAAGGATTGATATGTTAGTGCTTTAGGGTTTTTGTTGGACAACTTTGGATGAACCTAGGGTCTAAAACTCCCCAGAATTAAGAAGGATGGAATGCACATAAGCATGGGCCAAAGGTGAACACAACATCTACACACATGAATAAAAGAGTTCAGGTTTCCAGATTAAATCCCTGTGCGTTGGTGAATGAGTCTATGAGATTATATTGCTATGTTATTTTGCATGTATGGATATAGATTACATTCTATTACGTGGATGATTAATGCTGTAAGTATGTTGAGTATGGACAATGTCTATTCATGTAGAGAATAACGCCACTGTGAATCCTTATCATTACACACACACACATGGAAATATTAGCTAGTGATGACATTATTCTCGAGTCTAGAATTGTACAGAGAAGTCTGTTAGAGTGTTGAACCATGATTGAGTTCTGTTATGTATGATACTCATGAGGATGAGAGATGTTGTTGAATATAAGTATGAGCATATATATTTTCTAGAGTGTAGTGTCACATAGATATGATAAGTATTCATATGAGAGGATAATTTCTCAGTTTATAAACTAACCGTTGATTGCATGATTTAGTGGTATAACTCGAAGGGTGATGCTACAATGAAGACTGAGTAGAGGTGTTGTCAAGTATATACTTGTTTGAAAGTACCATATATAGTTGAAACTCTCATCCTACAAATTGGAAAATATGGAGTAGATGGATTAGTGCAGACTTGTGTTCTATAGTATCCATTTAATGGTGCTATAGAAAATAAGACACTAGGGACACACAATCCAAATGGTTGTAGCATTCTCTAGTTAAGAAATCTATGTGGTTCTATTATGTAGTAGAAGTTTTAGAGAATCTACATTCACAATTTTACATAGAAGGAATTCCATGGTGAATTTACTCTGGTAGGCAAGAGGGGTGGATCATCTTACATCAAGTGGTATCAAAGCTAGTTATAGATCTCCGATGAAATAATATTAGAGCAAGTTTTAACTCTGGTTGAGAATTTACAGAATTATTAGAACTAATTCTCTATTGAGAGTTGGATTTTGAGAAATTAGTTCTTGTGTAACTATGACAACAAGGAGACCTGAGAGAATGTTGTTTCAAATTGTGTTTGCTAGAAGAAGAGTAATGGGAAGAAATGTTGGAAGAAAGGCCCATGAATGGTGGTCTAGTTGAGGGATACAAGACAACTCCCAAGGATGTCATCGTGAATAGGAGCAGATCAAGGAGATGCAAGAAAAAAATTGAGCATTGAAAGAATTATAGAATAAAATAATTGGAGATGATGGAGTTGTATAAGATTCAGAATCAGAATTGTAGAGGATAAGGAAAAGAATATGCACACGATAAAGGATCGAATGTCGAAGAAAAGGTGTGAAGTTATTAATGGGAAAATATTGAAGATAGAAGAAGAAGAAGATATATAAGAACAAAATGATGAATGAAGTAAAGAAAGTCCAGAAGGTTGCTGCTTAGAAAAAATATAGTCTGTGAGGTAATTTGTTGCTAGAGATAGAGGTTGTGTAGGTTGTGAGATAAATTCATGATCAAATGAGATGGAAGTTGTTGTGGCGGTTATCCATAATTTTTATCTTGAGATGAAATCATATTCACTTGAAATGAGCTTGGATTGTGTGGTTTGAACTTGTTGTATAGATGTTGGTTACACAAGGGACACTTTTTGAAAGTGTTATATGGGAGAGGAAGATATGAATCCATTTCATGGGCAACTATAATCCTTGACCATAAGAGTATGCTGCAAGATAAAATGCAGTCATAAGTTTTACGATTAGAGACTAGGATCATATGTTCCAAGGAACATGTTGGTAGCAGTGTGCCAATGGAAATTCATTACTGCTAGATGATGGATAGATATTTAGAGTGGAACTGTTTCCAAAATAAATGATAATGAAAATAGACACAAAAAATTACAACAATGGAAGATAGAGGTAAATGTGGTGTGTCTCAGATGTAGCGAAGAAAAGGAGGGGGTGAAGATGGAATTCTTTTTCCCCCTTAATATGTTATTTTATTATTTGCAGGAAGAATGGAATTTGTAGCTGTAGATGAAAGCATATGTACTTGGATGAGAAGGATATATGAATAGCAGTCGAAGAAGATGAAATAGAAATATGATGTGAAAGAAAAGGAATTTGTAGAGATTACATCAATCGTAAATCATAGAGGTTGCAGATAATGAAGATGGCTGAAGAGAATTCTTGAGAAGAAGATGATTCCATGAAGATAAGTGATTTGGGAAGAAGCATGAGTGAATTTATCGAGTTGAATATGGATGAAATTATAGTCTTGAAGAAAGAGGAAGTTGATGAAGATGTTTATGATAAAGAAAGAGAGAAGATTGCAAATATGTTGGAGGAAGAAGACATGTTATAGAATAATGTTAGAAGGATTGAAGGCTGTTGAATGAGAATATGTTGAGAACTGAGTGTAAAGGTGCTGGTTGAAGAGGAAGGATATTGAATGTATGTCTTTGATAATTTTAATTTGTAAAAAAATTAAATACGCTGATAGAATATCCAATCGAGGTAGTCTATGTGTGGTTGTGGATTGATTCAAGGGAGGTGTAACATGTGAGAATGTTGTTGGTGGTAGACATTGTTGTTCTCTGTCAGATGTGCAGGATTATTGGAATGTTAATTCTTCGTTTGCCTCTGGAGGAGTAATTAAGCTTTCAGCTGCTGTCAATATCTCCTCTTCCAGAGAATAGGAGATCTCAATTTTTTCTAGGATCTGAGTGAGCCATTCCAAGATTAAACTCATTGTTAAACCATCTTGTTAAATATATTCTTACAACACTCAAAACTGAAATGAGAAACTTAAATAAAAGCACTCTTGCTGGAAAAAAAAAAGAGAAAAAAAAAAAAGCCCTTCACAATTGCAAAAATCAAGTGCTCTTGCTAAAACAGTAAATCACACTTGCAGAAATTAAACACTCTTGCATAAATTGAAATTCACACTTGCAGGAATTGAAATTCACACTTGCAGAAATCAAACAATCAAGGCTTTGGAGAAAACTCACTATAGTGGCCGCGAAGGTTCTTACCTCTCGTCTTATTGTTTCTCCTCCACCAAGTTGTATAATTAAAAAAAAAACAACCTACCTACCTAGACCTCAATCCATTTAGCACTTCCTTGACAACGACGCCAAAATGTTGGTGGTAAATATTGTTGTTTAATAAATACCCAATAATTTAATTGTCAACTCGAGGAGTGTGTAAAATTATGAAGCACAAGCACAGTATATGCGAGATTGAAGCTAATTTAACATAATCTAATTTTAAATCTACAACTGAGATTGAATCATTAAGCTAATGCAGGAAGCTGAAACACACAACTTGGAATTGAATTGCTAAAACACATGACTGAAGTGAAATTGCGTAAATGAAATTAACTTGAAATGGAAACTTGCATCAAAGGAAAAACAACATGTGAAGAGCAACAAGACGACACATGTGAGCTCACATGAATAGTAAAGTAGTCTCAAATTACATTACAAGAATCAAATGACAAATCATGAAACAATAATGAAAACATGAATCAAACTAAGAATCCCTTTCTCCAATATTACAAAACCCAAACTCTACATACTAAGATTCATTCCAGAATTCTACTCGAATCCTAATGAATACTCCTAAATGACTGCCCAATGACTACCAAAATGATTACTAAATGATTCCTTAATCACTACCTCATGAAGAGAGAGCACTCTCTTTTATACATGAGAGCCTTGAAGATAAGATAACCATCTCATAATTACAGATCCACTTTTCTCTCAACCAATTTACCATTATTACAAAATATAATCCCTTCAAATCCTCACACATATCTCTCATATATCTTGGATAAGATATGTCAACCAAATATCCATGATCTTCTCCTTGGAATAGGATTGAATTATCTCCTCAAATCTTGAAATGGTGGAGGAAGTATTCGAGAAGTTATTTTTTATTAATTCTTCACATATTCCTACACATTACAAAGCTCACACATTTTTGAGATATCTATGAAAACATGTCAATTTTCTAATATTTAATCACAAATTTCCTTTTAGTACTAAAATGAATAAAGTGGAAAATAATAAGGTGAAACCCAAATATATTTATGAAAATGATATCATGAAAGGTTAATGGGGCGATGAAATGTGAAGAGTAATGAAGGGAAAGGTGGATGAAAACATGACATTCTTGAGCCCCAACACATGTGACCCCATGTTGTACAACTTCGATCATGAATGGTTGAATACATCGTAGGTACTTTGTACACTACATGAAAATGATAGTGGAATGTCTCATATGGGACGTGAATCAAATCGATTTATGCAGGTGAGGCATGGATAAGGATAACCTGACTAGTGCTTGTGGTAATGAAGAAACATAGACAAAAATGGTAGCAATACTAGAAGGTGAGTTTCAGTATAAATGAGATTGAAATCTATATTTCCATGAAAATATTATTATTATGTTGTTGCAGATAGATATGCGACAATGGACATGAAGATAAAAACAATGAGTTGAAGAAAGAATATGCATCATGAAGAAGATTCCTTGTATTCCTTGGAGAGTTTAATGTACAACAATGGACAATGTAGAGTTGGTGAAGGAAACAATGATGAAAGTTGCATTGGGTAGCTGGAGATTTGAATAGTTTACATCATAAGCATGATTTCTTAATAACCTAGGGAGTATGATCTAGGAGCATCAAATTAATTCTGAGGATTCCACCATGAATATTTGTATAGAAACAAAATTGGTTTCTATAGAACATGAAGGCTAAAGAATGTGACAATCCTGTTGCAAAAGTGACAATGTTGCTACAAAATGTAACATTGTTGTAGGTTGTGACAATTTTGCAAATGAACACACTTCTATAAAATTGATAAAAGATAAATGTATGAGAGAAAATACAAAGGTTAAGAGGAAATTTGTATGTGTAGAATGTTGTTCAAAGGATGTGTTGAAGAATGAGTGCACGGTTGAGTGGAAGTTGGAAGGTCACACTGAAAAAGAAGAATACCTAGAAACGAAAGGGAAGAATATGAAAAAAAGGGCATGAGAGCAATGTTTGGAGGATGAAGGTGAATAGTTTCCCGAATATAAATCAATATAGCATTAAGGAAGTGAAAAGAAGCTAGAAAAAAGAATAGAAGAAACACAAAGAAGAGGAGGAGAATATCTCTAGAGGAAGGTGATAGAGGAAATTGTTGAGGTTGCCATGGCCTTTGGCCTGGAAAACTAAAGAAATTTTAAAGCTGATATGTGGCCATGGAACAAATGTAATTTATTCTCTACATAGATAAATAAAAGAGTTTAGGTTTCTAGATCAAATTCCTATGCATTTGTGGAAGAGTTTGTGAAATTATATTTCCATGTTATTTTGTATGTATGGATGTTGATTTCATTCTATTGCATGGATGATAAATGATGTAGGAATGTTGAGTATGGAAAATGTATGTTCCTGTAAAGAATAGTGCCATTATGGATCCCTATATGTGTGTGTGTGTGTTTGGAAATATTAGCTATCCATTACATTATTCTTGAGTCTAGAATTGTATAGAGAAGTTTGTTAGAGTGTTTAACCATGACTGAGTTTTTTTATGTAACATGCTTGTGAGGATGCAAGTTGTTGCTGAATATAAGTATGAGTGTAGATATTTCCCAAATCAAAACGTCACATAGATATGAGAAGTCTACATATGAGAGAGGATAATTCCTTGGTTTATAAATTAACCATTTATTGCATGATTGAGTGGCATAACTTGAAGGGTGATGCTGTGATGAATACTGAGTAGAGGTGTTGTCAAGTATATAATTGTTTGAAAGAACCATATGAAGTTGGAAATCTCATGTTGTATATTGTAAAATATGGAGTAGATGGGTTAGTGTAGACTCATGTTTTGTAGTGTCCATTTACTGGTGCTATAGAAGATAAGAAAATAGGGATGCACAACCCCAATGGTTGTAGCATTCTCTATTTGATAAATCTGTGTAGTTGTATTATGAAATAAAAGTTTTATAGCATCTATGTTCCAAAGTTTGTATAGGAGAAGAAATTCCACTGTGAATTTACTTTGATAGGCAGGAGGGGTGGATCCTCTTGCATCATAAAGGATCACCTTTAAGGGAATAATTATGTTAAATAACTTGTGATTAAACATGGATGGTCCTAGAATGATTAGTGGGTATGATTGATAGTCCATAATAAGTTGGACATGGATAAAAGGTGAATTATGTTCTTGTATAATTCAAATGGTTGTGAAAAGAATAATGTTGAAATAAACATTTCAACATAACATTCATGAAGGGAATACATGGAAATATATACACACAAATAATCAAGAGGTAAATGTGGGAAGGTTAACCAACATAATTATTATTCAATTTTCATGAGTATTTATAAAATCAAGGGAATGGTTGGAGTATTTGTACCCACTGTAACTAATCATTCATTAAGTTCTCTTTATACATTTATTTACTTATACATTCACATTTACATTTGTATGTTTACTTTATACTAAGTCTAATGTCTTAACACATTTGTATGATGAAATTTACAAGGGATTCAGAGGCCCTCCAACATCTCCTCAACTTAAAATCCTTGCTTTGTCTCGAAGAAACTATGCAACAACATCATGGGTCCTATTACTCTTTTAAAATTTGTCTTCAATTTGATAGGTGTTTGTGCAGTTAATGAGTCTTTATTTTGACTCACACTCTCACCCTAGACAACACTTGTAGCATGGTTGGTTCCTCTGTCAAATGTGAGTGAATTACTTTGCACTATGCTCACCTCCCATTTCTTATATTTTTGGCCTTTGAGGTTACAACTTTAGGAATCACTCTACAACTCATCATATTGAGTGCCTCAATGATTTCCTTCATTCTTATGTCATCATATTTTATTTAATCTCTATGTATGTGTCATTTGATGTCTCTTTCTTGAATACCTTCTCTGGTCATTGTAGCGAGAACCTTGAAATAAATACTTTCTACAAGTCAATGCTCCAATCCTATTTCTTATTCATGTCGCAAGAACTCTCAATCAAGTGCTCATTTCCATGCTCCAATGTCTCAATCAAGTCCCCAATCAAATGATCAGTATCTTTGCTCAAATATATGCTTGATAGAATGATATGCATGCTCAATATTCATGGTCGAACTGCTTAGTCGACCCTTTTGTTCCCAATCAAACTCTTCATTTGTTGGACTACATTGAGGATCCTTTTCATTCTCTTCCCTTTCTCTGTACGGTGTGATATGAAGCACTACACATGGGTCTCTTTTCTCAAAAACTATGTGCTTATCTTATCTCTTAGCCACATTATCCTTCTCACTATACCTAAACCTTTCCCAAAGAGAAATACTCCAATATCTCCATTTGATTAATTGTATTCCTCTCTCGACATCCTCAATCCATCCATTCCTTATTCATCCTTTTCATATCTTTCCACTCTCATACCATCCTCTGGTCATCACCCAACCCCCCTATGTGCACGAAGGCGCCTATCAATCAGATTCCATCTTCATAAAATTCTTGTCGCACAACAAAATCTTTATCCAGGTAGAAAGTAGGTTCAAAAATATTTTGCGTGGACCCTTGAATAATTCCCTCTCTAGGACACTATAAGACTAGGTACAATCTATTGCAAAATCCTTAATGTAACCCCAGAGTATACTATTCAACCAAAAATAAACCACACGAGAAACTTTCTTACTTACTGTGTTCAACTGTCTGATTAATTCAAGAGTCCAGTTTCTTGGAGCCTCAGCTCGGTATCTTCCAACATTCTCCACTAGCCTTTCTAACCATTCAGTCAAAATTATCAGAAACTCACCAAAGAATATTTCATGAAGATATGTAAACACATACCTTTGCAACCATTGTTCATTGTTGAGCTGTGGATTCCTATTCTGTTCTCTGAAAAATTCACATTCTTTCCTCCTTAACCATTCTGTGATCTCTTCCTTATTCGACCTCCAAAACATTTCCCTCAGTTACAGATCCCGATCCCAGGAAAAAAACCATTTGTTGGCATGCAAGGGGTAGACCTAGGGTCAATCATTAATAAACCAACAAAACCATTAGACATCGACCCTTTTGGCATCACCCACAATAAAATGAAGTCTCACCCGAGGCATCTAGAGGGACTGCAGGAACCAAGTTTATGCAGTGATGAGGGGAAGTGAGGCATTCAACATAACCATACTATGCATTATCCATTCATCTACTACGTGTGCAGTTTTTGATACTTAACCTTTAATTATCATTAAATTTACCCTGTGCGTGACATTAATCCACTTAACATTCATTCCTTCACCATTAACTTAAGTGCGCATGACCATAACAACATATAATAGTGACATATTCAGGATACTAGACCTTTATCTTCATTGCACAGAAACAATAAACATCATATGCATTAGGAACATAACATGAAGAAACAACACATCACGACACAAGGTTTTAATGTGGTTCACCCCAAATTGGGCTATATCCACAACGACTAGATTCTTATTTTATTCATTCATAATCTCCTTACAGCTGCACATTGCTCTTACAATAAGGTATAACAATGGACATTACCCAAACCTACCTCAACCATTTTTCCGAAGTGCAATCCTAACTCTTGAAAACCTCAGTCATCACTCCAAACACTCAAACACTTAGCCAATTCTTCACTCAATATCTCACTCCAAAACTCATCACTCCAAACAATCAAACACTTAGCCAATTCTTCACTCAAGCTCTGGCTCCAAAACTCATCACTCAAAACTAATCCCTCTACCCAAAATCCCATTACAATTTATAGCTTTAGAATAGGGCTAATCCCATTACAAAATTGTTACAATGTGGACATAATTTCCCCAAAATCCTAACTACGTTTTACCTTTTACGCACTGACTCCCAAACATGCTCCAACTGCTTTGCGCATGTGCTGCTACTTAGCCAAAATTTTGCACGATCCATTCATGTGTGATTCCCAAGACTTATCCAAAATAGCATGCTCCAATAAATGATTCATCTTTGATCTTGTTGTTTCCACTGCATATGTGTTCATTCAATAATTTTCAGTGTAGAATTGTTCAGTGATAAGAACTAGGGTGTTAGTGTTGGTTGACTAGGAAACAATTTTCAGATTTGAAAATTAGTCACATAGAGTGCATGTGAAAATTGACATGGTATCAGAGCTTGGGATTTGAAGAGAAGGGATCATATTGAGACACTTTGTTGGCTACAAAACTGGAAGAGTGTTGTACTTTTTCTTGTTCCAGGCAAGTCAAGATGGTGAATACATTGAAACTTGATGATAGGTTGGAAGGAGAAACCAACTTCCAGGCTTGGAAGGAAACAATTTTCCTTCTGTTGGAAGATAATGACCTCAAGGATTATGTCGAGGATGTGGTTCCTAGCCCGACTGATCCAATATATTTGGAATTCCACAAAAAGAGGGATGTAACATCCCCAACCACCCCAGGCTGGGCCACACCACTCAATCCAAACTTCGGTAGCTCATAATCAACCAAACTTAGTACACCGATACAACATTGAATCAAATGTCATCATTTCCAACATAGTAAACTCTTATGATTATACATACCACCATACACATCTTAAATAATCATAAGGATCACGTGGGCTTCACCTTGTTGACCAATATATTATCACATAATTCATTCATAAAAGGGTTTTTTTTAATTATGAACCCACATGTTGTGAATAAATGTGTTCGCATAAAACACTGAAAATAACAATGTAATAAAGAAAAAATGATACAAATCCTTGTTTCATAAGAGGAATGTCGCATAAGGATTTCAAATTTTTGTGAGAGGAAACAACTATTATGAGGGAGGGTGAAATTTGGAAATGCTAGCTACAACTAGTGAGGGAATTAGAGGTGGAATTATCGTGAGGTGACATGAATGAAGATATGAAGTGATGATGTTAAAAGGAACCATCAAAGGAATTGATGATGGTGAGGTGATATTATCAATATTTTGAAAAGGAACCATTAAAGGCACTAATATTAATTGTAAGGTGACATTAGTAAGGGCATGTGCCATTGATTCTAGATGAAAGGCACCATTGAAGGAATGAGGTGAATATGTTAGCACGGGGATGACAAAGGAGCCATCATTTTATTATGGATATGGTGAACATAGGTGTAGTGCATAGCTTCAACATATTCACTTCTTCAAAAACATGTTGTTTCACCTTGGTCTAGATGATGAAGCCTTGTTTCCTCAAATTCCCTCTTAAGATTTGGTTAAGTTATCTGGTCAAGTGTGAGAATATTGGAATAAATAATCTATAGAAATTAACCAATCCCCCAAAAAATGAAGCTTGGTGATATTATTTAGATCACAACTCATAAATGTGTGCATTCGTATTTAGGAAATGTAGTGGGTATGTGTGGAGTTGTTTAGACCTCGGTCTTCATAAATTCCAATGACTTAGTCTTCCATAAATGCCAATGACTTAGTATTCCATAACTTATGGTGTTGTGTTCCTTAGTAATCTCAATATAAAGTTAGAATATCATCAAAGTCTTGTTGCATAAGTTGCATAGTTGCATAAGTTGCATAAAGTTGCATAAGTTGCATAAGTAAGTTCAATATCAAGTTGTTTGTTGCATAGTTGCATAGAGACCTTCATAAAATCACCATCAAGGAGAAGTTCCCTATTCCATTCATTGATGAGATATTAGATGAAATGGTGTTGTGTTCCTTAGTAATCTCAATATCAAGTTAGAATATCATCAAAGTCTTGTTGCATAAGTTGCATAAAATTTCATAGTTTCATAAGTTGAATAATTTTCATAAGTAAGCTCAATATCAAGTTTCTCAAGTTGCATAGTTGCTCAAGTTGCATAGTTGAATAGTTGCATGTTCTAGGGACCTATTTTTTTCTAGGTTATCCTCTCCCATTTAGTGATTTAAATGGATATGACGATGGATTAGGTTCCTTCAGTGATTGTAGGATTGTAAATCCTTGGAGGTTGATGAGGGGGACACAATCCCCATTTTATCTCATGAAATGTTGGTGAAGGGCATCCTTGAACTTCAACCTTCTTGAACCATATGTTAGTGGTGCCTTAGGCATGCATGAAATCATCAAAATCATATCTAAAATAGGATACAACACCCACTCAATCATCCAAATCATTTAATAATCAATAAATTACACAAAACCCAACACAAGTATATTAATCATGGTCAATAGAGGCCTCATAGAGTACAAAGATGATCAAAATATCTTAAAAATGGGCCTCATGATACTACAATTGGGAGGCCCATCATCACCTCCCAAATTAATTTTTTTCACACCCTTGTGAAAACAAAAATGATGATGTAGCTACTGCTACTTCCTCTCTTACTAATTAACTATTGCTAATCTCTACAATCCTTCTTCAAATCATATGACACAAATTGACTAGTGTCACCATTTCCATGGTACCTAGGATATTTCTACACCTTTTTCCAGTCTTCCCTTTCCTTATCTTCATCCAAGAATACTATTGTTGTAGGGTACAAAAGGAGAGGGGGGTTGAACCTAAGCTATATCTAACTTGATATTGACCCTCCTCAATGAATTCTTTCACAATTGGTCCCTAAACATGGAGGCTTGAAAGTTACTAGGGAAACAAGGATCAACCCTCTTGAGGTAATGTGAGAATGAATTCCACCTTATTTAGTGGGAATAGGGAGCATATTTTTGTTTGATCCAAGAAAGGAACATTGGATGGTTGTTAAAATAATATTATCGTATGTATAAGGAACCAACGTCTATGTCTTAGTCATCAAGATCAAGCTAATGATAGTTTTGAATTACATGGGTTTGTTGATGAAGATTGGGTTGGAGACGTGGACCAGAAAATGTCCGCAAGTGAAAATGTATTTTATTTGTTCCAATGAGTAGTGAGGTTGATGAGTAAGAAACAAACCATCACTGCCTCTTCTAGTTCAAAGGCATGCTATGTTGCTGCAACAAAATTTATCAAAGATGCATTTTGGTTATTGAGATTATGAAACAATATTGCTATCAAATAGGCTAGTTTAGAAATTGAATGTGATAGACAAAGCACCATTGTGATATCCAAAGCACCATTGAAATTTCAATTTTTAGAAATAGAGAAATATAGGGTTTCGAAGGTATTATCACATGTTTCAATTTTTTGTGGTTTTGGAGTGCTAGGATATCAGTTCAAAATAAATTTGGGAACCACACAGAGCTATCAAACCCCCTTGGGAGGGAGAGAACCACATAGACTCTAAAAAAAAATGCAAATACCACTTAATGACATTCTCAACCATTTTTAGCATTTTTAGCAGCAATTATAGGAGAGCCATTACCATTTTTAGAGTTTGGATGGATGGGGCTCCTCTGCCTCTGTCGATGTCCAAATGGAAGCTGCGACCCGATCCTGAATATATCCACTCTTGCACGGGTTTGGTTGGATAGGGAACATTTCTTTGACTTTGTCAATGTCTCCACTCCTACACGTGTGATTTTGCCGGATATGGTTGCTCTCGTGCACCTAGGGTTGTACTCTGGTTGTTGTCTCCACTCCTGCGTGGGGTTTGGCTGCTCTCTATGGCTTTGGCTGCTCTCTGTGGCTGCTGTCGTGAATGGAATGGGTGTGGGGTTTGGATGCTCTTTGTGGTTGTTGTCGTGAATGGAATGGGTGTGAGGATTTAGCTGTGTTATGAGCTTTGAATGGTGTTTTTTTTTTAATAATGTTTTTAATTTAATTAATATATATTATACAATATATATTGTTTTTTTTGTTGTATTTTTTTATGTTTTATTATTATTTGTTTTTAATTTAATTAATATATATTATATAATATAAATTATTACCCCAAGCCTATAGAATAATGGGGCTAGGTGAAAGTCTTATGAAAATTTGCAAAATAGATTACCCCAACTCATGGAAGCCTCCTAGGAAACAACGTTAATTAATCACCATCAAAGGTAGGAGGAGAGCGTTGAGAGGAAGAAAATTTCATGGAAATGAAGGTGACCTTATAGCTATAGGCTACATGATGCTACTGCCAAATATAACCTCTTAGGGAAGATAGCAAGGGAGTGGTGACTAGTATCAACTAAGGAACGCCATATTGAATTCATCCCTAATCAAGACAATGAACTAAAGGGAGATAATCAAAGATGAACGGATCGAGGAAATAGGTGGTCAATAAGAGAGTGAATGAGGAAGATGACAACCTGTTGACGGGCGTATGTGACACACCGTCAATTGGAAGGTCAAATCCGAACCGGGGTTGTCTAAATAACCCAAGCCGTTTGGAATGAAATGACCTGACAGGTTTAATGGCTCCGTTAGCCAACTAAATTCCTAAAAACAATAAAAGAAATAAACTAATCTAAATCTATGATTCTAACAAATGATATATTATTTACTAATGTTTATTAAAAAGAAACGTGAATATACAAATGATTATGAACAATCTATATATAATTTACAAGGTTTACTTGAAATCTTGCGAAAATGAATGTTCATAATAATGTTTCAAAATAAGATAAAGTAAGAACATAAATCTTTTTGTTTTTCTAATGTTTAAAGATTTTAAACTAATAAATACTAAGAAAATACAATTGAAACAATGACACAGAAACAATCAAAACTAATTAATGCAATCATCGTCTCATTCATATATAAACACATCTGAATAAAAGAAAGCAATGCACCTACTAACCTCTAATTGATTAGCAGTACTAAGCTAAATTCATCTCTTTGTATTTGTATGAGCTCCTCTTAACTTATGAAAAAAACAAGCATAATACTTCCTGAATAAATTCAAGGAAGTATTTCATATTTTGGGGCGAGTTTATAACGACATAAAGACAAATAATTATATATCTTGTGACCTTGAAATGTCCAGTAACTGAAAATGAAATAAATTCTAATTCTCAGGAATGGTGTTATCGGATATTTAGCATTAGATGTAAACTCAAAATACTTGAATAGATGATAAGTCATAGATATAAACTAAACCAAAAGATAATGAACAACATAAAGAAAAACATGATATAAAATAGTATGTGCAGAACTAACTAAAGCTAATTCGACACATATAACATTTCACATCAAGAAATTACATGAGAAGACAATGAAAAAACATTGCAAAGTCTACATAGGACGAAATCCAAAGAGTAAACTGTTTTCTCATATAGTTTCAACAAAATATGTTCATCATATGGTCCAGGAATAACTCTTGGGATAATAGACTCTTAAAGATTGAAAAAATTAATATATAAATGATAACAATTAACCATGTATTGATAAAACAGACTAAAGCTAATTCAAATCAATGCATAATCAATTATTCAAAGAATATGAAGATATTATAATGAAAATAAAACCATTTTACTCATAGGAAAAAATCCATTAAGCAACCTGGAATTCCATATTCTTCTTTGAAAATACTTGTCGATTCTCCCAAATATTCCTATTGATTAAGGTTGGTTGTCATTGATGCCAACCCTTGAAGAAAGCCCCATAGCACAAAGGTTTGGGTAATGGACCCAATATTGTTTGATGTAAATATGACTCATTATTGTTTTGTCATGGTTGATAAGAAGTAAATTTGGATGAACTCCAAAGTGGTCCCCTTATGGTGAAACCCCTCATGGGAAGATGCTTTGCGGAGTAAGAGAACCCGTGCTTAATTGTGGAATAATGAGATGAAGGATAGTGGATTTGTCAAGGAAACTATTCTAGATGGATAGTTCTTGTCATGCCATTTTCGGTGGTATGTAGAATGTCACATAACTCCTCATGGTTAGAGAGTTATGACCATGTGAAGTTGGAGAACCCAGGTTTGGGTAATGGACCCAAGTTTGTTTGATAGCTAATGGTATTATTTTTGCTATATTTGAAGGTAATACTATTATATATGGATAGTACAAGTCATTCCATTTCTGGTGGTATGTGGAATGTCACATAACTCCTCACAGTTTGAGAGTTATGGCCTTACGAAGTTGGAGGACCCTCATATGTCATCTAGAAGCCCCCAAAGGTCAAAGTAGTCAAAGTGGTTTAAGAGATTTTAAAAGGTAAACAATAAAGTGAAGTGATGAATGTATTATAATTCAAAGTGAATACAAAATAAATTATTTCAATAATAAATTTAATGGAGAAATTAGAAGTGGGTTAACCCTAAAATAAGGAAAGTTGGCAAAGTGACCTAGAAGATGTTTTTAAGGAAGCTACTTGGAGAGTATAAATAAGAGGCAAGGCTCTCTCATTTCAATCAAACTTGAGAATATTGAATATATATAGGTTTATGAGGTAACCAAGGATATCTAAGCCGAATCTCTGAGGGAAGGTGAAGAAAAGAAGACCGAAATGCAAGGAAGAATAAATTCTTTTGATGGTGTTTTCTAAGGTATGTTATTTACATGTCATGTCACCATTTTCGCTATAATTTTTTTTCTATAATGATTTAGACCGTGAAATTTCTATGCCATTGAGAAAACATAACCAAGTATCTATGCTAAAAATTCATCTTGTGGGTCGTTGTATTTTGGGAGTTACACTCTGTGGAAAATAGGGTTTGTGGCTAGTCCTGAAACTAGTCAAAACATGTGTTTCGGGTAAAAAAGTCATAACTTCTTCATAACAGATCCAAATTCAGTGGGGTACACTCTACAAGGTCGCTCTCTAGAATAATCCATAATTCAATAAGGTATTCCATTTTTTCTATAACTCCTTTTATGAGAGGTTCCAAATAGTGACACCTGGAGGAATTTCATAAAACACACTGAAGAACATTTTGTATCAGTTTCAGATCTTTATACATTATAGGTTCAAAGTTATGATTACTTCAAGTTAGGGTTGTTGACTAATCCAAAACTAGGCATGTGAGACTAAAGAAAAGTTTGATGAAAATGCTAGTCTCTTGTTGTTAAAGTTAAGGAAGTTTTGCAAGAATGTGATCATATACACCAAGTCTATTACAGAGCTACAAATCAGATTTGGATGATGAAATTGATGAGGGATTTTGGTTGAGGTACATGTTGAGTACATGGTTGAGACAAGTAGTTGATGATTTGGCACGTACATGAGGTGTATAGTTGATGATGTTGGTACATATTGATGAGTCATAGTTGATGAGTAGTTGACACATGATTGGTACATACTTGGTACATGGTTGGATGCACTTGTTTATGGTACAGGTTGATTACACGTTGTTTGGTATAGGTTGGTGCATGGTTGATGCACTTGTTTATGGTACAGGTTGATTACAGGTTGAGGTACAAGTTGATGCATGGTTTATGCGTGGTTCAAATTTATTGGTACATGTTTACAGCTGTATATCTCATAGTGATAGTGTGACAATGGTTCCATCCTTCTACTTCTACTTCAGGGTGGCAGGATGGGGCAAGGATAGGTGGTTGTAGCCACCTTCTGGTTGTAGCCGGAGAACATAGGGGGTTGTAGCCTCCTTCTGGTTGTAACCAAAGAATTGGGGAGTTGGAGCTTCCCTAAGGTTGTAGCCTGAGAAACTAGGGGGTTGGATCCTCCTTCCAGTTGCAGCTGGAAAACAAAGGAAGTTGGTGCTTCCAATGAATGTAATTCTTCAAGACATATAAGAAAAATCATTCCATGGTTTTCTCCTGATTTGGGTTTCCACGTAAAACACTTGTTTATCGTGTATGTGTGTGATTGTTTATTTCTTACTGCTCATTATTGGAAAATAATACTATATTGATATAACATTTGAATAAAAAAGATTATAATTACACTATTACTGATTCACCCCCCCTCTTAGTAATCCAACAATTGGTATCAGAGCAGGTTCCTTCAGAAATCAGTTTAACCACTGAAAGGTAGATCATGGAGAGTACCAACTTGTATAAAAATGGAATACCATAGTTTGATGGACAAAAGTATGATTTTTGTATCATAAGGATGAAAACATATATACAGACACAAGAATTTCAAGTTTGGCAATCAATTTTAGATGGATACACAACACCAACAGTTCCACCAAAAAATGACAAAGCAGTGAAACTCGATGAGAATAATTCCAAAGCCAAAAATTCACTTTTGAATGGTCTCAGTGATACAATATTCACCAAAGTTGCACATTGTAAATCTGCTAAAGAGATTTGGGACAAGATTCAAAGTATTTATGAAGGAGATTCAAAAGTCAAATAAAAAAGATTCAAACTTATAGAGGTTAGTTCGAACAACTAAAAATGAAGGAATATGAAGATATAGCAGCCTACTTCTTACGAGTCGATGAAACAATGAATGCAATCGTAGGATTGGGAGAAGAAATCGAAGAATATGTAATTGTTCAAAAGGTACTAAGATCTCTTCCTATGAGATTCAACCCTAAGATATCAACACTAGAAGAAAGATCGGATCTAAACTCGATAATAATGGACGAACTGCATGGAATCTTCACAACATATGGGATGAGAACTGAACAGGAAAATCCAGATGTAAAAGAAACGATCTTCAAAGAATCCAAAAGATCAAAGCAAAAGAAAAAGGAACAAGAAGAGTATAGCCGTAGCAACGACGTCTCGGAAGATGATGAAGAAGTGGCCAACTTCGTCAAAATACTGAATAAGGGAACCAACGATAGGTATAGAGGTAATATTCCTTTAATTTGTTTTAAATGTGATGGTATTGGTCATTTTGCTAACAAATGTCCTCATAAGGAAAAGAGAAATGATGAAGGTTACTCAAAAGTCAGACAAACATATAAAGGTAAAACAACTGCAAAGAAAGTTTTCAAGAAAATATTTTGCACCAAAGAAGACATCTCATCATCAGATGAAGATGAAGTCAGTTACAGTGAAACATGGAGAGTTCTATTCATGGCAGTAGAAGACTCTGATAAATAAGAATCCGAATAAGAATATGAAGAACCATATGAAGAAGAAATTGAAGAGGTAGAAGTTGACTTCCGAGAAGAATTAATGAGTTCCATAGAAGTTATCAAAAGAGAAAAGAAGAAAAACAAGAAGCTACAAACAAAACTAGATAAGAAAAAATACACTCAAGAACTAGAACAAATGATCAAAAAATTGAAGGTTCAAATAGAATAAGATAAAATAATTGAAGAAGCACTCAAAGATCAACTAGAAGGAAAGGACAGGATCATTGGAAACCTGGAAGTAGAGAATGTCACACTAAGAAAGGATATTCAAAAGAAAAATATGCAGAATAGATCAAAAGTTCTCGATGACATTATCAGCAGTCAAAAATCTCATATTGACAAGTTCGGACTTGGATACAATCAGACAGAAAAGGGATCAAGCTCCAAAACAAAATATGAAGAAACAAATCCAAAAAGCTATGCAGAAACAATCAAAGGGGATAAAAAGATATACAAGGAAGATTATAGGGACACTCCTCCACCGAGAAGATTCATATTTCAGAATCAACAACAGATAGACAGGTCTCAAGAAGAAGAATGATTCATAAGAGCACCTCCTTTCAGAATATCTTCAACTACCAGGTATCAAACTATATTTTTTGGTTTATGTTATGCATGTAATAATTTTGGACATAAAGCTGTTAATTACAGAGCTAACAACATGAACAATAACTACTTTGAGAGCCATACACAAAGGGGTTATTCAAGAAGACCTAGTGAAACACAGAGAATAAGTTACAACAGGTTTGAATCTTTGAGCACTGAAGTGGAATGTTACAAATGTAACAATTTTGGACACATGGCCAAAAATTGTAGAATGACAGTCCCTCCTAAAGAACCTCAATGGAGTCACAAACAAGAACCTCAGAAAATGACATGGATAAGAAAGCAAGATCAATATATCAATGAGGAATGTATAGTCGCTCTACAAGCTAAACAGAAGAAACATGGTTGGTATGTTGACCGTGGATGTTCAAAACACATGACAGGTGATAGAGACAATTTTCTTACATTACAAAAGGAAAGAGATGGATCAGTCTCCTTCAGAAATGATCATTCAACCAAAATCATTGGAAAAGGCACAGTCCGAATTGGGAACAAGAATGAAAAGGAAGAAAATGTTCTATTAGTAGAAGATATGAAACATAATCTTTTAAGTGTGAGTCAAATGTGTGATCAAGGTCATAAAGTTACTTTCGATTCACAAAAGTGAGAGATAAGAAAAGAAGGTTAAAGAAAATTGGTTGCTACAGCTGCAAGAACTTCAAGCAACATATATGTGTTAAGCGAAATTAGAAATGAAAAGTGTTGTCTAGGAAAGGAAGATGAAAGTTGGCTATGGCACAGAAGAATGGGTCACATGCATTTTGATAACCTTTTCAAAGTCAACAAAAGAGAAGCAGTCATAGAAATTCCCCAGATCATGAAACCAACCAACACTTTATGCAAGCATTGCCAATAATGAAAGCAAAAAAAGACTAGGTTCAAATCAAAGGAACATTCAACAACAAAACCACTGGAAATTGTGCATACTGATCTAGTTGGACCAACTACAAAAAAAATCTTAAAAGGTGAGAGATAATTTATGTTATTAGTTGATGATTATACAAGAATGAATGCAGTTTGCTTTCTCAAGAACAAGTCATAAACTTTTGAAAACTTCAAGATCTACAAGGAAATTGTTGAAAATGATATGGATTCAAGAATAAAATGATTAAGATCGGATAATGGAGGGGAATTCACCTCAAAGGAAATTTTGACTCTCATGTGGACAAAGGAATACTTGTTGGTTACTCAAGTACAAGGAAAGAATACAAGTGTTACAATCTAAGATTAAGCAAAGTTGTGGAAAGCATCAACGTAACAATTGATGAAACAAGTAGACCAGAATCAAAGGAAGAAGAAAACAAATCAATTGAACAACTTTTCGAAGAAGAAGATGAAAAAGAAGTAGAAGAGGAAGATGAAGATGAAGATAATCCAACATAAGTAGAAGAGAAAGTTCAACAAGTATCTCCAAAGACACCTAGCAAACGAGTACATAAGAATCATCCTTCAGATCAGATTATTGGAAACAAAGATGTAGGAGTTGAGACTAGAAGAAAAATCCGTTCACCAGAACAAACAAACCTAGCACTCTTATCTACAATTGAACCAAACTGTTTTGAAGAAGCCAACAATGATGAATTTTGGAATAAGGCCATGGATGAAGAATTGGATCAAATAGAGAAAAATGACGCTTGGGAATTGGTTCCAAGACCAAAGAATAAGAATGTGATCGACACAAAATGGGTTTTCAGGAATAAATTGAATGAAGATGGACAAGTTACAAGGAACAAAGCTAGATTGGTATGTAAATGATATGCACAGATTGAAGGAATCGAATTTGAAGAGACATTTTCCCCAGTTGCCAGAATGGAAGCAATCTGTTTTATTTAGCTTATGCATGCTCCAAAAATGTTAAAGTATATCAGATGGGTGTAAAATCATATTTTATGAATGGGGAACTTGAAGAAAAAGTCTACATTGAACAACCAGAAGGATTTCAGTTGTCAGAGAACACAGAGTATGTGTGTAAATTAAAGAAGGCCTTGCATGGTCTAAAACAGGCTCCTAGAGCATGGTACTCCAGACTAGATACGTATCTGCAGCAGGCATGGTTCAGAAAAGGAAGTACAGACATCAACCTCTACATCAAGGTAAGTCAAGGTAATCTTTTATTAATTGAAGTTTATGTTGATGATATTATTTTTGGTAGTAATGATGACAAGTTAAGCCAGAAATTTGCAAAAGACCTACAAAACGAATTTGAAATGTCGTTACTTGGAGAACTATCCTTATTTCTAGGACTTCAGATATGTCAAAGAAACCAAGGAATTTTTATTTCTCAAACCAAGTATATCAAAGAAATGCTAAAGAGGTTCGGAATGGAAGATTGCAAACCAGTTATCACTCCCATGCAAACCAGTTGTAAGTTGAACAAAGATGATGATTCTAAGTCTACAAATTAGAGGCAATACAGGTCAATGATTGACATCCTACTATATGTGACAACATCCAGACCAGATGTAATGTAGGAAGTTGGACAGGTGGCACGATTTCAAGCAGCACCAAAGGAATCACATGTATTAGCAGTAAAGAGGATCTTCAAATATCTCAAAGGAACATAAGAGTTTGGATTATGGTATCCAAAAGGAAAACATCTATCACTTATTTCCTACACAGATGCAGATTGGGCAGGTTGTATTGATGACCGACAAAGCACCAATGGAGAAGTGTTCTACTTAGGTGAGTGTTTGGTATCATGGCTAAGCAAGAAACAATCATCAGTATCTCTATGTACAATCGAGGCAAAGTATATTGCAGTAGCACCATGTTGTACATAGGTTATTTGGATGAAATTTTTTTTGACAGATATATAGGTTGAGTATGATGAACCCATTCCAATATATTGTGATAATACATGTAAGGTCTCTGTCCCCACAGAGCCTTATAAAACACATTCTAAAATAAAGAATAAAGAAAAATGTATGCTGTACAATTTAATCTTCAACATTTAACCATAAATTATTCAACATAAATTAAAATTTATCCACAGCATGAAAGTAAATCACATAAAAATCACGTAACACAACATAATCACTAAAATACATACCTCTGTCTGATGCTAATTCGCCAAACTTTGCCTGTCCTCGCTGCTGCTCTGCCCAAACTCTGACCAAAATCGAATCTTCCTCCTTGCCAGCTAGAAACAAAGCCTGTCCGACTCCCTAGCTCCAGGATTCCGTGAGGATTCCTGGCCCCCGAGCCCAAAACTCCTAGCAACCTGGTGCACCCCTGTAACAATCCACCCAAACTCCAAACCAGAAAAATACCCCCCAAACAGAAAATACAGTCCTCAATAGAAAATATAGTCCCTGCTCTCCAAAATGCTCCCTATCCCCTCCCAATTCCCAAAAGTTCCATTTCTGAATGCCTCTGACCCCTCATATCCTCTTTCATTCACCGTCTCAACCTTCCTTTAATACCACCCACCTTATCCCTCCATTCAATACTTCATCCCCTCTACATACGTAAAGTTTTATAATAATGAATTAAAAGTTATTAAGTATTTAATTCTTTACCCTACACATTAAATGTGTCAATCAATCAATTAACTAACTAATCAACATATATTAAACAATAAGTAATTAAGTAATTAATTAATTAATATTATTAATAAATAATCATTATTTAACTAATACACATTAGGACAATTAATTATTTAATTAATTATACTTGGTAAATCTTAAGCAATCATTTAGCTAGGGTTGTTACATACACCCACCCTTTAGGAAACTTCGTCCCGAAGTTAAAGTATTTTATGATACATGGGAAAAAAAACATGGTTCACAGATTCCTAACAAATAACTGACATTATTAGTAAGTAAGCCAAGAAACTCATACATACTAGTGTACATGTGCAAGAAATGCATGTGTAGCTAGTACATACAAGTCTCGTTCATGTACTAATATCAATAACTATCATTTCTATATTAAGTTCCATATGCATCCAATCCATTCAACAAGACTATTCATTTTATAAAAGACAATAAACCAATCAAATGTTTGCGAAATCTTTTAATTACAATTATCTAGCTCAACAATGTTATTTAGACAATTGTAGTTTAGTTACATAATTATGAATATTCATATA
>ML776817.1:634893-645093 GCA_009831015.1 Picea engelmannii
TTCTTGGCCAGTGGTCATGACATCCATTTTCATCATCATTATCCCTTGGCTATTTCATAGCCCATAACCTGCAGATTAGTCTGTAACACAAACTCATACATTTCTATGCATTATCATCATGTAATTGCATACAACCATAATTTCGATTCGGTATCCACATACCAACAACTTTAACATCAAAGTTTTCAATTTAGAAATAGATCTCATAATATTCCATAATCCAATTAACGACACCTATTCATAAAATTACCATTTACAAAACAGATTGCATCATATCCAACATCATTCTAATAACACTTAAACCTTCATAGGATTCTCATTCACACAATATGTCACATCATATCCATCATCATCAATAACAATTAGACATTCATAGGATTTACATTCACATAGTAGATCACATCATATCCATCATCATCAATAATATTTAAACATTCATAAAATTTACATTCTCACAATATATCGCATCATATCCATCATTATCCAAATACATTTAAACATTCATAAAATTTATATGTCTTAAAAGTTCAAGTGTATCATTTAATAGTTTCACTTTTGAATAGAAAATAAAAGTATGTAGGCCTCAGGTAATCCTGACTGTCTAAGTCAAAAGGTGGTGTTACATACACCCCACCTTCGAGAAACATATTCTCGAGGTGGTAAAAAAAGTGAGGGATAGTCTCGTTGTAGTGTCTCAGCGTCTTCCCAAGTAGCAGATCCTGGACTATACTTGTCCCACTGGACCTTAACTTGGTCTACCAGGCAGTTCCTGAGCTGTCCGACTCTACGGTCCAATATGCGTAACAGTTCTACCGTGAGAGTTCCCACGTCCTATACCTGCAATTCCTTCCAATTTAGCTTATGTGATTCATCAACAACATAATGACGTAAAACAGATACATGAAAAAAATTATGAGTTTTATGCAAGTGGGGTGGCAATATGAGACGATAGGCAACGGGTCCAATTTTCTCTTGGATTCTAAACGGTCCTATAAATTGAGGTGACAACTTTGTCCCCTTCCTGAACCGTATGGTACTCTTATTAGGCCTGATACGAATGAAAACCTGGTCTCCCACTTTATAACTTCGGTCGGTCCTGTGTGCATCCGCATAACTTTTCTGCCTATCTTGTGCTTCCTTTAGTCTCTGCCTAATCTGAATCACCTATTCCTCCATCTATTGAATCAATTCTGGCCCAACTATTACTCAGTCTTCTAATCCATCCCAACTCAACGATGTTCTGCATGGCCTTCCATACAGAGCTTTGTAGGGTGGCATTCCAATGGAGCTATGAAAACTGTTATTGCAGGAAAACTCTACCAAAGGAAGGTACTTCTCCCAATGGGTTTGATTATCCATGACATACATCCTAAGCACGTCTTCCATGACTTGATTTACTCTCTCAGTTTTCCCATCTATTTCAGGATGATAAGCTGTGCTTAAGTTCAACTGAGTCCCCAACGCTGACTGCAAACTTGTCCAAAACCTAGAGGTGAATCTTGAGTCCCTATCTGAAATGTTCTTCTTAGGTACCCTGTGCAAACAGATGACCTCACTTACAAACACACGTGCCACATCAGTGACATCGTAAGTGTCTCTAACTAGAATAAAATGAGCACTCTTGGTTAACTTATCAACTATCACAAGAATGGCATTGTGTCTATGAGATGTGAGCGACAACCCCACAACAAAATCCATAGAGATGACATCCCACTTGGACATAGGGACATCATGTGGTTGTAAGAGGCAGCCGGGTGGTGGTGGTCGGCTTTCACTTGTTGACACTCCAGACACTTGGCGATGAAATGGACCACATCGTGCTTCATGCCTACCCAGAAGAAGAGCTTCCTCATGTCCGCATACATCTTCTTCACACCCGGATGCGCACAATAAAGTGATCTATGGGCTTCCTTCAGTATGATGCTTCGAATATCCCCATCTTCAGGGATGTACAGCCTTCTCCGATATCTCAATAGTCCGTCTACTTCCAGACTATATCCTTCATACTTTGGATCTAATTTCCTCCCACTATGGAGGTTTGAAGTAACCTCTAAATACCAACTGTCTCCTTGGAGTTGCGTCAACACATGTTCCCTCAGATTGACCTTTAAGGCTACCAAGGAGAAGACACGTGGTATCCTACTCAAGTCATCTACGACCACATTTTCCTTTCCCTTGATGTATGAAATACCGAAATCATACTCACTCATAAACTCACTCCATCGCCTTTGCCTAACATTCATATCCCTTTGAGTGAAGAGATGTTTTAGACTTTGATGGTCCGTTTTGAGCTCAAAGTTTCACCCCACAAGATAGTGCCTCCAAAGTTTCAGAGCTAGCATTACAACTTCCAACTCTAAATCATGAGTAGCATAAATCTCTTTGTGTTTCTTCAACTTTATTGATGCATAAGCTATCACTCCTCCATCCTGCATTAGCATGGCCCCCAACCCTTGCTTCGAGGCATCTGTACAGACTGTGAAGTCCTTTTCCATATCTGACACTCGTAGAATTGGCACACTAGTTAGTAACCTCTTAAGCTCATTGAATGCCCTATCACATTCTTCTGTCCATTCATACCTGACCCCCTTGCGTTACAAAGTGGTGATGGGTTTCGCTATTTTAGAGAATCCTTCCACAGATCTCTGATAATAACCTGCTAGCCCCATGAAGCTTCTCACCTCATGGGAATTTTTCAGCATTGGCCACTCCATAATGGCCTTTACCTTTTCTGGGTCCACAGAGATTCCTTCATCAGAAATGATATGACCTAAATAGTGGATCTCTCTCTGGAAGAAGGAACACTTCGACAACTTCCCATACAATTTGTTCTCTCTAAGGCAGGACAACACCACTCGTAAGTGTTCCTCATGCTCTCTTTCATTTTTGGAATAGATGAGGATGTCATCTAGAAAGACTTGTACACAACGGTCTAGGTACTTCCAGAATACTCCGTTCATGAGGCTCATGAATACTTCTGGTGAATTGGTCAATCCAAAAGGTACTACGACAAACTCGTAATGTCCAAACCGAGTTCGAAAGGCAGTTTTTGGGATATCACCTTCCTTAATCCTTAACTGGTGATACCCTGATCACAATCGATCTTTGAGAATACCGTTGCTCCTTTCATCTGATCGAAGAGGTCATCTATTCGCGACATTGGGTACCAATTTTTAACTGTAGCACAGTTCAAGTCCCTATAGTCTATACACAATCATAAGGAACCATCCTTCTTCTTTACAAAAATTACTGGTGCACCCCAGGGTGAGACACTGGGCCTTATTAGCCCTAAGTCTAGTAACTCTTTCAACTGCATTTGCAACTCACAAAGTTCCAGCGCTGTCATCCGATACGAAGTCTTGGAAATTGGTTCTGCACCAGGTTTTAGCTTAATAGTAAAATCAAGCTCCCTCTCAAGAGGTAACCCTGGTAACTTGTTCGGAAAAACATCCTTAAATTCTGACAATACCAGGTACTGATCCAAGGCGGGTCCCTTCCTTTCTTTCACTGCTTCCACTACATATAGTCGACACCCTTGCCTCAAGCATCGCTTAACCTTCATAGTTGAGATAAATCATAATGACAACTTTCTCCGTACACCCTGGATATCTACTGGTTTTCCTTCATCGTCGACACAAAGCACCCTTTTTGCAAAACAATCTACCATAGCTAGATGGGCTTCTAACCAATCCATTCCAATGATTAGGCCATACACCTTGAGAGAAGTTACGTATACCTTCAACCTGGTAGTACACACTCCCAGGTCTACTATACAATTATCAATGCTAGGTCCTACCGCTTGTTTTTCCCCCAAAAGCATATCGACTTGTTTAAATTCATCATGCTTGTAGGCTTCCAACCCACTCTTTTCTAATGAAGATGGTGAAATGAAACTATCTGTCGCACCAGAATCAAATAAAATCTTGACATTGATATGATTTAGCGTACCTGACGACTCCACCACCGTGGATTGATGTTCGGCCTGGCGATTATTAACCGCTGCGTAAATCTGGTGGCTGCTACTTTCTCTTCCCATCCGGGCCTTTCCTTCTCTATGCACAAATCCTGATTGTAACTCTGGGAAGTCATGCTGGTAATGGGGTCCTCTGCATCCCCAACATGTAACACGGGATTGAACCTGCACACTGCTTTGTGACTATCTCTGAAATGAGTTCCTTCCCTTGGAACCCCTGCCCCTACTAGCTGCTCCCTGAGATGGTCGTGGACCTGCCTGCGTCGTTGGTGATGAATGAGATGCTGCACTCGCTGCCATTGAAATCCCTGTGGATACTTTCCTTGGTGCGACTCTGTTACCATATGGAGGTGACCTTGAGCCCCCTCCCCTGGGAAATGTCCTAGGGGCCTTCCCCACGAATCCAGGACGATGCGGAAAGGTCGGTCTCGTACCTCCAGTTAAGTTCATGTGTTCCTCTGCATAACGCGCATTTTCCACAACTTCTGCTACGGAAGATGGTTTCCACATCCGCACCATAGCCCTTATCTTAGGTTTTAACCCATAGATGAAATGTTTTGCCTCTCATTGGTCATTATCCATATATGAAACATATTTGACCAATTCCATAAACCTGATCTCATATTCTTCTACGGTCCTGTTTCCCTGTACTAGAGCATGAAACACTCCTACCTGTTGTTCCTCATAGTAAGCTGGCAGATATTTCCTTCTGAACCTCTCCTCGAAAAGTTCCAAAGATACGGTGTCCACGGTAAGATGCAGTTGTCTTTCCAGGTTTCCCCACCAGTTCAAGGCACCGTCTCTCAACTGAAAAATTGCTATCTTCGCCTGTGAAGTGGACGCATAGTCTCTTAAGGCAAAACACCTTATCATGCCTTCCAACCATGCTTCTGCGCGTTCACTGGTGTGACCCCCGACAAACTCTGGAAGTTTGATCTTCTGCAGTTCTCTAGTGATGTCTTCGGGTGGAGGTCCTCCCCCTGAATCCCTCGACGCTTTTGGATTACCCGTTCCAGATGGTGGGGGCTCCACTTCGATCCCTGCTGGTTGATGCCCTTTTAAAGTCTCATTTATGGCCTCCAAAGAGCGCAATATGAGATCTAGTTCAGGAGATGGTGGTGGCGGCGGTGGCGGTCCCCTACGACGATGCCCCTCTACCTCGATTTCCTCGAGTCCTAACCATCCTGTATGATTTAACCTGCATCAACCAAAGTTGTCAGGGTGAGTTCAAGGACATTTCATATTTGCACAACTTAAACTATAAAACATGGTTAGGAGTAATTTTTTTTTTTACTTGTCTGTAAACAGACGTTACTCTCTTTAGGGGAGGTGCCTAGGTTAGGGTTAAGAATCTAAGCTTGATGTCTTCACCTAAGAAAACTATTGACCCTCTCGCCTCGTAGCTATGCTAGCTTTGCGCCATACTCACCAATTCCTCTAGCTTACTTTCCTAGCGTGCATGAAACCCCCTCCCGCTTACCTTGGTCTAAGCCCCTAAACATTTTGTCTAAAACTAATTAATGCGATTTTCAACCTAAAGTTGATTAATTATTAAGAACTTAAAATCCAAACTAAACTTTAACCCTAATTCCAATCGTCTTAAACAACTCATTCATTTAATCCCGTAAATTAATATTAATATTAATATTATTAATTAATTTATTAAGTACCTACTTAATGATTAATTTAATTTAAATTATTCCCTTTGATTAACCACTTTTGATTAATCATATTAACTTATAATTAATTTAAAACATAAATTTAAATCTATTATTTAAATGTGGATAATTTAACACATGGATAATTTAATTTAAAAAAACAAAAAAAAAACAAAAAAAAACAAACAAACTAAATTTAAATCTGTAATTTAAATATGGACAATTTAAACAATTAATCTCAAATCTAATATAATTTTAAACAATACAAAAAAAATAAAAAAATTTAAAACAAAATAAATATTACTTAAGATTAAAACAATAAATAAAAAATATAAATTCGAAACGACATCGTGGGTCCTCGCATGAGGCCCACGTGCCCTAAAACCTAAACACACTATCTCATTATTCCCTAACCCTAATCGACCTGCCGCCTATCTCATTATGCGAACGCGCCCTGGGCCTCTCCTGCTCTGCAACTGCGACAGAGTTATGGTAATGTCCGCAGGCTCCTCCCTCGATGGCTCGATGCTCGGCTCTGAGCACTGGCTTGTACATTGTTTTGGTAAATGCCTTGTGCGCTGGTGTTTGGCGCTGGTTCTTGGGTTTTATTTATTTATTTTTTTATTATTTTTTTTTGTACAGCGCGCGGGCTGCCCTAGTGTTTGGCGCTGGCGCTGGCGTTTGGGTTTTTTTTGTTTTTGTGCTGGTGCATAGAGCACCTTACCTTTCCCCATGGGTTCCTCCCCCTGGCTTGCCACATGGTCTGCGGGCTTGGTTCCTGCGCCTCCTCCTCATGGCTTGGATCTTTATTTGCAGGTCGCATGGCCTGATGACTTCACTTGTCTTTGGTGACTTGTTTGTTGACTTGTTGTACTCCGCACATGTGTTGTGCATTGGTGCAGGTGCTTGTCCTCGGTGTTGGCCCGCAGGAAATGTAAAATCTTCCCGTGGGGTCATCTTCCATGTGCCTTGGCACTTGGTCTCAAATTTGGTGTGTTGTGTTGTTGTTGGGTGCTTAGATGAGCTCGCAGACTTGGTTTGGTGCTTGTGCGCTGGATTTGACTTGAGTGCTGGACTGTATGTTGTTGTTTGATTGGATTTGTGGATGCGTGGATTTAGGATTGTAGAGTGGCCTTTAGGCCCAATTGTTTTTTATTTTATTTTATTTATTTAATGGTGTTTGGCTCTGGCGTTGGTCGCTGTCTTTGTTTGTTGTGGCTTGGCACTGTCTTTGCAAAGGATGCCCGTTGTGGGCTCCTCTTCGTAGATGGATGGTCAGTCATGGGCTTTGACTTGTAGCCGTCCCTCGTGGGCTCCTCCCCTGATCGTGGCATAACGCTTGGTGTGCGCTACCCTATGCACTGGACTTTGTATTTTGGATGAGATATGTGCAAAATAAAGGGCTTGGCGCTTGCGTTGCGATTGTGTTGGTTTATTGAAATCGTGGGCTTGTAGACGCGTAGTGCATCATCCCCAGTGGGACTCATCCATGCGACTCGACGCTTGGTATAGAGCGCTGGGATATGGTATTTGGCTTAGAACTTGTATTGGTGGATTGTTAGTGGACTTGGAGAATAACATGTGGTATAAAATATCTATTGAGAAATTGGGACTAAATGCCCACTATTTTTATTTTCTTTTTTTCTGTAACTTAGCACTTAGGTGTTGGTTCTTGATATGCATTGTATGGATGTGCACTAACCCTAGTTGTATGTGCATGCAGGTACTCGTTCGCTATAGAAATTTTCACTCCTTTTGGGCCTCTCTCGTGAGCTCCCTCCTCCATGTGACTTGATACCTGTCGCATGGTCTCTCGGTCTCGGCTGACGAAGTGAGCCCACTCGTGCTTGGCACCTGGTGCGCTGGGATTTGAGAGATTTGTTGTTGTGTGCCTTTGGTTGGATAGCTTGGAGGTCATATGGGAAGGGTAGTTGGCCCAACAAGTTTTCTTAATTATTATTTTTTTCTTAATTAATTCACTCATTATACTCATTCATGGGCGTTGTCGATACCTTGATGATGTTGGTTGGAAGTTTGGTGGCTTGTTGGTCAAATTTCGATGGCATGTGGCTTATGCAAATTAGATATTGGGTAAAATCCAATACTTCTTTTTTTGCTCATACTTTATTTTTAATTAATAAAATATATATTTTTTGTTTTTACATTTATATTATATATGTATATTTTTTTGTTTTATTATTTGTCACTTTCAATATGTATAACATTATATCATTTTCATTTTCATGGACATATTGTTTATATTTATATATATAGATCTGTATACATAATTATAAAAAAGAAATTGTGTTCTTGGCTTGCAAGTTAGGTGGAGGTGGAGCTGGAGCTTGGCCCAGATTTTAAAGTTTTAGGGGGTTTCAGGCAGGTTTTCAAGGTTGTTTACAGGACACTTATCTTAGCTTTCCTCTAGAGTTAGGAGGGTAGGTGGGTAGGTGGCCCTTGGTCCCAGATTTTAAACTACAACTCTGATACCATGTGTAAGGTCTCTGTCCCCACAGATCCTTATAAAACACATTCTAAAATAAAGAATAAAGAAAAATGTATGATGTACAATTTAATCTTCAACATTTAACCATAACTTATTCAACATAAATTAAAATTTATCCACAGCATGAAAGTAAATCACATAACCATCACGTAACACAACACAATCACTAAAATACATACCTCTGTCTGATGCTAATTATCCAAACTTTGTCTGTCCTCGCTGCTGCTCTGCCCAAACTCTGCCCAAAACCGAATCTTCCTCCCTGCCAGCTAGGAACAGAGCCTGTTCGGCTCCCTAGCTCCAGGATTCTGTGAGGATTCCTGGCCCCCGAGCCCAAAACTACCAGCAACCTGGTGCACCTTTGTAACAATCCACCCAAACTCCAAACCAGAAAAATACCCCCCAAACAGAAAATACAGTCCTCAACAGAAAATACAGTCCCTGATCTCCAAATGCTCCCTTTCCCCTCCCAATTCCAAAAAGTTCCCTTTCCGAATGCCTCTACCCCCTCATATCCTCTTCCATTCACCGCCTCCTCCTTCATTTAATGCCACCCACCTTATCCCTCCATTTAATACCTTATCCCTCCATTCAATACTTCATCCCCTCTGCATATGTAAAGTTTTATAACAATGAATTAAAAGTTATTAAGTATTTAATTCTTTACCCTACACATTAAATGTGTTAATCAATCAATTAACTATCTAATCAACATATATTAAACAATAAGTAATTAAGTAATTAATTAATTAATATTATTAATACATAATCATTATTTAACTAATACACATTAGGAAAGTTAATTATTTAATTAATTATACTTGGTAAATCTTAAGCAATCATTTCGCTAGGGTTGTTACAATACAAGTGCTATAAGTATCTCAAAAAACCCGGTGATGCACTCCAAGACGAAGCACATTCCAATCAAGTATCACTTTCTATGGGAACAGGTTGCAGAAAATAACATCAGAGTTGAGTATGTGGGCACAAAAGAACAAGTGACATAAATCTTTACAAAACCACTTCCACGGGAATCCTTTGAATATCTTCGCCAAAGACTTGGAGTTATTTCTACTCCAAAATTAATTCTTTTTGAGTGCTTATCTTATATGTCTTATATGTACACGAGGAAGCACCATAAGAGGACAGTTCAGTAAGGGGGAGCAACCCCAGATGGAAATATACCTTTTCCATTGATGACAAAGGGGGAGAGATTTATCATATGCAGAGGACAGAGGCAGATTTATCAGATGCAGAAGACAGAGGCATGGTTCCAAGGGGAGCATGAGTGATATGATTTCAGTATTGCATCAAAGTGTTTCCATAAATGCCAAAGGGGGAGATTGTTGATTAAGGTTGGTTGTCATTGATGTCAACCCTTGAAGAAAGCCCCGTAGCACAAAGGTTTGGGAAATGGACCCAATATTGTTTGATGTAAATATGACTCATTAGTTTTTTGTCATGGTTGATAAGAAGTAAATATGGATGATCTCCAAAGTGGTCCCCTTATGGTGAAATCCCTCACAGGAAGATGCTTTGCGGAGTAAGAGAACCCATGATTAATTATGGAATAATGAGATGAAGGATAGTGAATTTTTCAGGGAAACTATCCTAGATGGATATTTCTTGTCATGCCATTTTCGGTGGTATGTAGAACGTCACATAACTCCTCATGGTTGGAGAGTTATGACCATGTGAAGTTGGAGAACCCAGGTTTGGGTAATGGACCCAAGTTTGTTTGATGGATAACGGTATGATTTTTGCTATATTTGAAGGTAATACTATTCTAGATGGATAGTACATGTCATTCCATTTCTGGTGGTATGTGGAATGTCACATAACTCCTCACGGTTTGAGAGTTATGGTATTACGAAGTTGGAGGACCCTCATATGTCATCTAGAAGCCCCAAAAGGTCAAATTAGTCAAAGTGGTTTAAGAGATTTTAAAAGGTAAATAATAAAGTGAAGTGATGAGTGTATTATAATTCAAAGTGAATACACAATAAATTATTTCAATAATAAATTTAATGGAGAAATTAGAAGTGGGTTAACCCTAAAATAAG
>ML776817.1:646293-683751 GCA_009831015.1 Picea engelmannii
ATGCACTTGTTTATGGTACAGGTTGATTACAGGTTGAGGTACAGGTTGATGAATAGTTCAAATTTATTGGTACAGGTTTACAACGGTATATCTCACAGTGATAGTGTGACAGTGGTTCCATCATTCTACTTCTACTTCAGGGTGGTAGGACGAGGCAATGACAAGTGGTTGTAGCCACCTTTCGGCTGTAGTCGAAGAACATAAAGGGTTGTAGCCTCCTTCTGGTTGTAAGCAAAGAATTGGGGAGTTGGAGCTTCCCTCAGGTTGTAGCCTGAGAAACTAGAGGGTTGGAGCCTCCTTCCAGTTGAAGCTGGAAAACAAAGGAAGTTGGTGCTTCCAATGAAAGTAATTCTTCAAGAAATATAAGAAAAAACATTCCATGGTTTTCTCCCGATTTGGGTTTCCACGTAAAACACTGATGTACTGTGTATGCGTGTGATTGTTTATTTTTTACTTCTAATTATTGGATAATAATTCTACATTGATATAACATTTGAAGAAAAATGATTATAATTACGCTATTACTGATTCACCCCCCCTCTCAGTAATCCAACAATTCCAACCATCCGTTACTCCATTTGAAAAGAAAAAAAGTTTACAAAAGAAATAATATACAAAAGAGAAAGGATAAAAATCCTCCTTTCAATTTCTTGGATCCCCTTGGCTCTGAAATTTCTCATATATTTATACAATGAATGAATAGTCTGGGCGTCACTAATAATTTCCGCCACCTGAAATTTGCCTCGTAAAGAGACACAAATATCTCTCAAATTGTGCATTTGTTTGGGAAAATTCTTACATGTAAGCTAAATGGGTCCATTTTGGAGATGGTTTTTCAACCGTTTCTTAAGATTCCTCACGGTTTGGCTGCAATCAGTCCTGCAAAATCGTGTGTCTGTTCTTGACACATTTCCAAATTTTATCTATTGTTGCTTATAAATTTATTTGCAACAATCCAATATTATTTTTGGATCAATCATCTTGAACGTATTTAGATAATAAAATCAAGCCATGATCAGATCTGTACCAAATAAATGATAATAGAAACTTGTGAAACAAAAAGAAAACTAAATTAATAACCTAAAAATTGTGAATAAAACAAAATCTAGAACAATAAAATTAAAATGAATTTAAACTAACTATAAGTTATAAACAAACATTGTTTATATTTTCCATTCAAATATGATCTTAAAATTCTAGAAGCTTCAAGTTGATGGAGAGGAGAAAACTATTAATTTTGGGTTTTCACAAAATCAAACAAATGATAGATAATTCTTTTATTATTATTATTTTATTTTGACATGAGATGCAAAATGACTTTTTTTTTTAATTAATTAATCCCACCAAATGATTTTGTGAAAATGAGAAACCAACCAAGATATTATTTGATGAAGTATTGAACCCATTATTCAAAATAGTCAAACTTGCTAATAAGCAAAAAAATGAATACATAATCATAATTTAAACGAAAGTAAATAGTTGATAAAAATTAACGTTTTTGTTTAAATTGAGATTTCTATGCTCGTTTCTAAATTTTGACATATACTTTTGTAATGAATGTCTCATACTATAGTGAATGTCTTTAGTTTTTTCTCAAAGCAAACAAATGTATGGAACTATTTGAAAAGGTTGATTCTGTAGCTCATTATAATTATCAAGATTCTAATGGGGGCCAACAAATGGCGAATTACTGGGTGAAGTAGTCATCTCCGATCTGGTAAGATTTCATCTCAGGAAGAAAAGAATAAGACTTCAAAAATGATTTAAGCTCCCTGAAATAATTTCACTCTGAGACCATATAGTATTAGGATAAGCTCAATGTTATAACCAGACAATAGAATTTTCTTTGCAGGGGATTATAACCTGAAATAATGTCTTAATCAAAGAGTCACGATGTTTATAAAAGAAATTCAATACCGTTGACAGAGCCACTACTGCCAGTAGAAGTTCATAGCCTTGACATGGATGTCATTTAACCCACTCAAATGCTTTAATCCCATCCAATAGTTGTATCCACATGATGTATACTTCCATAAAAGTTAATTTAAAATCATATACCTGCTACCTCTCGACCTGACATTGCTTCGTTGCCAGCAAGTCTGTTCAGTACCCCGACGAAGTTGTCTTCGTATCATGTGTGCATTGACCTGCTGCCAGCGAGCCTGTTCAGTACCCCGATGGGTTTACACACACTTCCCACACTTAAGTGCTTCCAACCCTCTTATGCCACTTTTAAATAATAATACAATTATAGATTTATTGATGGCAAAGAGAGCGGGGCGACACTGGAGGTTAATTGCAATACAAATGAATAGTTTATTTATTTTCTTTCAAAACTGGAAGTTTTTTTTTATCATGGTTTAGAGATTTTAGATTTCATTTAAGAAATCATATAGAGAATGGGGAAGCACTTAAAAATGTTTCCTTAAGAATATGGACGACATAAAAAGTTTAAAGATCATCATAATTCTCAAAGATTTAAACCACATCTCTGGTGTAATACTCTAGCAAAGAAAATTTGAGGACAAAACGAAAGTGACAATTGACTTAAAAATAAATTGTCTGAGCTATATCTTAATATCATTACCTTTTTGAATGATTTCAAATTGCTTGAAAAACACAAGTTTTAAAATGAATGCTTCCTTCGACAATCACTCTTTGATAAAAATTATATTGATTCAAAAGGATAAACAAGAAGAAAACTCATTCAAAACAATCAAAGAAAACAAAAAACACACAACAAACCAAATCAAATTTTATTAATGGGATTCAAAATCAGAAGTACACAAAATCAAAACAGCAAAAGAAAACTTTTCAGGAAATGATTTTGGCCAAAGAAGAACTTGAGCTTTTGGATCCATTAGCATCTCACTGTAAAATAAAGGAAGAACTAAATCATATAAAATATCATGTGCGAGCAAGTTCTTTTCTTAAGATAGTGATGCATGAGATGTTACTTTGACCAAGCATTATTATTAAAAATAAAAGAGACTAAAATAAAATAGAAAAATCATTATTAAGATGAGTGCAATCCTAATCGTGGCACCTTGGGTCAGGGTTGAATTGATAGTTCAAATTTACTTATCTCTTTACTTTCCATTTAAAATTTTCATGATGATACTGCGTTTTTGAAAAGAAATATTCAACGAAAACCAGAGAGAAAAATATTTAAAGTGGACTTCCCTCACAACATTCATATTATGGTTCTCTTGGTGTACCCACTTGTGTTCATAAATGCATTATTACAAAGAGAAATAGTGAGAAATAAAACTAAAGGAAACCTACTTCTAAACCTACTCTAAACTACTAATATATCAAAACTCTAAGTAAAATTGTATTTATAGTGCAGCCACAAGAGCATATTCAATCCATTCCTCTGAAACTTCTTGATGTATGAATCTTCCAACCATTTTGCAATATTGTCGTGATATGGGTCATAATGGCATGGAAGAGTGTAAGTAATTTTGGAAAACTTGTCAATATTATGGGGACCTACCATAACCATCAGCCAAGGCCGAAATGCCCCATCCTCCTGACAATTCTTCAAGTGTTCATCAATTTCTTCACATGGAGGATCTAAAAAAATCATGTCATGCTTACTTCCTAGATATTTAGGTAGAAACAAAGCAAGCACAACTTTATATTTATTATCAAGATTTTTTAGATACGAATCTTCAAGCCATTCTAAGATCCCGTCATAAAAATTAAAATGCAAACTATGACTTCGATTAAATGGATAAATCAATGGGGAACACATCATAAGAGGATTCATGACATCAGTTAGTTTAATTGTTTGAATGCTTCCTTTGATGAGATTGATCGTTTCAAAATGTGAAGCATAAACATTAAAATTTGAACTAATCAAAGAATGAATATGGAATGTAGAATATTTGATCTCCATAAGAATGAGTGCATTATCTTTTTCAAAAATAAATCGTGTAAAATTATCTTGCAACATGTATTTTTTCCATGCGAGTGATGAAAGTGAAAGAGAATCAAATCCGACTTCATAAATGTTATGTTTGGAATTAATTTCAACAAATCTTGGCATATTGAAAAGATCTGATTGTGATGGAAAAGAGTAAGATACCATGGGTAAAGTATCATGTCCACTAGAATCTAAGAAGAGATCAGGATATAAAGAGTAAAAGGAATCATGAAAATAATCTCTTGAGCTATGATATTTAGCAATGGTATTCTCAAGACATTCTTCTTAACTTTCCTTCAAACTTTCACTCTATTTTGGTGATAAATTCTTCAACATAATATGATCATCTAAGATTGTCTCCTGTATGATAGATAATTCAAAAATTTCATGACAAAAATCTAATATTTCCTGTGGATAAGGTATGATTTGTGGATGAAGGTTTAAGGTTCCTTCTTCCAATTGCAGATCTACATCTCTAATCCATTTCATTGGAATGTTAGAATGCTTAAGATCGTTTTCATCCACTAAGTGTTATTCAATAACTGAATTTAAGTACTAATTAGAGAAAGAGTTAGAATAATATGGACATTCACCTTGACCCAACATCAAATCTTGTTCCATGACGGTCGAGGGCTGAGTATACAATGATTTATAGGAAAACCCAATTTGATTGTTAGTAAGAACCTTTTCAATAGGTTCTACCTCCCTTGCTTGTTCAAAAATTTCGGATGGATTCCTCTCATCCTGCGAACAAAATGCTTCTCGCAATTGAGTGATAGGATTTGTAACCAATTCATCATTCACGATTAAATATGACTGGATGAAAGGGACACAAGCATAATATATGAGATTTAGTACAAATAAAATGTCATCAAGATTAAACTTACAGAGAACATGATGGATTCTTGTTGAAAATCCTTCTGGAGATGAATTGTCATTGATTCGTAAAGTCTGAAATTTTTCACATAATTGATTGTAATTATAATTTTCAAAAGCATCTAAAAATTCATCTACAAACTGAAACCAATCAATAATGTGATATGTTGGAAAAGACTCAAACCAATGTTTAATCCGACCCTGAAAGTAAAAGCGAACAATTTACATAAAACCTTTACATCAGAAATATCATGCTTGATGCATTTACACCAAAACTTGTTAATATGGTCTTTAGCAGATACATCCCTCCACCATCAAAGGTGAGTTTGGACAAGCGAGATACTGTCTCGTTGGGAATATCAGGTAATGAGAAGTGGAAAGCATGTTCCAACACAGTGATTTGGGGAGCCATGTGAAATTAAATACATTCGAAACAAAGACTCCTGCAAGGCTAGCTTGCCAGTCTAGCCTGACTTCTAGTGCATTTCAAGATGACATAAAAGAAGAATTTATAAATTTAGAATTATGACAGGCTGAGGGGTAAAACACTTAATCATTAAATTCACCTCGGCCCTCCTTCTAGCGCCATTTGTTGACATGCGTATGTGACACACTGTCAACTGGTAGGTCAAATCCGAATCGGGGTTGTCTAAATAACCCAAGCCGTTTGGAATGAAATGACCCGACGGGTTTAATGGCTCCGTTAGCCAACTAAAGTCCTAAAAATAGTAAAAGAAATAAACTAATCTAAAGCTATGATTCTAACAAATGATATATTACTTACTAATGTTTATTAAAAAGAAATATGAATATACACATGATTATGAACAATCTATATATAGTGTACAAGGTTTACTTGAAATCTTGCGAAAATGAATGTTCATAATAATGTTTCAAAATAAGATAAAGTAAGAACATAAATCTTTTTGTTTTTTTAATGTTTAAAGATTTTAAACTAATAAATACTAAGCAAATACAATTGAAACAATGACACAGAAACAATCAAAGCTAATTAATGCAATCATCGTCTCATTCATATATAAACAAATTTGAATAAAAAAAAGTAATGTACCTACTAACCTCTCATTGATCAATAGTACTAAGCTAAATTCATCTCTCTGTATTTTTATGAGCTCCTCTTAACCTGTGTCAAGTGTAAACCTATGACAAAAACAAGAATAATACTTCCTGAAGAAATTCAAGGAAGTGTTTCATATTCTGGGGCAAGTTTATAATGACAAAAAGACAAATAATTATATATCTTGTGACCTTGAAATGTCCAATAACTGAAAATGAAAGAAATTCCAATTCTCAGGAATGGTGTTACCAACTATTTAGGATCAGATGTAAACTCAAAATACTTGAATAGATGATTAGTCATAGATATAAAATAAGACAAAAGATAATGAACAACATAAAGAAAATCATGATATAAAATATTATGTGCAGAACTAACTAAAGCTAATATGACACATATAACATTTCACATCAAGAAATTACATGAGAAGACAATGGAAAAACAATGCAAAGTATACACAGGACGAAATCCAAAGAGTAAAATATTTTCTCATATTTTCTCAACAAATATATGTTCATCATATGGTCCATGAAGAAGTTTTGGGATAATAGACTCTTAAAGATTGAAAAAATTAATATATAAATGATAGAAATTAACCATGTATTGATAAAACAGACTAAAACTAATTTAAATCAATGCATAATCAATTATTCAAAGAATATGAAGATATTATAATGAAAATAAAACCATTTTACTCATAGGACAAAAACCATTAAGCAACCGGGAATTCCATATTCTTCTTTGAAAATACTTGTCGATTCTCCAAAAGATTCCAACCATCCGTTACTCCATTTGAAAAGAAAAAAAGTTTATAAAAGAAATAATATACAAAAGAGAAAAGATAAAAAATCCTCCTTTCAATTTCTTGGATCCCCTTGGCTCTGAACTTTCTCATATATTTATACAATGAATGAACAGTCTGTGCATGACTAATAATTTCCGCTACTTGAAATTTGCCTCGTAAAGAGACACAAATATATCTCAAATTGTGCATTTGTTTGGGAAAATTCTTGCGTGTAAGCTAAATGGGTCCATTTTGGAGATGGGTTTTCAACCGTTTCTTCAGATTCCTCACAGTTTGGCTGCAATCAGTTCTGTAAAATCATCTGTATGTTCTTGACACATTTCCAAATTTTATTTGTCGTTGCTCATAAATTTATTTGCAACAATCCAATATTATTTTTGGATCAATCATATTGAACATATTTAGATAATAAAATCAAGCCATGATCAGATCCGTACCAAATAACTGATAATAGAAACCTGTGAAACAAAAAGAAACCTAAATTAATAACCTAAAAATTGTGAATAAAACAAAATCTAGAACAATAAAATTAAAATGAATTTAAACTAATTATAAGTTATAAACAAACATTGTTTATATTTTTCGTTCAAATATGATCTTAAAATTATAGAAGCTTCAAGTTGATGAAGAGGAGAAAAATATCAATTTTGGGTTGTTACACATTATTTTGGTCACTCTGGTGATGTCTCTACAGTGTTGTATTTAGGCTCCCACAAGGACTTCTTGCTTGAGAAAAGTGATTGCTGTCTTCTTCCAAAAAACACATTTTTAAGATGAGTTCGCAGGCTGCCTATGTTACAGGGTGAGAAAATCCCTCATTCTTGTAGGCCGCCCACACTTAGGGTGCGAACTATTCGCAGTCTGCTCCATAGATAGGGTGCAAACCTGTTTTTAAGTTTGGAAAGGAGAAGAGGTCACGAAGGTTCTAGAAGGGGATCTTCTAGAAAATGAGTTGGCATTCGCATGGTTGGCATCCTACTGACTTCTCAGATTTGGTGGGATCATCCTCATCCATGTAACCATCCCTCCTTATCCTATATATTGAAAGGTTTCTCATGGAAAAGGTTAAGCAAGATTGAATGAAGAATTGGTGAAAGAATTGTGTGAAGAACCCTGCTTGGACAAAAGCTTGAACACTCTATTTGGTCTATCAAGAGTTATTGGATCTTCTTCATGCAAGTGCAGAGCAAGTGTGTGTGTTGGAACCAAGGGTCACTGAAAATAATCTTGCGACATCAAGTCGATCATGTTGTATGTTCTACTTTCATTTAATATAATACAACGACATGTCCCTTTCCCATAAAATCACTCTTATTTTATAGAATAACTCCTTGATCATATGCATAGGTTGACATTGAATATACTTTGCTATCTTCACTTTGGTTGGTTTGTGTTGTCTTGGAACTGACTTCACAAGAGCACCGGAGCGAAGCGGGAACAAAAAAGACCTAAGGAAGTGATATAAAGGTATGCCACTCATTCCCTCTTATTAGTAGATTCAATGACTACAACTTAGGGAAAGAGTCGTGTCCTGTCCTATTTTGTTCTAGATCCAGGTGGATCTAGGGAGATCTGTTAGTGTACGCACCTATCGAATTATCCGATAACAAAATTGGCAACTCCACTGGGGATTGAACCCATTTTTGGTGGTTTTTTCTTGGCCATTTTCTCTTAACCTACCATTTTTCATTCCCATCAATCTTTGAGTCTTGAGGAGACCCTTACAGACTCCCTGGATCCAGAAGTTCCCTCAAAAGTTTTGTCTTTTTTCCAAAATTTGCTTGATTGTAGACCTTCTCGCACTGCACCCTTCTGTAGCCTGTGAGAACCACTAAAGTTCACACCCTTTTGTTCAGTTCAGTGTGAACTTCTCGCATTTTTCTTGTGTCTAGCTTGCGAGAATCCTTGATTCTTGCACTGTACCCCATTGCCAGCTTGCGAACCCACTTGCAAAATTTTTGGATTAAGTCTTTTGTGTCCTCAGATGCCCAGATTTGTTTGTGTGTCTAGGAAGAACTTATCTGGCTAGTGATTGAATGTTTCTTGACTTCAAATCTCATGAATGATTAGTTTCCAAAAATCAAATTCTCTTCTTCATCATGTTTTCTCAACTTTGACCTCTTGACCTTTTCGCAACAAGGGTATAATCTCTGGTTTTGAAATCCGAGTGCTTGTTTGGTTGGGAGCCTTTGATTGGTTTAAAAGTTGAGATCAATTATTGTTTTCAATTGATTATTACTTGGAAAATTGTTACCCATGTGCATTTGAAGAGACTGGTCTTGTCAGTTTGTTATTTTTGTCTTCATTGAAAGATTGGTTTGGGTGTTTGTTGTGTATTTCTTTTTCGTTGGTTGCTTGTTTTTTCTTAGTTCCACCCATGTTGTTTAGTTTTTAATAAAAATTAAAGACATTTTAGTTCCACCCATGTTGTTTGGTTTTTAAGCAACTTTTTATTCTAAAATATTGGCATTCAAGTATTGAAAGAGAACAAATAGGGAATTTGCATTGTTCATGGTTGTTTGATATTACATTTCAGAGAAGATCATACATCGTAGTTCGTATTGTTCCAGAAAACTCCTCTTTCCCTCCTATAAATAGGAATCATCAAACAAAAAATTGTATCATTCATTCCTATTTATGCATTGTTGGGTCAGAGTCTCAAACAACATTGGTTTCGTTTCCGTCTCCTTTTGGGTAACAACAACCTTTAATAATATTGCGCAATTTTAAAATTCAACTAGTAATTTTTTCTAGGGCTCTTTTACACCAATATTAGCTAGGCTAGAGATTTGGAATAGGCAGTGAGGCACACTCTCCAAATCACAAAACAAACAATATCATCTTGTGATAAGGAGTGTCAAATTCAATTTGTAGCATTTTGTCCTGGGAAGCCCTTCTCATACAAGGGTCAAACCTGAGTTCACATCGAGATTGATAGAGTTACTCACCCTGCTTTGTTGATATCGGTGTAGAGATTGCACGCATTACGCGGGTCACTTGAAGGTATACCCACAATGATGAGTGGAAGCCTCTCAAGTTGATTTCGGGTTAGATACCCTGCCCTTGCGTGTGGATCGGACTATTGACTGTTCCCCCAGGCACCATTGTTGTTGGTGGTAACCTTAGTAGCCTACCTTCTTAGGGTCTTACATAAGGTGATTGTGAAGGGGTAAGTCTTCATGGTACCTAGAATCAACGTTGGCCAAACTCACTCGGTATCCTTGGAGGGTATACCCACTATTATGTGTGGGAGCTTGCACTAGGGTGTAATTCCATTAAGTAGGTCGTTAACGTAACTTTTCCACCCTAGCCCAACCCCTTCTTGTCTCGTCATCGCGACGTTGGATTTTATCATCAACTAGTGACTTTGGAATTGGAAGGTCTTGTTTGCTTGGTTTTGCTTCGTAGATTTTACTAGCGCATGCTGTTTGTTTACCCAAGTTGGCCATATAATTTCTTTCGTAAGTTTCTAACTCGATCACAATTGAACCTCCATGTCGTTCACGTAGGATGCAAGGCTTACCCCCAGAAGATCTGGAAGGTTCTCAACCCTTGCCTACCAACTCACTGGAGGGCTCTCCTCAACAGAGTGAAGTCCAAGACGTTGCCACTCCACAAGTGGAAATAACTAACTCTCTAGAACGGTTCTGAATTACCAATTCTCGAGAGGACTTTAGACTTCCTCCCGACTCCGGGAGACGTATTGTGCGAGCGAATTCTTCTGGAGATTTAGTTGTTCAGTCTTCTGGATCACCAACCGGACCTTTCATGGGACCTGAGGGTCAAGATCCTTTTTGGACTATTGTCATTTTTAGACGAGATCTCTTTGGCTCAGGAGCAGGCATTGATATCACTGTCGCACCCGAGTGACCCGAAACATCTAATCCAGATGCAACACCTTTTACTATTGCCTATTATTTCCCTGGTACAGATGCTCCGCCAGCTGAACACATCTTGACTATCCCTCTACAAACGGTCCATTCCACAATGGTCCTAGATACTACGAGTCCTCACATCGGGATTAGTGCGGCTAGCCAAGCCCCCATTGGCACATCGATTTCACCCAGATTCACCCCAACACTTCCACCTGGATATCATGCGTTGAATGCTTCTATTCCCGCTCCTACACAAATCACATCCGGGACTCCTGGTGGTTCCACTCCTTCTGGGCACCATCTTCTCAGTTTCATTCCGACACTTCCTCCACCCCCTTTAAGAGGACCTTTTCCATCCTCTATCGGAGGCACTGATCCTAGTGGCACCATACCGTCTTTCACACCTAATTACCAGATTCTTGTTGGTGGACAATTTCACCAAGGAGGCCAAACTCAACCCCCTTTTGTAGGACAAATCCCAATTGGGACGCAACCCCCGATTGGAGGGAAACCCCTACCGACCCCACCTATGGATAAAACATACCTCCATCCTTGGTCCAATATTGGAATTATCTTATACAACATAATCCTCAATCAACTAGGGGGCAACAACCTCAAGCTAACTCCGTCATACCCCCTAATATAGGCGAACCATATCTAGGCACATCTAATCCTATTTTGGGCTCGAACACTGAACCCCATGCCCCTGTTCAAGGGTACAACCCTACGAATTACTTGCCTCCACACCAACAACCGAATCTGCCCATATCTTCACATTATATGCAGACTGCTTATGGTCCCACTGGTTTATCGACGAGAATCCCTCCCCAAAGTCACCAGTACCCGCATGTGAATAGACAATTACCTTTCTTAGCCACCCTGGACCTCCCAGATATTTCAAGGATTTTAAATGATACGATCTGTCACTCTCCTCAATGGCCCACCATACCGGCCAAACTACCATCTGACATCCCTAAATTCGATGGCAAACTGGGAGAGGACCCGAACAATCATGTAATGACTTTTCACCTTTGGTGCTCATACAACTCCTTGATGGATGACTCTATTTGTTTACGCCTTTTTCAGTGAATCCTCACAGGTTCTGCCACAAAGTGGTATATCAAATTACCACAAGGTTTCTTCACCGAATTCAACACCCTTGCTATGGATTTCCTCACCCACTACTAGTTACCGATTCGTTATGAAACGAGAACCGAGATTTTGAGTTCTTTCAAACAAACCAAAGCCACTCATATCTCTGATCACATTCATGAGTGGCGACGGAGATGACGTCTAATCAAACTCAAACTTCCCGATCAGTTGCTGGCAGAATGATTCACAAAATTATTTGTGAACAACATCGCTCGTGACATCGCCATGGGTGGAGTTGTCACAGAAGAACAGACAATCAGTCGTGCCCAATACCTAGACCTCGTTTACTCACAAACGTGTACTCTTTATGACTTACTCCCTGATGCACCTCGTCCTTCTACTTCTACTACTTCAACCACTCCTGCTGCTTCTCATGCAACTGACAGTGTGATTGGCACCTTCCATGCCCAACGTCATTCCATCCAAACCTCTAGAAACAACCCCAAATCCATTTCTTCTAATGTTCAAAATGCTCCCTCTCCTACCCCTCCCACCGACAAGACTTCTGAGGTAAATTCTGTTCAATCTACCCCCGCCGGCAAAAATAAATCCAAAAAATGAAAGGGTAAGACCAAGGAGGATAAAAATAATCCACAAACTGAGAAAACCAAAACACCACCTGTTGACGATAGGAATAAGTGAAAACCCCGATACCCTTGTATTATCTGTGGTGATGATCACTACACTAAGGATTGTCCACAACGAGCTGAGGTTACTAAGTTCCTTTAAGGGACCACAAAATCCCCCACTCTGGCCGTATTGTCACAACCCTTCCCTTCTCAACAACAGGCCCAATTGGTCATTCATGACCAACCTTCCCCCTCCAATACATCCTATGTCTTAATGTGTACATGTGATTCAAAGAAGAATGACATCACACTTACCACTCAAGCCAAAGATTATCCTTCCTTCAAAGAGAAGGTTGATGCAATACCTCCTTCGTTGGTCCAACCATCTCCCACGACTCCACCTACCAATGGTGCTCTTCATCTCAAACGACCGAGCCTAGATACAGTTCTTCACCCTCCTCCAAAGGGTGTTGTTCGAAAATCAGCTTTCAATCCCCATGCATGTGCTGCCCATAACTATAGTATTGTCGAAGATTTGGCCTAAGCACCGTACGCAATGTCAGCCCTCAAAGTCCTTCAGAGTTGTCCTATGCAACAGAAGGCACTGTTGAAATCTATTGGTGGAATCAATCCCACAGATACAGATTTAATAATTTTTGACTTGGAAGATCACATTCCAAGGTTACCCCCTCAACTCGCTTTCCAAATACAAGTTGTTGTCTGTGACAAATTTTTTTTTAGAATGGTTATTGATGAGGGTGCCTCGACTTGTGTCATGTCTATTACCTACTGGAAAGCCATCGAATCTCCTCCTTTGACTGAATCCCACAACACGCTCAAAGCCTTTAATGGCTCTGGTTTTAAGCCTTACAATGTCCTCCCTTCATTGCCTATTATCTTAGAAGTCAAAACGGTCCAAGTTGAAGTGGAGGTCTTTGATGCTCCTCTCGATTACAACCTTCTACTTGGCCGTAGCTGGATTGATTCCATGCATGCAGTTGTGTCGACCCTTTTCCATGTCGGGCATTTCCCACATCAAGGAAAAGTAGTTACCATCGACCAATTGGCCTTCTTTCACTCCGATGCACATACCGACAACATACCATTCATTGCAAACCCCCCCCCTGGATAAGAGAACGTCGATGTGGGTCTTCTTAAAGATTCCTCATTAATGGGTGCTTTCCCCATCCCACAACCCAATGTTCCACATCTATTTGTCGCCTTGACCAACATGAGCTCCACCTCTGTTCATGGAACCCCTGCGTCTTAAGACCCATGGATGGTACCCAACCCCGACGATCATCTTCGTTATGGCGATGAAATGACTTTGAGTCCGGTTGAATCCTCTTATCAAGCCATTCAATCGACAACCCCTTCTACCCCCTCTCTTGGTGATTTATCTCTAGATCCATTCCGTGTCATTTTTCCCATGGACGAGATGATTATGTCTATTATGTCCATGGAAGACACCCCTTGGGACGATGGACATCATCGTTCCATCCTCTTCCTGGAACAACACACCATCGAGGTTTACCAACGAATCTCGACCCCGTCGACCGTTGTCGTCATTTCTACCATTCCCGAGTCTACACATGATTTTTTCTATGAAGGGAACTTAAGTAATATCTCACCCACCATCCCGCTCGACATATCCATAAAACCTGGAATTGTCGAAAATGTGCATATCGGAGCTTCATGTTCCCATGACGAAGTTGTCACCTACAAGTCTCTTTTCCAAGAATTTCGTGACTTCTTCGCCTGGAGCTATGAAGAAATGCTGGGTATTAACCCTGACATTGTGATACATGAGATTAAGACATACCCAGATGCTAAACCCGTCCATCAACGACTTCGTCCGGTCCACCCATGTAAAGCGACCGCTATCAAGCTTGAAGTTGAGAAACTTCTCAAAGCTGTCTTTATTTACCTTGTGGCTCTAACTGACTGGGTTTCCAATCTTGTCCTGATCGACAAGAAATAAGGCACAATCTGCATGTGCGTTGATTATAGGGACATTAACAAAGCTTGTCCTAAAGACAACTTTCCTACCCCCTTCGTTGACCATATCGTCGACGATTGTGCCAGAAGTGAAATATTCTCTCTGATGGATGGTTTCTCTGGATATAATCAAATCAATATCGTTCCCGCGGACCAACACAAGACCACTTTTATTTGTCCTTGGGGCACGTTCGCCTATTGAAAACTTCCATTCGGTTTAAAGAATGCTGGCACAACTTTTCAGCGTGCTATGTCTTACGCCTTCCATGATATAAAACACATTGTGTGGCCATATCTCGATGACTTACCTACTCATTCCATGTGCTGTGTAGATCATCCAATACACCCTCATGCCATTTTCCTTTGATGTCGTTTTTACCATATACGCTTGAATCCCCATAAATGTGTTTTTTGCGTAGAATCCAGCCGACTTCTAGGCTTTATTGTTTCACGTCAAGGGATCAGGGTAGATCCTTTAAAGGTCAAGGTGATTCTCAATCTCCCTCCTCCTTCCTCACTTTGCCAGTTACAAAGTTTGCAAGGGAAGGCAAACTTTCTCCGTCATTTCATCCCAAACTATGATGAGCTAATTCTTGGATTTACGCGACTGCTCAAGAAAGGTTCTGAGTTCATATGGGATACCACTGCCAACAAGGATTTTGAAGCTTTGAAATTGTCTTTGACACGTACCCCACTACTCTTCCCACCTGATTATAGTCGGTATTATTTCCTTTACCTTGCAGCCTCGAACTATACCATCACTATGGTTCTCGTCCAGGAGGATGATTCTCATGACAAACATGTCATTTATTACTTGAGTCAGAGTCTCATGACTACCGAAACCAAGTATTTACATGTTGAAAAAATGGCCTTGGCAGCTGTCCAATATGTTCAACGTTTCCGGCACTATATCCTCTCTCGCAAGACTACGGTAATTTCTAACTGCAACCCTATGCAACACATTCTTACATGCCAATTGATATTGGGCAAATACTCTAAATGGATCGTAATAATCTAGGAGTTTGACTTAGAATTCGAACACACTAAGTCCAATAAATCCTTGGTGTTTTCCGAGTTGATATGCGACCTTCCTTGCTCTGAGACGAAAAATGTAGCAACCGATTCATTATCCGATGAATCCCTTTTCCTGATTAGTTCCGATGACCTTTGGTACGAAGATATCATCATATATCTCCAGACTCAGACTTTTTGTCCCACTTTGTCCAGCATTGACCACTGTCGAATATGCTACCAAGCCTGTCAGTATATTATCCTTGGTGATACTCTTTATCATCGTGGGATTGACTCTGTTTTTCGACGCTGCCTCACATTTGACGAAGCCGAGAAATCCCTAAATGACTGCCATTCTATAGCTTGTGGTGGTCACATGTTTGAGTATGCTACTGCCCATAACAACTTACGAGCAAGGTATTTTTGGCCTTCTTTATTCGATGATTGTATAATTACCGTCAAAAAATGCCACGCTTGCCAAACCTACAACAATAAAATACTATCACACCCTTCTCCTCTACACCTTGTGGTCTCCGTTGGTCCTTTTGCAAAATGGGGTGTCGATTTCTTGACATGTCACCCTCACTCGGCCGGGGGGCATGGATACATTATTGTATCCGTAGATTATTTTACGAAATGGGCTGAGGCGATGCCAACATTCGACAATACCGGAAGGACTACAACATTATTCATATTCAATCACATCATTGCTTGTTTTAGTGTTTCTCAGGGTATCGTTACTGATCACAGTAGCCACTTTAGAAACTTCATGATGTTCGAACTCACTGAAAAGTTGGGCCTTCGCCATGAAAACTCAACACCCTATTACTCACAAGGCAACGGCCAAGTCGAAGCAATAAAAAAGGTCCTCATTACCATGCTTCGACGAATGATAGGGATTCACAAAATGAGTTGGAACATGATGTTGTTTTCAACATTGTGGGCTTACCAGACATCCGCTAAGTCTGCTACCAGGTTTACACCATTCCAATTAGTTTATGGTCTAGAAGCCATCTTGCTGATTGAATGTGAGATAACCTCCCTAAAACTAGCCGTCAAAATTCTCCCAAACACTTCTGCCGAAGAAGAACATCTGTTATATCTCATGCAATTAGATGAAACCCGTTGCGATGCCACCCTAGTTATAGAAGCCCAAAAGAAAAGCGTCAAAGCCGAATACGACAAACATGTCAGGCCACATGTTTTCTTCGAAGGTGATCTGGTTCTCCTTTATGAACAAGATCAGGATATGCTAGGAGCCGGGTTATTTGAAGCTATGTGGTGAGGTCATTATATCATTAGACATGTTTTGGAGAAAGGAGCTTACAATTTGGTGGACTACAACGGTATCCCTTTGAGTGAACCCAAAAATGGGTTTTACTTAAAGAAGTACTATGCCTAAGATCACCTGTGTATGAGTGCTTGTATTTTATTGTATCATACTTTTTGTGTGTTACTGTAGTATGATTTTTCGTTATTTGGTCTCTGCCCTCAACCGCTTATGTTACGTTGTGCTTGGTTTCCAGATGTCGAAGTATTCACTACGCCACATTGGCTTTGCCGATGGTGCTACCCGTAGTACTCAGAACCTTGCTTCTGCTGCATGGGCAATTTACGCACCTACAAATGAACTTGTCAGTCTGCGAGGTGTGTGCCTTGGTCGTGTGACCAATAATATTGCAAAATATAGCACCGTCGTCAAATTGTTGATTGATGCTATTTTTCTTGGTATCCTCCACTTGGTTATACGAATCGATTCGCAGCTAGTAGTACTACAACTAAGTAATGTCTATGCTATTCGAAGTCCTACTTTATTATGGGTATATTTACGAATTCGCCTCTTGGAACGTTATTTTGATTATATTGAGTATCAACACATTCCTAGATGTCTAAATACATTGACTGATGCATTAGCTAACTATGTGTTAGACAGACATTTGGGCCATTTATAAACCAATCACACATCACATGTATCACACAACACAAAATAGGATGGTAGAAGCCGTATATATGTATATAACGATCAAAAGTTTTTACAAAAAGTTTCTGTCCAAGGACCCAAATCTCAAAATACGAAGCCCATAGCTTCTACAAAATAGCATCAGGGATGACGCTCATGATAACACACAACTGCTCGGGCTACCCTACGAAGCATTCTATTGATAGACTCAGACACGCCCACAGAATGGCACTGGTAACGTCTAGGGATATCCCCAATAGCAATATCCGGGATGTCCATGGTCAATCCCTCCAAGTTCTGCTCCACTGCCTCGTAGTCTTCAGCATCCCATCTTGCCACTGAAGCCGCCTCTCCTCACCGTTGAATAGGAGACATTCCTGGAGGTCGATATGGCCCCACATCTGTGTCATCAAAAATAGTTTTTTTGATTAGTTCTTGGACAAACATAAAAACATTTCATATGATAAAACTTGAAAAAACATTTAAAAAGAAAAAAATGTGTACTTCTTACCTAAATCACCCCACTGAGCATCCTCAGGCAGGGCCAAATCCGGATCCCCTCGGAAATCCAAACCAGTGTATGCGTAGTCGTCAATCATCAGCATCTGGGGCCTTAACCAGTCAAAAAATGAATCATTTTACTTGATTATAGGCCCAACTACGTGTCGAGCCATGAGGTTGCACCACCTCAGCATCCTTGGATCCTGTGGGGCCGATAAACCCCAATCAACCTGTAGTCATAGTAGTGGGACCCTCTCGAGGAAGGATGACACCATCAGTGATCCATACCCAAACTACTTCAAGTCACCCTTTCTGCACTTCGTCAATTGTATTTTAATTTTGTGGAGAACTGCATCTAACCAGTTGAAGACTCGAGGCTCTGTGCACTCTATGGAATATTGGAAGTAGATCTGGAGAGCCATGTGTGGAGCTGCGCTCCTATCCATGCGTGCAATAATGAACAAGATGGTCCACAGGGTCAAATATTGGACCCCCCAAATAGCAACCTTACCCTTGCTTCTTTCTGCCTTAGGAACACAATACTGACGACAATACTCACTCATAGGGAGTCCGCTGCCTCGACCACCGGTCAAGATAGCGTGGTATCCACGCTGTGACAACCCCATTAGAAAATAGATATCCTCGATATCTAGGGTCAGTGTATGGACTCCCACGTGAAATAACTGTTGTTCCACATCCCACATGTGGACCAGGTATTCCAACAATCTGAGTTAGGCTCTCATGCCCGGAATCCTGAAGAATTTCAATAGCCCACAGTCCCAAAGGGAAGCGACTGTACCCGGGTCATTCCCGACAATGGCATCATCCTCCTCATGTTCTCTTTCTCGCCACTCCAACATTGTGATGGTCAAACACCTGCACAAGAGCCATGAGAGAAGAGTCAACAACTTGTTTCAAACTTTTGCATAATTTTTATTGAGCAAAACTTAACTTTAAAATCCATGTTTCGCCCCTTGCAGGTGAGCCTTTGGCACAGTGTGAGATTCTCGCAGGTCCCACAAAGCTCGCCTGCGAGAATTCTCGAGCGCATGGTGTGACCCTAAAATGGATTTAAAACCCTAAAAATTGCCAATAAAAACTAAAAATAAACCATGGAAAAGTTGAAAGATCAAGATCTTACCTCGTTGACTGAAATGGTTCGCCGAATGATCACTTGTGCCTCCTGCAATCGAGCAAAGAAATTTGAGGGAAAATGAGGTATGTTGGACAAGTTTTCGGAAAAATCACAATGAAATAGTAAAAAGTCATTTTTACCCAAATTTATTCACTTTTTACTATTTTTTATTGATTTTTATATTATTTTTATTGCTTTGCTTATAAAACCTAATGCCCTAATAGCCTTGTGAGTATGTTTTTTTGCAGATATAGCAACTTCAAAGTCTGAACGAGGGGGTACGAGTGTTTTTTCTTTTTGTCACAAGTACGACTACTTTTTTAGGGTTTTTGTAGGAAAAACCTCGAGCTTAGTCTTCGTTCATTCTCGCGCTCGAAAATATATGAGAACGCAACTGAGTATACTTTTTCTCATCTTTTCATACTCTTCATGGTAATAAAAAAACGATGAACACACATGAGTATCCTTTAAGCTCTTTTCATGCTCCGTAAAAATGAAAAGATCACCGAGTGACCTTGTTCTCTTCACGCTCGTTAAAGTATTTGAAGAAAATGATCGACGAGCGATAGTTTATCACTTTTTCGGTCTCGTCGAACTCTTTTACGAAAAAGGAACTGGGAGAGTTCTCTTTAAGTGTTTTTTAGACTCTCAAAACATGAAAAACCCCCGAGTTTTCTATCCTTGGACTCGTTAAACAAACATCGATAGAACCGTAATGGGACCGAACCACTCCTTCCTAGGGTTCGTTAAATATACTCTGAGGGACTCATCTGAAGGATGAACTTACATCAACAAGCATACGTTATCCTCCTCAAGCTTGCGTAAAAATAAAGAGGTACTCACTAGAAATGGTGGGGGAAATTTTGGGAAAGGGATGTGTTTTCGTATTCATATTAATGGCAGTAAACGTCACTCTTGAACATGACACCCCCTATTCATCATTTAAATCTGGGTTGGTAAATCCATTTGTCTCTCGTTCGACTTGCTACAAGGTCATATCTTGGGTCGTCTTTGAGTCAGTGCTATCAAGTCCTTGGTCATGTCTTTCATATGTTCAAGAGAAGTTCACATGCGCCCTCTATTGAGTCGACCATCTGTAGTTGTCCATTCTTACTATGTCGGCCTTCCCTGTGTCTATTTCAACTCGTATTCATACTTTGTCTCATCCTCAAAATATTTTACTTATTTCATGTCATTGATGGGGGATACATCAAGGCCCTCCTGTGACGAGTCTTGTTCCGTCGACTCCAACTCATTATCCGGAAATGAGACTTAGAAATCATTTAGTACCTTGCAACCTGCATGCCTTAATGGCAGGTCTCTTTGCTTTTGACAGAGGTTTCACATCATTGATCCTTGATTGAGAGATTCTGCCGAGTGCTCGACTTCAACTCATTCATTCGCATTCGTTCAGATTGTACTTCAGTACCTTGGGACTCATTGACATCAATGGTGATTTCTCTCGCACTTGTTAACGATTTTCATCAATGACCGGTAATCAAGTGGTTTCTACCATGTTCGACTTCAACACGTGTAATCGCATGGATAGATTCGTACTTTCAGGTGACGGGATTGAAGACCCTGAGTCTCATATTTTTTATCCAGGCTGCTATGGAGTATGTATGATTTGTGTCGGCACATAGATCCACTTTGTATGTCATGTGGCTATGTCATCTTAATTCAAGTCTTCTCACATAGATCCATAGTATATTCCTAGTGGCTATGTAGCATTTTGACGGCATGGATCCACGGTGTATGGTTGGTGGCCATGACTTATGTTTATGATTCCATTCATTTGTGATCTGAGCATGGGAATGCCTACCTCAGAACTGGTATTATATTTTGCAGATGCTTGATTGTTTATAGGTTTCCGATTAGGTGCGCTCCTGGTTTCTGACACACACACGTAGTTTACAAAGTATTTCGGTTGTCATGGATTCCAGCCTCATGCTTTGGGGGGCACTCTATTACACATTATTTTGGTCACTCTGGTGATGTCTCTACAATGTTGTATTCAGGCTCCCACAAGGACTTCTTGCCTGAGAAAAGTGACTGCTGTCTTCTTCCAAAAAACACATTTTTAAGATGAGTTTGTAGGCTGCCTATGTTACAGGGTGCGAAAATCCCTCATTCTCATAGGCCACCCACACTTAGGGTGTGAACTGTTCGCATTCTCCTCCATAGATAGGGTGCGAACCTATTTTTAAGTTTGGAAAGGAGAAGAGGTAACGAAGGTTCTAGAAGGGGATCTTCTAGAAAATGAGTTGGAATTCGCATGGTTGGAATTCTATTGACTTCTCAGATTTGGTGGGATCATACTCATCCATGTAACCATCCCTCCTTCTCCTATATATTAAAAGGTTTCTCATGGAAAAGGTTAAGCAATATTGAATGAAGAATTGGTGAAAGAATTGTGTGAAGAACCCTGCTTGGATAGAAGCTTGAAGACTCTATTTGGTCTATCAAGATGTATTGGATCTTCTTCATGCAAGTGCAGAGAAAGTGTGTGTGGTTGAACCAAGGGTCACTGAAAGGAAGCTTACGACATCAAGGCGATCAGGTTGTATCTTCTACTTTCATTTAATATAATACAGTGACATGTCCCTTTCCCATAAAATCACTCTTATTTTATAGCATAACTCCTTGATCATATGCATAGGTTGACATTGAATATACTTTGCTATCTTCACTTTGGTTGGTTTGTGTTATATTGGACCTGACTTCACAAGATCACCAGAGTGAAGCGGGAACAACAGAGACCTAAGGAAGCGATATAAATGTATGTCACTCATTCCCTCTTATTAGTAGATTCAATGACTACAACTTAGGGAAATAGTCGCGTCTTATCCTATTTTGTTCTAGATACAGGTGGATCTAGGGAGATATGTTAGTGTTTTCACCTACCGATTTATCCGATAACATGGGTTTTCACAAAATCAAACAAATGATAGATAATTATTTTATTATTATTATTTTTATTTTGAAATGAGATGCAAAATGATTTTTTTTTTTAATTAATTAATCCCACCAAATGATTTTGTGAAAATGAGAAACCAACCAAGATATTATTTGATGAAGTATTGAACCCATTATTCAAAATAGTCAAACTTTCTAATGAGCAAAAAAATGAACACATAATCATAATTTAAATGAAAGTAAACAGTTGATAAAAATTAACGTTTTTGTTTAAATTGAGATTTCTATGCTCGTTTCTAAATTTTGACATATACTCTTGTAATGAATGTATCATACTATAGTGAATGTCTTAAGTTTGTCTCAAATCAAGCCAAGTTATGGAACTATTTGAAAAGGTTGATTCTGTAGCTCATTATAATTATCAAGATTCTAATGGGGCCCCCTTAAATTTTGTAAAAATTTAGGGGGAGTTGTTGGGGCCCAACACAACTCCAAAAGATTTATCCCGCTAGCTGCAACAATCAAGTATACCAAGTCTTTTACTCCTCCAAGCAAAAAAAAGAGGAAATCAGAATTGAAATTCTTTGGCCATAATATAGAGAAAATATAAGTCTTTGTTGTAGATTGGTGTTTTCCTAGTTGTGTGTGTCCAAAGCAGATTGAGGGTGTAACCCTTTTTCGTTATCCTCAAGTCACTATCATAGGAATAATATAGTTCTAGTTGAGCCCAATTTAGAATTATTAATATTCTCTGGAGCCAAGTAAGCCTCCTCTTTGATGTTGGTTTTTTTCGTTTGGCTTTCTATGGTAAATCCTCTATGTTCTATGGCAATATGTGATTGCACAAGTTTATTGTTTTTAATTGTTTGTTTGGATACATAGTAAAATGTGGATATAATAATAACATAGTCACATGACAATTACACAATAGTAATTGGTGAAAAAATACACATTAAGGTGAAATAAACTAGCACCATAGTTCAAGGGAGGAAATTTAAATATTTAGACCATAAATGAAACTTATTTGGCTCATGGGCCATGAACAAGGCCTGAAACCATGAGACAATGCCTCTAAAGGATATATTTGGGCTTCAAGTGGAATATGGGAGTCAATATGATGTTTTTTGTAGTAGGGATAGATCTCAAGGCCTTGACCATTGTTAAGGGATGAAAATTAGGGCTTTGGGAGGTAAATGATGCTCGTAAGAACATGGGTTATGATGAGGATACAAATGAGGCCTCAAACCATCTGTGGTCCCTCTAGATTGAATATTTTTCCTCTAAGTGGGATATGGGTGTCATTATGACTTTTTTAGCACTAGGGATGGGATTTGACCATGGTAGGGGAGAAACAAAGGGGCTAAGGCCCTAAATTAATCTTATAGGGTTCATGGGCCATGATTGGGGATTTGAACCACCACACATGTCCTCTTGATGGAATCTTTGACCTTTGAGTGGAATATTGGTGCCACAAGGAGGTTTTGAGCACTGAGGATGGGATTTGAGACCTTGAGCATGAATGAGGGAGAAAAATAAGTGATTTATGCTCTAAATTGAGCTAGTGGGGAAAATGGGCCATATATGAGACCTAGAACCACCACACAAACACTCTGGAGGGAATATATGCCCCCCATAGTGGGATACGCGATCCAACATGAACTTTTGTGCAGTACTCATGATGGGTCTTGGGGCCTTAACCATGGTTAAAAGAGGAAATCAAAGGATGTTTTCCCTAAATGAAGCTTCTAGGGCTCTAATATATTACAAACATATCAAACCACCATAGGAGGCCTTCAAAGGAGACCTTTGGCCTACAAGTGGGATATGGGCATCATTAAGAGGTCTTATGCACTAGGAATGGATCTCATGGCTTTGATCATTATTGAGGGAGTATAAAAAGGGCCTTATACCCAAAATGAAAGTCTCAAATGACCACAAGACCCACTACAAGGAGTATTTTGCCTTTGAATAACATATGGGTGCTTTAGGAGGTTTTGTGCACCAAGGATGTGTCTTCAAGATTTGATAATGGTTGGAGGAAGAAGTTAAAGGTCTTGGACTCCCAATGATGTTTTTTGGTTCAAAGGACATGAATAAGGCCTTAAACCACCACAAAGGGCCTCTAAATGGATTTTTTGTTCTTTGAGTAGGATATGGTCGCTATCATGAGGTTTTGCGCAATAAGAATGGATTTTAGGGCCTTGTCCATGGTTAGGGGAGGAAAATAAGCGTCGTAGGATCTAAATAAAATTACCAAGGCTCATGGGCTATAAATGAGGCCTTAGACCACTACACAAGTCCTCTAGAGAGGATATTTGGCCTCTAAGTGGATATGGATGCAATAAGAATGGGTCTCGAGTACTTTACCATTTTAAGAGAGGAAATCAAGAGTCTTATGCTCTAAATGAAACTTTTAGGACTTATGAGACAAGATTCAAACCACCACATAAATCCTTTAGATGAGATGTAGATATAAACACCATTAAATTTTCTTACCTAACAAAACTATATAAAAACTATTCATATAATTTAACAAAACTATATAAAAACTACTTAATATGATTTTTGTAATGTTAAGATTTAAATTCCATGTTAGTTTAACATGGGAGATTCTCCTCTCGGTAAATTATGAACCTCTTCTCTGTATATTTTGACTTATTTGTTGGTTCATTTATCCACTTATTTTTCGTAAAGAATAACTTTGTCATCAAATACTATACCATAGCAACTAGTGGTGGTCGACAAGTTTCAACGACTTTTTATTTTGATTTGAGTAGGATTCCAATGTATCTTAATGGGAGACGCACATTGCTATGTGATATGATTCGATTGGATTGGATTGTACTCATACAATTCAGCCCACTCAGCCTCCTTGTACGGTGCATTCTTTTATCCACTTGCCCCAAATATAATTGAAAGGCCATTCACTTATTCATAGTGTCCAACATAATCACCGACATTGTACTTTAGGGGCACTTGAAGATTCATGTGCAACCATTGAAACAATAAACACAACCATATCCATGGATTCTCAAGGTATTTTTTAAATGGGCGATTGGAAATGTTGAAGTAGTTTAAGGAAGGTTTACGTACTAATTAAAATTATTTTATTTAATAATTGGTTCATCATCTTGATGATGACCTTCTATCATGCTTTTATAAATTGAAATATGATTATATGTTTTGAAAAGAGAGGGAGTAAATCTGGATCCTCATATATTCAAGGACACAAAACATATATAAATTTTTAGAAAGTCTAATTGATATAGATATATGAATAAAAAAACCTAAGAGTAAGTGTTTGTAGTAAAGAATGAAGGATACAAGGAATGTTTACCATAGCCTTTATTTTAAGCATCTATACCATCATGGTATGACATCACGATGACCACTTTGATGTCATATCCTTATCAGAATCAGATATGTTAGTTTCATGAAGTCACTTCATTCCCCCTAGAGGGGCATCAAGTACAATTGTCATATTTGAGAAGGAAAACCCAATATCAATGACATCTACTCCATCCTTCGAGGGAGGACAAGGTTCCCCAATCAAATATTCTAGGAAGACTATATCAATTTGTTTTTAAGTCAATGGTTGTTGATTTTCCTTAGCAAGAGAAACATCATCATCTAACATTGGTTGCTTAGGAAAATTCCATTTTTTTTTATTTGGACTTGGTCCCTTTTTCCCTTGAAGGATGAGCTCGTGCATGGGGATAAATATCATGTAGATGTCTTGTAAGTTGATGAATTCAACACTAGAATGTTGTGTTCTCATAATTCAATACCTGAATCCACCTAAAAATTTCATTTGAGAGTCATTTTATTTGGAACACTCTTACTCAGGTCTATTTCAACATAGATGTAGGTGTATGTACACAATCTCGTTATAAATATCCAAAATTGCTTTTATGTAACTACCCAAAGTATTCTCAATATTCTCAAAAATTGATATACACCAAGAATTAAATGGAAAATTTGGGAGGTGTACCCAAAGTGTCATTCTAGTAATTGACATAGAGTTAGGATCAAAATTTGGAAATCAAGGAGATATAAAAATCCCCACTCTTCCCCAAAACCAGGGACCCTCCTCTAAAACTTGCTTATAAGCAACATGATCGAAAATATTAATTAAAAAAACACCTTTGGAGCAGAGAGGATTCTCATAATTCTTTTTCCATGTTGAGTGGATCCATTGGTACAATGTCGATGAAGGAGGTCAATAACCATTAAACCATTAAATATGAAAATGACAAGTTTTTTGGAGATGAGTGATCTATGACTATGTGATCTCCATCGATGGCAAAAATTTATCTTTTTCCATGATATATGTATAGGCAAAGGAGGGAGGCAAAGGAGGGATTGAAGCATTTTTTTTGTAGTTGAAGACTTTTTTTAACCAACTCCTTAAAGGACATGTGTTTGGAAGTTGAAAGAACCTCATGTTATAACATTATTTGGTTACCAATGACCATGGATTCCTTGTTGCCCAAGATATTAGCCATTGAATATCTTTGAACCACACAAAACATATGTTGAATTGTTTTTTTTTTCCTCATACCCACTTTCTTCCTTTGAGAAATGCACTGGTACCCATGTGTTTCCTTTAAGAAAGGCAGGGTGTCTTCCAAAAATTGTAAAAAGTAAAAAATGAACTTTAATTATGCACTCCTAAGCAGGGTTTATGAGATCTGTGCAACTGTACAACCCTAATTATTATTGCCAACAAACTTAACCAAATTGTGATAGTATAAATTGGGTTCAAATGTTGGAGAAAGGGAACCAACCATTCTAGTACCCTTATGATGGGGCATTATCTTGAGAATTTAACCTTGGATTTTTATGACTAGTTCCTTTTGTAGAAACCCTTGTTTTTGGGATTGAATCTCTTGCTTAGACTCTGGGATCTAAATCCTTGTTGATTTTCCAATGTACATATGGCAAGGAGTTTGAAGCATAGTTGAAGTCTATATGTAGTCCAAGTAGGAGGAACCTGAAATCTACTGACAAAGGTGCCAACAACATATCATGTCTTATTTCATATATCTGTAGTTGTTTTTTCACATTAAATTAATATATTAAGATCTCTCTTCTTCCCCTCGAAAACTATGTTGCAATTTACTTGAGTATTGATAACATGATTTAAGGAGGAATTAACCACCCGATGTTAATTAATATTAGTTAGTTACAAGTTTTCTTGTTTCATCGTCATTGATATTAGATGATTTTATTGGTTTGAGGAAGGTTGTGTATTTCTATTGTGCATATTTTTAGATAAGCTTGGAGTATTTAGGACCTTATCCAAACAAATTGCAAGAGAGTCAATCCTCAAAACAAGGGTTTTTGCAGAAGGGATTGGTGATAAAAATCAAAGGACAATGTTTAGGATAATTCTCCAGCATAAGGGTACTAGAATGGCCAATCCCTCTTCTCCAACATTTTAACCCTATTGATACTATCAAAATTTGGTTAAGGTCACTAGTAACAAGAATTAGGGTTTTACAGGTTTACAGAACCCGTAAAACCCACAAAGGAGCCCACAATTAATTCACATTTATTATTTTTTACAATTTTTGGAAGACACCCATGCCTTTCTTAAAGGAAACATGTAGGTACCTACACACTGACCAAATGAAGAGAAAATATATGAGGAAAAAATCAATTTAGCATATGTTTCATGTGGAACAAAGATAGGAAATGGATACTATCTTGGCCAACAAGGCACCCATGGTTAGCGGTGACAAAATAAAGCTATAACATGCCAGAACTGAGCACCCCTCCATGAAATTGCAACATACAAATGAGGATTGAATCTTTTCCTATGTGGTAGAGGGATAAAGGATTTTGTTCCTCAAGCTATTTACTCTCATAGATTATAATCCCTTGTGGTAGCTCCAATACACAAAATTCATATCAATTTGTCACACAATTAATCAAATTTTTAGCATATTCATTATCAATTCGAAGATAGATGATGAATGCAACATTTAACTTTTTGTTTTTTATGATTGATGCTACAATTTTTACAAGTTATATAATAAGTGACCACTAAAATGAACGTTGTATTGAAATATTAAGTGATCATAGCTTTCAACATTATGGTTGAAGTGATAATGTTGAAGTGAGGACACTACTTTAGGTAAATCAATATTGACTTTCCACAACAAACTTCATGATAAGGTTAAACATTTTTTAAGAACATTATAGATTGTATGATTTATGGAAGTAAGTTTGCATTAGTCACTACAAACAACAATTAAGACAATATTGGAAACAAGGAAAGCTGTTTTATTGATAATTTAACTTGTTTTAAAGAAATCTTAAAATCGGTTGTAGAAGCTTGCAACCACTTTGAAGCACTTCTTTGAAATTTAGAGATCAATATTATTTTTCAATAAGAACGATACGTAGATAAATGTTCAAGAATCAATATTCCTTTAAAAAAAGAAGAGAAAATATAATGTATTTGACTTTGTTATGTACATGATTTCAACATGAACATTTAACATCATGTGAAATACAAAATTGAAATATGCAAGAATTTGTATGTGTATACTTCACCTGTATAATAGAATTATATACATTTTATTATTATTATTTTTAAAGAGACTAAACATTATATTATATATAAGCGGTTCACTAGCAAATTTGGGTCATTTTGCGATAACTATTTCGACGCTCTTGCGACGTTATGTCGTGGATACTGCGACGAATATTGGGTCTCCCAAACGTCGCTTCACGTGAACTACTATATCAAATTGAAATTAAAATTTGATACTTTCATTAACATATCTACTAGAACATATGAAAAATAGGGTTTATGGTTTACATGATGATATGATGATGGAAGAAAGTGGGTGTGTGAGTGAAATTTGAGTCCAGAAACCCTCCCATATCTTTAAGGCATGCAAATAGTCTATCCATGTCAAATTTCAATGCATACAGAAACAGTTTGAAACATTTTTAACGTTGGCCCCATTCACATGTCACTATTGCCCGCCTCTAGTATTTGTATGGTGTTGATTAAGCAATTAATGAAAAATAGGGATTTTTCATCACAACTATGACACAGATACATTTAATATACATTAATGTAGTACCTGAAAGAAAAATGAATAAATACTGAGGAAAACTTAAAACTTGCGTCAACCAAATTGTGTACTTTGAAAGAAAATTAGGGTTTATGGTTTACATGATGAATTGATGATGGAATAAAGTGGGTGTTTGAGTCAAATTTGAGTCCAGAAACCCTCCCATATCGTTAAGGCATGAAAATAGTCTATCCATGCCAAATTTTAGTGCATACAGAAATAGTTTGAAAAATTTTCAACGTTGGCCCCATTCACAGGTCACTGTTGCTGGTGTCTAGTCCTAGTACAATTTCCATTCCTTGTTCCTTGTAAAATTCATTTGACATTACACACGTCCCTGCTTCTAGTATTACAAGGGAGTATTTTTATGGTGTTGATTAAGCAATCAACGAAAAATATGGATTTTTCATCACAACTATGACACAGATACATTGTATATACATTAATGTAGAACCTGAAAGAAAAATGAAGAAAGACTGATGAAAACTTAAAACTTGCGTCAACCATTTTGTGTACTTTGAAAGAAAATTAGGGTTTATGGTTTACATGATGAATTGATGATGGAATAAAGTGGGTGTGTGAGTCAAATTTGAGCTCGGAAACCCTCCCATATCGTTAAGGCATGTGAATAGTCTATCCATGACAATTTCATTTCATACATAAACAATTTGAAAAAATTTCAACGTTGGCCCCATTCAGAGGTCACTGTTGCCCATGTCTAGTCCTAGTACAATTTCTGTTCCTTGTTCCTTGTTATGTGTTCCTCATTCCTTGTTCCTTATTCCCTATTCCTCATTTATTGACCATGGTGTAGTCCCCAAGATCCATTATTTTTGTACAAAACATATTAATGGCATAAAATGTCCCACACAAAGATCAAATATCCGCTACATAAGTCTTTTGTCTTTTTTCAAGGACTATGTAATGAATCTCAATTCTAAGAAGATTAAAATAGGACCTAAGAACCTTATGTTCTTTCCTTAACCATGGGTGACATAACACTATCATTCAATAGTCAAATTGTTACATTTCATTGTCATGCATCATGTGTATTGAGGGCTTGAGCCACCACAAAGGAAACATACAAAGAATATTTGTCTTATGAACAAGATATGGTACTATCCATTTTGAGGTTTGGCATAGAGATTGTTCATATAGAATACACTAAATTTCACCATATTATAAACCCTACACTCCTTGCAAACCATGTAACACCATTCAAATAAACTATCGACGAACTTTTTTCGTCGACAATATAGCTAATTCGTCACAAGATTATCTACATTCATCCCCCTTGCGACGATATCAAATGATTCTTGGATTCATTTCATATTTGGTTTGTCAACTTGAAATTAAAATTTGATACTTTGCAAGCTAGTTGGACCTTGAGTCAAATACAAAGATGAAATTTGGAATCATTAACATATCTACTAAAACATATGAAAAATAGGGTTTATGGTTTACATGATGATATGATGATGGAAGAAAAAGGGCGTGTGAGTCAAATTTGAGTCCATAAACCCTCCCATATCGTTAAGTCATGCGAATTTTCTATCCATGTCAAATTTCAATGCATACATAAATAGTTTGAAAAAATTTCAACGTTGGCTCCATTCACATGTCACTGTTGCCCGCCTCTAGTATTTTTATGGTGTTGATTAAGAAATCAACGAAAAAGAGGGATTTTTCATCACAACTATGAAATAGATACATTGTATATACATTAATGTAGAACATGAAAGAAAAATGAAGAAAGACCGACACAAATTTAAAACTTGCGTCAACCAAATTGTGTACTTTGAAAGAAAATTAGGGTTTATGGTTTACATGATGAATTGATGATGGAAGAAAGTGGGTGAGTGAGTAAACTTTGAGTCCATAAACCCTACCATATCATTAAGGCATGTGAATATTCTATCCATGAAAAATTTCAGTGCATACATAAATTGTTTGAAAAAATTTCAACGTTGGCCCCATTCACAGTTCACAGTTGCCAATATCTAGTATTAGTTCAATTTTCAATCCTTGTTCCTTTTTTTTCATTCCTTGACCATGGTGTAGTCCCCGAGATCCATTATTTTTTTACAAAACATACTAATGGCATAAAATGTCCCACACAAAGACCAAATATCCATTACATAAGTCTTTTGTCATTTTTCAAGGACTATGTAACGAATCTAAATTCTAAGAAGATTCAAATAGTACCTAAGAACCTTATGTTATTTCATTAACCATGGGTGACATAACAATATTATTCAATAGTCAAATTGTTACATTTCATTGTCATGCATCATGTGTACTGAGGGCTTGAGCCACCACAAAGGAAACATACAAAGAATATTTGTCTTATGAACAAGATATGGTACTATCCATTTTGAGGTTTGGCATAGAGATTATTCTTATAGAATACACTACATTGCACCATATAATACCTACACTCCTTGAAAAACATGTAACACCATTCAAGTTAGACACATTCTTGCGACGAATTAGCTATACTATCGACAAAATTTTTTCGTTGATAGTATAGCTATTTCGTCGTAAGATTATTTACATTCGTCTCTCTTGCGACGATATCAAATGATGTTTGGATTCATTTCATATTTGGTTTATCAAATTGAAATTGAAATTTTCTACTTTTCAAGCTAGCTGGACCATGAGTCAAATACAAATATGAAATTTGGAATCATTAACATATCTACTAGAACATATGAAAAATAGGGTTTATGTTTTACATGATGATATGATGATGGAAGAAAGTGGGTGTGTGAGTGAAATTGGATTCCAGAAACCCTCCCATATAATTAAGGCGTACGAATAGTCTATCCATGTCAAATTTCAATGCATATAGAAACAGTTTGAAAAAAATTCAACGTTGGCCCCATTCACATGTCACTGTTGCCTGCCTCTAATATTTTTATGGTGTTGATTAAGAAATCAATGAAAAAGAGGGATTTTTCATCACAAATATGACACAGGTAAATTTTATATACATTAATGTATAACCTGAAAGAAAAATGAAGAAATACTGACAAAAACTTAAAACTTGCGTCAACCAAATTGTGTACTTTGAAAGAAAATTAGGGTTTATGGTTTACATGATGAATTGATGATGGAATAAAGTGGGTGCGTGAGTCAAATTTGAGCCCAGACACCCTCGAAGATCGTTAAGGCATGCGAATAGTCTATCCATGACAAATTTTAGTGCATACATAAACAGTTTGAAAAAAATTCATCGTTGCCCGTGTCTAGTCCTAGTACAATTTCTGTTCCTTGTTCCTTGTTCTGTGTTCCTCGTTCCTCATTCCTTGACCATGGTTTAGTCCCAAAGATCCATTATTTTTGTACAAAACATACTAATGGCATAAAATGTCTCACACAAAGACCAAATATCCACTACATAAGTCTTTTGTCTTTTTTCAAGGACTATGTAACGAATCTCAATTATAAGAAGATTCAAATAGGACCTAAGAACATTATGTTATTTAATTAACAATGGGTGACATAACACTATCATTCAATAGTAAAATTGTTACATTTCATTGTCATGCATCATGTGTACTGAGGGCTTGAGCCACCACAAAGGAAACATACAAAGAATATTTGTCTTAGGAACAAGATATGGTACTATCCATTTTGAGGTTTGGCATAGGGATTTTTCCTATATAATACACTACATTGCACCATATAATCCCTACATTCCTTGCAAACCATGTAACACCATTCAAATTAGACACATTCTTGCGACGAATTAGCTATACTATTGACGAACTTTTTTTGTCAATAGTATAGCTAATTCGTCACATTATTATTTACATTCATCTCTCTTGCAAGGATATCAAATGATGCTTGGATTCATTTCATATTTGGTTTATCAACTTGAAATTAAATCTTGATACTTTTCAAGCTAGCTGGACTTTGAGTCAAATACAAATATGAAATTTGGAATCATTAACATATCTACTAGAACATATGAAAAATAGGGTTTATGGTTTACATGATGATATGATGATGGAATAAAGTGGGTGTGTGAGTGAAATTTGAGTCCAGAAACCCTCCCATATTGTTAAGTCATTTGAATAGTCTATCCATGTCAAATTTCAATGCATACAAAAATAGTTTGAAAAAATTTCAACGTTTGCCCCATTCACATGTCACTGTTGCCTGTCTCTAGTATTTTTAAGGTGTTGATTAAGAAATCAACGAAAAAGAGGGATTTTTCATCGCAACTATGACACAGATACATTTTATATACATTAATGTAGAACCTGAAATAAAAATGAAGAAATACTGAGGAAAACTTAAAACTTGCGTCAACCAAATTGTGTACTTTGAAAGAAAATTAGGGTTTATGGTTTACATGATGAATTGATGATGGAAGAAAGTGGGTATGTGAGTCAAATTTGAGTCCATAAACACTCCCATATCGTAAATTCAAATTTCAGTGCATACAGAAACAATTTGAAAAAATTTCAAAGTTGGCCCCATTCACAGGTCATTGTTGCCGGTGTCTAGTCCTTGTACAATTTTCGTTCCTTGTTTCTTGTAAAATTCGTTCAACATTACACACATCCCCACATCTAATACTGCAAGGGAATATTTTTATGGAGTTGATTAAGCAATCAACAAAAAAGAGGGTTTTTTCATCACAACTATGACACATATACATTGTATATACATTAATGTAAAACTTGAAAGAAAAATGAAGAAAGACTGATGCAAACTTAAAAATTGTGTCAACCAAATTGTGTACTTTGAAAGAAAATTAGGGTTTCAACAAAAATTCTATAGAAATGAAAAACTCGTTCATCGAAACTTCGTCGATGCAAAACTATGAGAACAATATTGATGAAATATTATATGATCATGATGGTATAAAAATGAAAGAGCTTCTCTTGGTTTCAAGAATAATTTATCCTCTATTGAAAAAGTCCAACCACGTGAAGGTGGAAGCTCATATGGCCCCACCCCTCCCCCTCACATCACTCTCAATTGATCCCCAAAGCCCAATCTATAAAATAGAAAATAATCGAAAGTAACGTCCTATTAAGATTCATGCATAGAAACTACCAAAACAAAAATTAATGAAGGTACATGAAATTATGTGTTTCTAAATGATATTTTTAGTCTACCATGTACTTTAGTATAATGGAAACTATTTTTAGGTTTCACATAATAATTAAACAACATGTAACATAGGATATAAAAACGTCGCATAAAACTTAAAAACATGTAATTAACTCATGACATTATAAGTAAATTATTTTAAGAGAATAATTCATACAAATTAAAATATTATATAGTCACGTACCTAATCCAACCTCAACATTTGTGTACTCATCCTTATTCTGTATCTTTATCTTCTTCATAGAAGTCGAGATCTGTATCATCATTCAGTTCAAAAACGATGTTGAAAGGATTGATGATATCATCATTGTCATCAATTTCATTTTAGAACATATTTTCATCAACATCATCATCAAGAATTGCAATATTGTCTCCTATGCTCGGATCATGATCTTCTTCGTCTTCTTCATCTGTCGACCCTGCATGATATTCCAGTTTTGTCAGATCTGTTGAATCATCTTATTGATCTTCAATATCATCTTCTTCCTGTAAATGAGTATACTTAATTGGCCTTCCTCTTGGATCATGTCTAACAACAAATGACCAATCCATCTCACCTGGAACATTTGAGTAAAATACTTGTTCACATTGGCTTGGAAAAACATAGCAATCATGTCCTCTTTCAAACACTGTTGTTTTAATCATTGGAAATCCGTTGGCATGTTGAATAACAATTATTTCCTCACCGTGTTCATGCATTCATAACCTATACCATTTGACATCAAACATAACTAATTTGAAGGAATTAAAGTCACACTCAAGTATATCATTTAAATACCCATAGTACTATTTTTAGATTCTCGGGGATATCTGTCACTCCTAGAGGAAACATTAGTGACCTGGAATACTGCAGTTATCCCACTATCATAAGTTTTCATGGTTTCATCCAATTGTTTGATGCGAAATTTATGACCATTGCACCACATAGCCTTGTGGTGTTTCAACTGCAATATCCCAGATATGTAAAAGATGCATTGTCAATTAATAAATTAACATATATATTTATATAAATTCGAAAGTATCTGAAAAATGTAGTACACATGTAGTCACATTAATATAATATAAAATAACTGAATAAAATGGGTGAATTTTCTTACCTATCCATCTTTCAAACCATATGCTAAATCAATTTCCCTTTGTGTAACATTGGAATCTCCATTACAACGAGCTTCTCTAACCAATTCAGACAGTCGTTGCCATGATAACCTACCTCCATTATGTTGTTTACATATTTCAATCCATACATTCATCCAGTCAAGATTATTTGCAATGTATAAATGTAGTGCATCCCACTCTTGAGCAACTGAATCAAAAAATCATAATTCACCAATATTAAATATTAGTTATAACGTCCAATATGCAGGTTATAAATATTAATAATTTATGAAATAAATTATATTAATATATTAATGAGTATGATCATATAAAAAAAAAATAAACTTTATATGTATTATTAATATAAATCTCCACAATTATTAATATATTATCTCTCATTTTTTTCATTCTACCTTTCACCAACATATGCTCCTGATCTTCAAATTTTTTGATGGAGTTCACATCCCAAATGCGATCCACTGCATGCATGGTTGGCGCTGCTAATTTAGGAAGATACTGACTAATATACACCATGGATTGATATACCATATATCCCTCCACCATAGAACCCTCAGGACGTGCTCTTTGTCTAACCAACACCTTCAATGATTTCAAGTGCCTCTCCACCATCCACATTGACATTGTGTGAATAGGTCCACAAATTTCAATCTCCTCAAATTGGTGTATGAGGAAGCGTTCTTGTGCATTGAAAAATGTTGGAGGTATATACTTTTTCATTTCACACATTAGACAAGGAATTTATCTCTTCCAATACTTTATATAATCTTCATGGATTTTTTTCAATGAAAATCATCTACATGAGATCATGACACAAGAAAATAACATGTTTCAACATAACATAATATAATATATTACACTACAAGTAAAAAATGTGTCATTAAGTACAACAATAATTTGAAAGAACATTTTTCATATAAATCACAACTACTTACCTCATGTATTTTCCAAGATCATATATAACTTGTTTGACGTTGTTGTCAAAGTCATTTTGGAGAGATAGTGGTAGAACATACTGTAACAAAAAAATGAATCGTTATTTGTTTTGACCAAAGTAGACAAAAAAAATTAAAAAATAAAAGATGTATAAGGCCAATATATAAAAATATGTATACCAAAATTATTACCTTAATGAAGGTATGCCGATCCTATGTTTTTACCCCACCAAATTCACCTTTCTTCGTTAAGATATTATTTATGTTTGAAGCAAAACCTGTGGGAAATTTAATTCTTTGAATGGCCTCTTTTACATAATTGCTTTGTTGCTCTGTAAATAACCATGAAGGTTATTTCAGTCTAGTACTCCATCTGATATATTTGAATATTGGATCACACTTCACATTGCATGATTGGCTTCCTGAATGTCAGTACAAATTTTGACCATTTTTTCTTTGTCCCTCCTACCATCTATGATTCGCCATAACGTTTTTGTCACATTCTTCCCGATATGCATTGTATCAAACAAATCATATATTTTCAACTCCTCATAGTAGGGAAACCTCATGAATTGAGAGGGATAACATTTCATTCCTCGTGGAATCCCATTATTAATACCTTCATGATGATGGCGGCCTTCATGAAGCATAAAAGAAATCACAAAAATAATTATCAAATACAGTAAAATAAATTCAATGATTAAAATAAACATTCAAAACATTACATGATCTACGATACATAAAGAAATTGAGTCCCTTGCCGATTTCTATTATATTTCAACCTCCATAGGTGAGGTGTCATTCTTTGTGGTTTTAAACCAGTCTCTTCTTTCCCATTGAAAATATGTTTTTCAGTAGTATGATACCTATGGTTCTTAGGGAGGAGGTGCCTATACTCATCAAACACCACCTTTCCTAAATTTTTTGAATGACGATACTTCATCTTAGGGCCACAAACTGGACATGTAAATTTACCCTTTGTTTGAAGACCTGCAACAAATGGATTAATGTCAATTATACGATGAGATTATTTAAAAATTAAACATGCACCATGATAAAATTAAAAAATTATATAGTATTAAAGAGCAATATTAGAATGCTACATACCACAAAAATGTGTTAGTCCAGGGGCATCATGAATTGTCCATAAAAGTATTCCACGAAATTTAAATTTCTTCTCCTCGATTGGTTTACATATGTCATACATTGTGATGCCAACCCATAACTTTAGTAGCTCGTCGATACGAGGCTCAATATATACATTCATATATTTAACCTGGTACTTACCTAATTGTTTGAAATTACACATAATTACTATAGGAATGATATCATGTAATATATATAAGTAAATAAATAAACAAAAGATATTATGCAAAAATTGAAACAAA
>ML776817.1:683801-754161 GCA_009831015.1 Picea engelmannii
GCAAAAATTGAAACAAATGAAAATGTTACATTCAAAAAATTAATGTAAACAAATACCTAGAACAATCATTGTCAACATTATGTGCTCCCTCTTTATTGATATCCAAGGAGGAACGTTATTATTGATAACAAAAATAGGCCAGACTGAGTAAATAGACCTAAGCTCTCCGAATGGATTAACACCGTCAACTTCCAATGAAAGCCTAACATTACGAGGTTCATCTTTGTAATCTGCCCATCTTTCCTCAATTTCCTTAAATGTAGAATCATCGGCAGACATTCGAAGAACACCATCTCCACTTCTGCTACATGCATGGTAATCCATAAATTGTTCTATGCTTTCACACCTGAAAAATTGCTGCAAATGTGGAATTAAGGGACTATGACGAAGAACCTTTCGAGGCACCCTTTTTGTTACTTGATCTGTTCGATATCTACTGATAAGACATTGCAAAAATTTTGTTTTCAAAGCATGTTGTCCATAATATATAATATGATTATTAGGACATGCATCTATAGTTTGATAATCCATTCCAATGTCTTTCATAATGGCATGCAAACCTCGATATGTGCGAGGTAAAATATTTGAGGATGGTAACAAAAATTCACCTAACAATCTACAACATAACAAATAACTAGTTAATGTAAAGAATATTAATCGTAAAAATTGCATTATTATTTTACACATTAATTAACACTAAAAACAAATAGAAAAAAATCAACATTTATGTATAATATGAGATGAAACATATTACATACCTTAGGATCTGTGTCATACAAGTGTTCGACAAATTATTCATAACATTTAAGTTCACTAGCAACAATGTAGCAGAGAGAAGATTTTCTCTTGATCCTTCATAAAGTCATATATTTTCCTTTTCTAATAGAGTTTCATCATAAATACCAACACTGTCCCCATCCTCATCCGGCTGTGAAAACAAATCTTGGATCATTTCATTTGTCCCATCATCTTCTTCCATGGGATCATTAACTTGATTTGTCCCATCATCTTCTTCCATGAGATCCTCATTTGCTTGGTCATGATGTTCCTCAGCTTGTACACCATCATTTCTACTACTACTTGGTGCAATATTTTGCCGAAAGTTAGAGGGAAACTCTAACTTTATAATTACAAACAATCATGCAAAATTAGTGTATACTATAACAAACATTCAAACAATATCAATATCTGTATCTATATCTATATCTATATCTATATCTATATATATATATATATATAATTTTATATAAAATTGAGAATATAAAAACAAGTAATGAATATATAGCTGATTACCATGGGACGATATTCATTCGATCCACCATCAATGTGCCCATATTTCCTACAATGTTTTGTAGCTATTTCTATTAAAATTCTTACAGGACGTATGAGGCAACATTTTTTGCAAGGGAAATAACATCTACCATCACCCTTTTCACCCACTTTACTTTTTTCCCCACCTCTAATTATATTCCGTGACATTCTTCCGCACAACTTCGGCACAAAAATACCCTTTCGGAACCATCATTGTTATAGCAATATTGTCACAACATCTTTAAATCATCAAATATTTATAGGTCAATTTAGGTTACTGTCGTCGCAATTGCAAAGAACAGTGACCTAAATATAACTAGTTATTTGTTATATTTAGGTCACTTTGTCAAATAGTATAATGGTTATAAAGGTCATATCATCCCTCTTGCGACGAACGTTGAATATATCAATTTATACTTTGTCAAAATGTATAACGGTCAATATGGATAGTATCAAAGAGTGTAACAGTCGATAGTTAGTGTCGCTCTTATGAAGAATACACACGTTCGTCGAAATAGAGACAATAGTCCACTATCTTGATGATCGTCGCAAAACAAATGAAAGTTTGATTCTGTCGAAATAGTGACAAATACAGGTTGGATTTAGAACAAAATTGAAAAATTGAACCTTTTCTCTTGAATTTTGCGATGAAATAGTACTTTCGTCGCAAGTAGTCGTCGCAAATTTTTCAATATGTTGTAGTGACTCGAATCGACTCAGGTTGAGTTGATTCAAACTGACTCGACAATTCATTGTAAAATTGACGCGACCATGCTATGGCACGAGAGGATGGGACACATTGGAGAAAAATGAATTCAAGATATGCATAACAAAGGTATGGTCGAATATTTTCCTGAATGTAATTTAGAAGTTGAATTTTTTGAACATTGTATATATGGAAAACAAATTTGGTTGAGGTTACCATTTGGAGCAACAAGGGAAAATGGGATTCTAGAGCTGGTTCATAGTGATGTGTTTGGCCCTATTTCAGTGCCTTGACTTGGTGGATCCTTGTATTATGTCTCCTTCATAGATGATTTTTCCAGGAAGACATGAATATATTTCTCGAGGAAGAAATTAGAGGTTTCAGATTAATTCAAAGAGTTTAAATCTCTTGTAGAAACTAGACAGATAAGAAGATTAAGATGTCGAGAACTGACAATGGTGGTGAGTTCTGTCGAAAATAATTTTATTAGTTTTGCAAGTAGTGTGGCATAGAATTCCAAAATACCACACCATATATCCCACAAAAAAATGGAGTTGCTGAGAGAATGAACAAAACATTGATGAACAAGGAAAGGAGCATACTCAATGGTGTTGGTCTCACACAAGAATTCTGGGTGGAGGCAGTCGACACTGTAAAATATCTATTGAATATGTCTCCTTCATCAGTGATACTCGACACAACTCCACATGAGGTATGGTCAAGTAAGAATCCTTCAGTTTCACATCTCAAAGTATTTGGATTTGATGCATTTGTGCATGTTCCCAAGGAAAAGAGGAGCAAGCTGGACATGAAGGCAATAAAGTGTATTTTCATTGGACACAAAGGAATGAAAGGATATACGCTTTGGGATCCTACATCAAGGAAAATAATGTATGGTCGAGATGTGGTCTTTAGAGAATTCATAAGTAATTTTGAGCATGAGGAAATTTTTCAGACCGAGAATAATCTAGAGAAGGTGTGGTTTGAACTGAGGAACAAAGAAGATGATTTAAATGAGTCGATTGAATCAGAAGAAGAGGTGGAACAACAAACCCTAGTTGTAAGGAGTTCCAAACAAATGAGAAAACTAGTTGAAAGGTATATTCCACCCGACTTTTGTTCCACATTCGTGTTTACTTTCACCGACGATGCGCCCAAGTCGTTCGGGGAGGCAATCGACTTAGTAGAGGGAAAACTCTAGAAGGATGCAATGGTAAAAGAGATGGATTCCTTGCACAAGAATGAGACATGGTACTTAGTCAAATTACCTAGTATAAGAAAACCTATTGGTAGAAAATGGGTATTCAAGAAGAATATGAACGCAATAGGTCAAGTCAAGAAATTCAAAGCTTGACTGGTAGCAAAAGGATATTCCCAAGTCGAAGGAGTTGACTTCAGTGATATTTTTTCCCCTATTTAAAAATTAACTTCCATTAGAGTACTAATGTCTCTGACTACAACATTTGATATGGAAATAGAACAGATGGATGTAAAGAAAACATTCCTACACGGGGACCTGGAAGAAGAAATCTACATGAAACAACCTGAAGGATTTGTAGTAAAGGGAAATAAATATTTGGTGTGTGAACTAAAAATATCCCTTTATGGTCTAAGGAAATCACCAAGTATGTGGTACCAAAATTATGACATATACATCCTTAGTTTGGGGTTTGTGAGAAGCAAAGATGATCACTATATATATTCCAAAATATGTAGCATTGAATGTCAATGGCATGTTATTGATTGGAAACAACATGAATGCAATAAAGGAGGTGAAGAAGCAACTATCCTCCAAGTTTGACATGAAGGATCTCAGTGCATCAAACTTCATTCTGGGAATGGAGATGAAGAAAGATCGAGCAACTAGGAATATGTCGTTGAACCATACAAAGTATATTGAAACACTATTGAAATATTTCAACATGCAGGATTGCAAACCTGTGAAGCTGCCAATTCCTATGGGAGCAAGGTTAACTGCTGAATAGTGTCTATTGACACAGGAAGAAATATAAGACATAGCATGCGTTCCCTATGCAATTTCTATTGGTAGTCTAATTTATTCAATGGTATACACTTGACACAACATTTCTCATGCAGTGGGAGTGTTGAGTAGATACATGTCGACAACTAGGAAGGAGCACTGGAATGCTGTCAAGAGAGTATTTAGGTATTTGTATGGCACAAAATATTATTCTATATGCTACCAAGGAAAACCTGGAGGTGATTGTGAATTAAATGTACATGGCTTTGTCAATGCTTACTGGGATGGAGATCTGGATCAACGAAGGTCGACCAGTGGATATGTGTTCAAAATGTTTTGTGGAGCAATCAACTAGATGAGTAAGTGACATGTGGTCGTAGCCTTGTCAACAATAGAATCTGAATACATGGAAACCACTCATGGAAGTAAAGAAGAAGTATCGTTGCAAAGGATGTGTTCAAGAATTGGGATTGAGAAGAGAGATATGAAGATAAGTTGCGACTGCCAAAGAACAATATTTCTCGCAAAGAACCCAAATTATCATTCTAAGACTAAGAACATTGATGTAAAATACCATTTCATGAGAGACATGGTGGAAAGAAACAAGGTGATGTTGTAGAAAGTATACATGTTGGAAAACATAGCATAATATTTGACCAAGTTTGTGAGTGTTGTGAAGTTATATTGGTGTAGAGAGGCAATGGGAATTGCTTCCATGTGTCTATGAATGATAGTTCAGAGGTCTCCCAGTTTCAGCAAAGAAAACAACAAGTGGGAGAATGTTGCGTTGTTATATTCTTTGCAATGAAAGTCTAGTCGAGGTGGATCAAATGATGGTCAAATTCGAAGGAATCGACAATAAGTTGAAGATCGAGGTGGTTTGACTGGTTAAGGATGAAGTAGAAGACATCAACATCAAGTCGAAGGTCATGGTGGTTTGACTAGATAAGGAGGAAGTCAAAGACATCGACAATAAGTCGAAGGTCGAGGTGGTTTGACTAGATAAAGTTGAAGTCAAAGACATCGACAACAAGTCGAAGAGGTCAATTGAAAAGAGGTCGACAGGTGGGTGTGTGGAAACCAACTGAATATAAAACTAAAGTCGACTTGTAGTTGATTGGTAATACAACTTGGTATTCGACTGTAACAAAATCTAGAGATTTGTGGGATTTGTAGCCAATGATCTGTGTGGATTTGTAACCATTTTTGGGCGCCTTTTCTTTAGGGTTTTTTCTACTGTAAAGCCTATAAATAAGGCATGTTGTAATACTATAGAATATGATGAATGACTAATCACAAATCAATAATCGTAGAGGTTGTTGGTCATGTAGATGTAAGCCAAATTGGCTACAAGGTTTTTCTTGTGGAAAGAAAGAAGGTATGATGTCGATTGTGTATTAGGTGTGGACCAAGGTTACGCTTGTAACCTTTTATTCTTAATGGATAAGACAACAAGAGAGAAAAACAATGAAGGAATGATGGTTTTCTTGGTTTGGGTTTCCAAGGTAAAATATCTATGTACTGTGTGTTTTCTTTGACATTTACTTTGTTGATTAAATCTTTCTTCCTCTCTTCTACTAGGTTTAGCGTGGAAGTGTTTTTCATTTCCTAACAACATTTACACTTGGTACCAATGACTCACCAGCCTATATGTACAATTACAAAGGGTCCATATCAAGAACACTACATTCCCTTCCCCCTTATTTATGCACTATCCTTAGCACATCATATACATATGTACATACAAAATTTCAAAAATATTCAAAAATATGCAGATACTGTACCCGCATAGCATCCTCAGGACTGTACTAGCTCCATTGGACCTTTACCAACTCCATGGATCGATTCCGAAGTTGTTTGATTTTCTAATCCAATATGCAAACCAATCACATTTGAAACTTGCCTTCTGGCTCCACTTGAATCACATTCAATAAATAATATGATTAGCATAAGGTACGTACTTCTTAAGGAATGACACATGGAAAACATTATGAATACACAAGGATGCAGGAAATGCAAGAATATATGCAACATGACCAGTCCTTTCAAGGATTTCAAATGGCCCACAATAGCGTTCTGCTAACTTAGAACACTTTCCCAACACCGGGGAACCGCCCCTGGCATTCACTTTCAAAAACATGTGATCGCCCACTTTAAACTCTCTTTGGGTTCTTCATTTATCTGCAAAAGTTTTCTACCTGTCCTGGGAAGCATTTATATTTTGCCTGATATTTACCATATGATCCTCCATTTCTTGAAGCAAGTTTGTCTCAACTACTGCACGGTCTGTTGGGTTGTACCAAATCACTGGCGTGTTGCACTTTATACCATAAGTCACTTCAAATGGGCTCATCTTTAAAGATGACTGATACCCATTGTTGTAAGCAAACTCTACCAAATGAAGGTAGTATTCACATTTTGATGGCTTATCCATCACATACATCCTGAGCATATCTTTAATCACTTGATTACCCTCTCTTTTTGTCCATCTGACTCAGGGTGATATACTGTGATAATGTTCATATTTGTTCCAAATCCTTTGAATAGACATTTCCAAAAGTTTGAGGTGAACTTGGAATCTTTGTTAGACATAATTGTCTTATGTAGACCATGAAATTTATCAATTTCTCACATATAGATATCAACAATGTTGGATCCCTTGTGCATTGACTTCACTGGAATAAAATGGGCAACTTTCGTAATATTTTCCACCACCACCATAATAGAATCATGTTGCTTAGCCATTCTAGGAAACTTAGTTATGCAGTCCATGGCCACAACTTCCCACTTCCATTCAGGAATGGGAAAAGGATATATCAAACCAACTAGATGTCTGTGCTCATCCTTGAGCTTCTGAAATTTGAGTCATCTAACAATAAAATCAAAAAAATCCTATTTCATACCAGTCCAAAAGTATTTCTTCTTGACTGCAACCATTGTCTTCCGATAACCTGGATGTCCCGCATAAGGAACCTTATGCATCTATGACAATATCAATATCGTTAAATTATGATTATTCGACACATAGACTCTACATCTATACATGAGGATCCCATCCTCTCTTATCTCATAACCTTGAACTTTCTATTGCGACATACCCTGTTGTAAAGTTGCCTTTATGTCCACATAACACATATGATTTGGCAACTTCTAAATTATGTCGCAAAAATATTTCTGATACATGCTAATGGATGTAACATATATCTCATGCAACCTCATGCTGAGTGAATCAACCACCTTGTTCTCTTTGTAAATGTGTTGAACCTGCACATAATAGATCTAGATAGCAAATGAAATACACAATTTGCAGAGAAAATATGAGATAAGAGAAGCAGGAGATAAAGAATAGAAGAATTCTCATTAACCAAATGAATGAATGATAATTTACACATGATATACTCTTTATAAATCAACTAATGCACACTGGAGGAGAATCCAATGCAACATAGTGGTGGTCTAGAGTAATATGGACACACACCAGTAGTTACATGAGTAAACTTCCACCTAGTCTAGTCTCTCTGGAAATTACGAGAGTGAACTGCCACCTAGTATGAGTTAACTAGTCTCTCAATCTTCAATTAACTGACCGAAACACAGTGAATTTAGGAGGATATCATGGAATCATGAGTAATGAGCTAGTCTGGTGATGATCCCAAGGACAATTCACATTAGCTGGTGATGATCCCAATGCTGCATGGTGATAATCCCAATGTGGCATCTAGACTCCACTCAACTGATCAAACTGAAATGTGAACTGAAGATAATATTCTCCTAGAGGGATATTCTACCCAAACTATAGGAGACTGAATAATGAATAATAAATATAGGAAAACCTTAGGAAAAATAAATACTAGGTGTGTGTGAAGTATCTCCAACACCCCCCCTGAACATCACTATGGTGAAAATAAAGAATGGGTCCCGACAACGAGGACATGTTAGGTACCGAAATACAAAAGATACACTGAAATAAATGAGAAAAGAGGGAAAACATCATGGGAAACCCCCCCCTCAAAGTACAATGTATGTAAAAATAAGAACTGACAATTTCTAGGAAACTATGTCCTTCACTCCAAGATGATTGCGTAGAGAATGAAACTTCTGCTCAGTAAAGGTCATGGTGAAGATGTTTGCAGTCTGTTTTGTTGAAGGACATAAATCCAGGTCGATGATACCCTTGTGTACTAAGTACCAAATGTAGTGCATGTGGATCTCGATGTTCTTCATCCGCTACCTTTGAACTGGATCTCTGCAGATCTTCAGAGTGCTCTGGTTTTCACACTAGATGACGATTGACCGATGAAACTGAATGCCCAACTCAGTGAGAAAATGTTGTAGCTGTTAACGCTCTATAAATTCCCAGAGGTTGTTAGAGTAGAAGAAATTTACAAGAGGTAACTTTATCCAACCACTTCGAAATTGGAATCTATCCCTACCAGCTTCAGAGAGGGATCTCTCTGTATGATTTAGTGATGTTTTAAATTTAAGGTATTAGGCTGGTTAAATAAAATAAGATTGAAAAGTTTTGCTGTTGTTTTTATTAAGTTGGATGAAAAGAGTTTACACTTCCATTAGGCTATGGGGTCTGTATTATAAAGATAGAAATTTGAACAGAAACTAAAATATTCTTTTCACAGGGAAAGATAATGCATTCATTGGATTCTTTAGCAATAAAGTGATGAAAAGTATAAAATATGAGAATATCAATTAAAGTAAAGAAGCATTTCAGAATTTCTTCACTGTAATATCATAAAGATAAACATTAAGATCTTTCAAAGCCGGAAACAGGGTATACAAAGATAAATTCTGCAACATGCGCTACTTTAAAAGATTAGATTAGAAAACAATATGACAACTGAGAGAGAAAACATTTAACATAGAAAAGAATAACATCACCAATGAACAACACGCGAGAATCCTGTGAAATGTCCCTTTGTATTACTGGAAGATCTCTTGACAAATTTACAATCTTTCTAGCTTACAGGGCGTAAAGATCAACCCTCGGTACTTCAAAGTTTGAAGTATTTATAATAAAAAATTACATACGATCCTGTCATTAAAGATCAGGATGTGGAATTTCTAAATTTAGCTAACTAACTCAACAAAATACAAAAATTTAGGAACTGTTTGATGATGTGTTGAAACTTCATGCTGATTTCTGGGGTAAACCGTTGGTGAGGCCTCTGCATGACCTCATCTGACTGGATAGCTGACTAGGCTTGGACACCTCAGCTCTTACTCGATCATATTGCATAACTTTTGCCATCGAAGGTTACTGGGAACACTGACTTTGAGAAATCTTCGGTATACTTCATCCATCTTCGTATATTTGGAAAAAGTTGGCTTGATGATGAAAATGTACTGGATCTCGTGCTATATGCTGATGTCTGACTGGAAAGCTTCTAAGAATTCCTTGCCTTTGATACTGCCTTGTATTCCCGATAATTTCAAACTATCTTTAGCCACAGTGGCTAGTTTCTTTTTATAATCAGAAAGTTTCATTAACATATCATTTATGACCCTTAAGCCAGGGAGGCCTTTCTTCTACAGAGCTTCACTTTTGCTGTAAAATCTTTGCACTCCTATGTCCATAGCCTGGAATTTTTCCTCCAGTTGTAGCATCAATCCTCTTTTAGTCAGGACCCTCTTGACCTCAAGGATGGTTTCTATCCTATCTTCAATTTTCAACTCCTCTAACTCTTCTCTGGTTTTTGAATTCAGGAATTTAATGATCTCAGTGGCTTCTACATGCATCTCTCCCAATTCTCCTCTTATCTTTTCAATCATCTGCTTGCTTCTTTGCACCAGTTTGTTCTGTTGGAACATGATTTGTACCATAGGCCATATTTCATTTATGGATTTGGTGATATCCATCCAGACATTTTCCTTGACCTCAACAAGTGTTTTGCCTGCCACTGTTTGCTTTTGAAGCTGTTGCAATTCCTGTTTGAGCTTGTCTGATTTTTTTTTTTTCCCTTGGAGTAGCTGGCTTGGTAAGAAGACTTGAGTTCCTAAAGGTTATCAACCTCCTTTTTAAGTCTGCTAATCTCTGTCTCTTGCAAATTTATCTCTTCCATGGATTTTGCCAGTTCTACTATCTTCTCCAGAGCTGCCAGTGGATTTGCTGAGGGAATTTCTACTGCAGATGCTGTGCTTACTCCTGTGAGTGGAACTACGCTCAATGGAATGACCTCCATGGGCTTTGATTGTTCCTTCTCTTTAAATAGTTTTTCCAATTATGCTTCCATCTCCTTCAACTGTGCATTCTGCTCCATGATCAGCTTGAGCATCTCATCCTTTTCCCCTTCTGTCTCAGCTATCTCCTTTGCCTGTGAATCTTCTGTTGGTGGAAGTTTCAACTGTTTCCTCAGAGATGCTATATCGACATTTTTCTTTTCAAGAATCTCCTCGACTACTTTCACATTCGAGGGATCATACCCGATCTTGAGGACCAGTTCTTCCAACGTCTTAATTTTGTTATCCTTTGCAAAGGATGATATCTTTTCTAATTTCAGCTGTGTCTGGACATTGATCAGAGATACCTGTAACTTAGAGGCAGAAGTAGAATCATTTGCCAACGTGGAGAAAACCATTTCTCCAGTTTGCCTGTGCAGATCCTTTTGATCATCAAGATGCACATCTTTAGTCTAAAATTCGAATGTTGCCCTTTTGTAATCGATGATTATTTTCGGGTCTGGCACCTGTGCTTGCAGAAACGCCATGTGCATTTGACCCTTCTTAGTGTCAAATGCAGACAATAGTCTGTGTTGTGCAGTTGATTTTTGCTTCCAGAACTGAGCATAAGTACTGCTGGTCAGCGTCTGATTTTTCTTTTTGATCATATCATACTTCTCGAAAACACTCAATTTTGGTCCTATTTTGCTTGGCTGGTTGACTGGTGGGGTATCCGTGGGTTTCTTGGAAAAAACCGTAGACATGATCTGTTTGCTGCTTGTGCCAAGAAGTGACCAATCATCCTTCGTAGTTGCAATGGATGGGATTTCCTTCTCACCCGCCGTGTAAGGTGTAAGACTGGTTTTTGGACTTTTGGTGTGTAATTGGAAATCTTAAGCCGAGACTTCCATGATGGAAGGTGAAGTATCCTTCCTGGGTATTTTCTCTTTGGGAACCTGTGGTGTAGTAGTCTGTGAGATGATCACCGGAGGATCCTGCTGTTCTACCTCGACCAGAGTGTTTGGCTCCCATTCCGTTTGATTGGCGAACTTTTCTATCTCAGGCTTGGATGTATGAATATATGGAACATTCTTATTTTTAACCCTCATCTCAGAAATTATCCCGTATGGATCATAGTTCCATATGAAGCTAACAAAAAACTTCATTTCTTTTAGCAATCTGTCTGCTTCCTCTCCGGTGCCTCAGCTATTGCAGATGAAAGATCCTATTTGCCCTTTGATTCTAAGCTATTGCTTCTTTTCCAGAGACATGAAATGTATGTCCTGAGTTAATCATTTGCCTTATGTACTCCAGAGAAAATATCTTCATGGGTATGTACTTGGGCAGTCTCTATGGAGCCAACTCGCATCCATAAACTCTGATCTTAGTGTTGTTTTAGTAAAGATACCAATCACCAGTTTTAGCAAGATCTGAGAGGTGTAAGATCCTCTAAATCTCCTCGTTTATTCTTGGCTCAGGTCTGCCACTGAGAATGCTCACCACTGGATGGTAAAATTTCTCGATAAACTGTTTGAAACTGAATTCTGTATAATTTTTCCTGAGTAGTGAAGTCCAAGCTGTTACCGCCTGCAACCTTCTATCTTTGTCCATCTTCTACATTGAGAAGGAGAATTTGTCCACTTGAAAGAAAGTGAACATGTAAGCCAGTATGGAGGAATATCAGAACATGCCCTTTGTGGCGAAATTTAAGAATTTTTCATGAATGTTGTCCGCCAGGATAGTACTATAGTCAAACTGAGTGGTGGGTCTCTCATCGATGGAGAAAATGGACAGAAAACCCAATATGGGTTCATCCACCCATTGATCAAAAAAATACCCCAACAGAGCACAGAGCGACGATATGACCTGGTTTCCCTTCATTGAGAATAGTGAGGAAGGATACGGGGGATTTGTCTTGGGGAGCTGAGCATCCTGTGGGAGAAAAAGCTCAAAAATATGAGCTCTTTGGGGGAATGATAGTTTCTAATATAGTTCTATGATGACTTCAATATTGAAAGGGGAGGAGGATTCAACTCTGGGTATCTGCATCATCTGATCGATGGCTTCAGGTGTAATAAAAAACAAATTTTCTCCTGATGAAGATACTATGGCTCTCTGGTCGGGAATGTAGTGGGCCTGGCATTTGAGGGCAAATTCAGGGAAATGGTGAACCTGGGGAAAAAGATACAGAGGAAGATTGGACTCCTAGAGTCCAATTTCATCGCTCTGATCTAGGAAAAACTCTTTGATCCATGAATGCAAATATGCAAATTCAAATTCGCACCTAGTGTCTGCGATTAAATGATCCTTGTCGGCCAAATGGATTCTGTCGAGGTCGACATGAGTCGGGAGGAAAGGATTTTCCTCAGCTTCTGCTTTCTTTGATTTTGGTGGCATCATTGTCAAAATACCTGCAAGTAAAACAAAAAGTTAGCGGGGATGACTGCAGCTTTGGACAACTGACTTAAACGGAGAGGAAATGGGGAAAAATACTGTCTGGTGCGGCGACAGGGTAAATGATGGTGGAATGAAGGGTGAAGGTAGTTTTGAGCAAACAGATACCCGTTGGGCGCAGAAGACAACTCAACAGGCTAACATATAGGTTAGCCTGTAATAAATTTCCAACGGGTCATTTGGAGCGTGAGATGGCAGGTGACAATGAATGACAAATATGACTAGGTGACATGGAGGGAGTTGATTGGGACTTGACCATGGTGAAGGGACTTGTAACATGGTGAAAGGACTGACAGAGTAATGAGATGTGATATTTAGGGGAAAACGTGGAATATGACGTCATGGGGTGATAGGGTATGTTAGACCGTGGTAAGAAGTGGGATTCTGAACCGATGGATTCCTGCCACGTAGAGGAACATGGCCCACCAGAAGAAAAATCCATTCCAGACCCCCCCCCCCCCCTCCATGAAAAATAGATCGGTCGGGGGGGTCCGAAAAACACCATGAGCCGTCCATCAATGCACCTGCTCCTGGACCGTAGATCTATGCGCGATGTTTAAACCACATTCCAGACCACCCCCCCCACCATTAAAAACAGAATGATCGGGGGGGTTCGAAATTCAATCTCGACCATCGATCCAAGCGCTGGCGCCTCAACCGTTCATATGCACACTTTCATTATCTCTGATTCTGGACCCCCCCCCAACCAATAAAGGTAGAACGGTTGGGGGGGTTTGGAAAAACTTGTCAACCGTAGATCTGGGTGCCAACATCTCATCCATTCATCTGTGCGCTGTTTTTAATCTGTGAGTGCAAAATCATATTTACTCTGAAACTTAGGATAAGTGCATCATGTGGGTTTTCCAAAAATTTTCCCTGTTTTCATCACCATGGGGGTTAAACATCAAACCTTTAAACCTCAAAGATATGGTTCAACATCGATCATCATGCCTGTTTTATTGGGATAAAGCAAACTACCCTATGTTCTAACCTAAAAACCTATGACATTTAGCCTAGATTAAACTGTTGGACTAAGAAATTACTCTATCCTGGGGTTATTTGACCAAGATTAGGCAGTTTGGTCAAATTTATTCACTAGCTAACCTAGTTTTCTTGGCTAAGATTAAACAATTTAGCCAAGTTTATTCACTACTCCTATCAACATCAATTTAAAGGACTTGACCATGTTTAAACTGTATGAACCAAGTCATTGTTATTGCATGGGGCTCTATCCAATTTCTTTTATGCCCTCTTTTATTCTTTTTCTTTCTTTTCTTTTTCTTTTTCTCAAATTATTTGCATAATGAAAAATCGTTTGACAACCAAAACAATAGAAGGATAAAAATTTTCAGTCACCATTTGATCCTATAAATTATAGGGTTATAACAGTGGCTCCACCTGAGGATGGTACTCTCCTTGTGAAGTGCCAAGAATCCTGCTTCCTGATGTTCTGAAAAAATTTCTTCACAGTAGCCTTTGTTGTTTGATTTGTTTTATTTTTGAAAATTTGATGATAATGTTCAGTGGATTAGGGCCTTCTCTGAGGGCTTCAACCATCTTATCAAAGTTATTCACTCAAAAACTTGTAAGCAAAATGAAATGATTTGTACAATGGAAAGGTGAGGTTGAAAGTCCCTACTGAGGAGGTGAATAGTGCTTCAACATTCTGTCATTCACAGGTCCTCCTGGTAGATTGGTCCCATCACTGTTGTTGAGCAGGAAGGCATTATTCCCTATGAATGTGTGAATTATGTAAGGTCCCTTCCATAAACTGTCGAATTTTCCATGCTTCCCCTTATCTTCATTTCAGGCATCCCATCTCAGAACCAGGTCTCCAAGATCAAAGTCATCTTCTTTAGTTCTTTTGTTGAAGATATTTTTAATTCTCTCTTGGACAACCTGAGTTTTGTTGTATACTTCTTCTCTGGACTACTGCAAGTGAATCATCTGGTTTATCTTTGGGAGTCGTTCGGCTCGGCTTGCATCTCTTGTAGCAGTTTCATGATAGGAACCCCTAAGGAGGTAGGAAAAACCGCTTCAGTGCCATAGACCAACTGATATGGGGACATACTAATTGACCTCTTGGTGGTCAGTATGTCGACCCACAGTGCGAAAACTAGCTTGTTATGCCATGACTTTTTGTTTTCTTGCAAAGTCTTCTTAATAATGTTCACCAGGGTTTTATTGGATGACTCCGCCAACCCGTTTCCCTGAGGGTAATAGGCTGTGGAATGCCCCAAACCAATATGGTACTGGTTGCAAAAATCTATGAGATTCTTAGATAGAAAAGAAACTACATTGTCAGTTATAATATTTCTAGGAAAACCAAAGCGGGACAAGATATTATTTTCTAGAAATTTAATAATGACAGAATCAGTAGCTTGCCTGCTTGGTACAACTTCGATCCATTTTGTGAAATAGTCCGTAGTAGTGAGAATCCACCTGTGCTAGCCCGAAGAGGGAGGATGTATTTCTCCGATAAAGTCTAATCCCCATTGTTGGAAAGGAGCTTCAACAGAGATTGGCTTCAGGGGCAAAGGAAGGAGTTTCCTTTTTCCCTCGAACACCTGACATTTATGACACAAAGTCACTTTTTGATGAACATCAATGAATAGTGTAGGCCAATAGAACCCAGCTCTGAGAATTTTATTAGCTGTGGTCTTCCAACTCAGATGACCACCACAGTCTCCTGCATGAAAATCCTGCAATACTTTGTCAGCTTCATCCTTTAAAAGACAATTTAACAAAATACCTCCAGGATCCTTCCAATATAGATTGCCTTCCAGAATGAAAAATTTTAATGCTTTCAATTTCAAAAACCTAGCTTTAGTTTTGGTCAGACCAGGGGGAGCTTGTAAGTTATGCAAAAAGAATATTAGGTCTGCGTACCATGTACCATGGAGAGTTCATAAATACCTCTTTCACGCTTGGAGTCGCCTACTCTCCCTGTTCATCTATTGCAGCTAAGAAATTAATATCAAGAGCATGGAAATTAGACTTAGCCATTAACTTTGCCAGACCTTGACCTTTAATCAGTTTAGTAGGCTTAATCTCTATGCCATACTCTAGAATGATAGCAATCCATTTTCCTCTTTGGCCATTTGGATTGTCCAGGTTAAAATGTCTTTTACTACCGCGTTCGGAACATATGCGATGGTGTGGGAATGGAGAATATATACTCTAAAATCCTTTATAGATTTTACCAAGGAAAAAGCTTGTTTCTCCATTATTTTATAATTCAAAGAATAATCTCTTAACGCTTTACTGAAAAAGGCTATGGGCTGTTCATACCCTTCCTTGTTTTTTTGTAGCAATACTGCTGCAATGGTATGTTCAGAAGCGAAAGAAAAAAGGTAAAAATCCTTGGTGAAGTCAGGACTAATCAAGACTGGAGCCTGTGTGAGTGCATGTTTAACTTGTTCAAAAGACTACTTGGATTAAGAGTCCCATTTTATTTTTGTGTCCTTTTTTAACATGTTGGTGATGTCCCTGAGAAGCTCAGCCAGGTTTGGTATGAATCTTCTCAGAAAGTTTATTTTTCCAATGAAAGATTGTAACTCTTTAATATTCCTTGGGTGTTCCAGTTTCTGAATGGCTTCTATTCTAATGGGATATATCTTAATACCATCCTTAAAGATTATGTTCCCCAATAGTTTACCTTCCTCTAATCCGAAAAGGATTTTCTTAGGATTCAGAGAAATCCCAAATTTTCTGCATTTCTCAAACACTCGTCTGAGATGTCTTAAGTGCTTGTCATTGGATTGGGAATAAACAGTTACGTCGTCCAGATAAATGACAATAAATTTGCCAAGTTCTTCCACAAAAGTGATGTCCATTTCTCTTTGGAAAGTGGCCCCAACATTCATCAACCCGAAAGGCATTTTCACGTACATGAAGGTACCCCAAGGTGTTGTGAAGGCTGTTTTCTCTTGGTCATCTGGGTGAACGAGAACCTAGTTATAGCCCGAGAAACCATCCAGTAAGGAGATTCGGCTAGATCCAACTACCTTTTGTAATATGTGGTCCATTTTTGGCAATGGGTAGTTGTCTTTTAGGGAAACCTTGTTCAGGTTTTGGAAATTAATGCAAAGCCTGATTTCCCTAGATTTCTTTCGGGTTGGGACCGGGTTTGAAACCCATTTGGAAAATCCTAAGGGAACTATGATTTTATCATCATACATCTTTTTGATTTCCTTTTCTATCAGGGGAAGTAACTTGGGATTGATTCTCCTAAGTTTCTGTCTGAAAGGTTTTTGATCTTCTTTTATCGGGATCCTATGTTGTATGATGCTCGTGTCATAAGATTTTAAATCTTCATATCCCCAAGCAAACACGTCCACATATTCCTTGAAAAGTTCAATGTATTTGAGTTTCTTCTCAGGAGGTAAGGATTTAGACAATTTTACTATCCTGGGTTTCTCTTCTGTCCCTATGTTAATGTCTTCAACCTCTTTCCCACTGGTTTCAATTTTAGGTTTTCTAGCCACATCATTGAAATCAAATAAGTCTTCTAACAGAACTAAACCCCTTGGTAAGACACTACTCTTTAAATTAAAAACATCATATTATGTCTCATCTTCACCTAACTCTTCAGAATCTACTTTATTTACACTTTCATTTCCAAAATTGGATTTATTCACATTTTCATCATCATTTTCTAAGTCTATGTTTGTACACTCGAAATCATTTTTACATTGTAGAAAATATTCAATTTGGTCATCATTCCCAAATACCTGCCAGTATCTGATGTTGTTTGGGACAGTCGGTCTGCACTTCACCTCTACCGTGCATGGGCGAGTGGAACAAAAGAGTATCTTGCATGTAGCTGCTGACGTAGCTAACCCATTTGCTAAAATATTCTGTCCCCTGGGCATCACCTGCAAATCAACTTCAGTGAAACATTTAAGGGAATCCAAAACAACATTTCTATAAGCTCTAAGCCTGGGATGTTTTGATGCATACTCACTTTTAATTTGTTTGATAATTAATTCAGAATCTCCTCTTACCATGATTTGTTTGGCACCAACCTTCTTTACTAGTTTCAGACCGAACATCAAAGCTTCGTACTCTGCTATGTTGTTAGTGCATCGAAAATTCAGTTTGTAAGAATGTTTTTTCGAATACCTGGATTTGTGATTATGCAACCAAAATCCTGCTCCAGCTCCTTGTTTTGTTATAGCTCCATCGAAGTCCATGCTCCAAAAATCTGCTGGAAATTCTTCACTTATTACGAGTTTCTTCCCTCTCACCTCAGTGATTTCTTGGCCTTCGTTCGGATCAAATGTATCTTCTTCCAGCTGAGCGATTTGTTCTCCTGTATCGCCGTCGTTATATAGGATGAAGGAATCTAGATCAGAGTGTGTATAGTACAGAGGATAGTTATGGGGATTTTCCTGGCTGCTGACCATGTATTTCATCAATGTCTCTCTGTATAGTCTTCTCTGTTGCCCAAATACTGGGATGGTGGCATACGACATATCCAACTGCAAAGTACCTTTCAACTTGGCCCCCCAAGACCTGGACAACAACATACCATATTTCGGGGGGATGTCTGTGACCACAACATCCATAACCATGATTTTTGCTGGAATCTGAACTAGAGTGATACATAAGTCATTGATCAATCTGATACATCTGACTTTGCTCGAGTCAAAAGAGTGTAAGTCCTTGTAAGGTCTGGTGACCTCGAGTCCCAGTTTTTCCATCACTGCTTTAGGCATCAGGTTATGGGATGCACCCGAATCTAACATAGCATTATGCAGAATCAGGTCGTGTACATTAAGGATGATGTAAAAAGGAGAAAAAACACCATTGTCAGTCTAACCATCAACTTCAGGGCCAAACAGGAGTTCAGGTTGATCATCAGTGAGATTTACCATGTCCAAATGATTCGCCGATCCAACGGTTAAGGCCTTCGTGCCTATATCAGGTTCAATGCTCAGTGCTTTGATCACCTGCGATCGGTAAGTGTTCTTACTCATCAAATAGGAAAGGGGAATGGGGATTTTCACTTTGGCTAATTCCCCTTCGAGGCTGAAAGGGGTAGATGCTCTGCTTTGGCTCAACAATTCTGATTTGTCCACCAAAGTCTTCTGGGCAGAAGTACTTGGACGGTTGGTTGATGAAATATGAGTCTGCGTTGATCTTTGTAAAATGGTAGGGTTTCTTTTTGCTGGAGCTTCAACATTATATTTCTCAGGGATCTTCTTGGTAGAAGGCTTAGGGGATTTCTTGGTTTCGACTGTTTTCTTCTTTTCGGTTACCTTTTTTGGGGAATTTTCATCTCTCTTTTTACTTCATAGATTGTACTGCCTGTGTACCTCCAGAATGGCATTTTCAAATGTCTGCTGTTTGGTCTCTTTGGCTTCCTCACTCACCTCTGTTTGAGAAACAAGGAAAAGTTCTTTCTCTTCTTGATTAAGGAAAATGGCTTCGTTATCGTGAATGCCCATGAGGTTTATGTGTGTGTCTTCTAATTCTTCAATTACCTCCTAACCCTCGTCGGCATAATTTTCCTGTAGGGGTGGTCTGATTTGTTGATCAGGACCCCTCTGTTCTCTTTGATCCTTGGGAACTCTCTGCCTGATTTGGGGAGGATTTCTTCTAAAGTTAGGATTTTGAATTTTTGGAGCAGGTTGGTTTTCTCTAGGAGGATTTCTTTCGGTTACAGTAAGTCTCTCCATCATCCTCTCCACTGCTCTAGCTAAAGAATCTAGTTTGGCATTAGAAGAAGATGTGGAAGGTTCCTCTTTAATCGTGACTCTCCTCTCCATCCTCTGCCGTGCTCTTTTAGCCAACAGGTTGGCCTCTACACTTATCCCGCTTTTCTGCATGTCCTCCAGGGTGGTGGAGTTTCTTTCCCTTAATTGATATGACATATCAGCGTCAAAACCGCCAGGAAATTTTATCAGTGCCAAACCTTGTGGGGGTTTAATATCAGCTGGAATCGCATTATACAGATTGTTGAAGTGGGTACAATAGTCTTGTACTGTCTCTCCTTGATTCCTTATGATGTTTTCGTATTCTGACAAAATCTGGGGAGGATTTTTCTATACCTCCCATTTGTCCAGAAAACTTCTTTGAAACGATGTAAGGTCGAACACTGAAGAAACACATAAGCCTTTGTACCATTTCTTAACGTCCCCAGTCAGACTTTGTGCAAAAAGTCTCATTTGAATGTCTGCTTCATCCACTTCCTGCAAGTCAAAATAATCATTCATTTTATCAACGTGTTGGTGTGCGTTCAAGGGACCTGCACCATCGAACTGTGAAAGTCTCATTTGATAGTCTTGGGGCATGTCGTGTAACGGTGAAACCAACACCAAGGGAGCATATCTGGCTGCCATGATCGGTGGAGGGGGTGGGACAATAACCTGAATGATAGGTGGGGCGGTGGAAGAAAATGAGGAGGATGAGGGGCTAGCTGGCACAAAGTGAGATGTTTGAGGTTTTGTATTGGGAGATAGTACTTCAGGGGTCTGGGGTTGCAGGATGGCTCGATCTAAAACAATTTCAGTCACAAACCTATCAGATTTTGTTCTAAACAGGCTTTGTTCAAAGATTGTGTCGAAGTCAAGATCTTGAAGGGCAACAAGTTCCTCTGGAAGAGAAGGGGATCTGTGAAGGGGACTATGACTCCTTGAACCTTCTGCAATGGTCTTCTTTCTGAGTAACTATTCTGGATTATTAGTGGCTATCGCAGGTTCCGGGTCTGGGTGGGATCGAGTATAAGCTCTTTTAGGAGCCAAATTTTTTAATTTTTTAATTTTTATATATTTTGTATCTTTATGAATCCAAAATTACTATGTACAAGCATTTAACAACCTCTGAACATTATTTCTTTCTCAGATTTATAATTTTTTCAGAAACAAAATTTTCTTCTAGGGAAAAAGAAAACGTGGGGTTGAATGTTTGTTTAGTTCCCCAGTATGGTCGCCACTATGTTAATGCTCTGTAAATTCCCAGAGGTTGTCAGAGTAGAATAAATTTACAAGAGGTAACTTTATCCAACCACTTTGAAACTGGAATCTAGCCCTACAATCTTCAGAGAGGGATCTCTCTGTATGATTTAGCGATGTTTTAACTTTGAGATATTAGGCTAGTTAAATAAAATAAGATTGAAAAGTTTTGTTGTTGTTTTTGTTAAGTTGGTTGAAAAGCATTTACGCTTCCATTGGGCTATGGGGTCTGTATTATAAAGATAGAAATCTGAACAGAAATAAAAGATTCTTTTCACAGGGCAAGATAATGCATTCATTGGATTCTTTAGCAATAAAGTGATGAAAAGCAGAAAAGATGAGAATATCAATTAAAGTAAAGAAGCATTTAAGAATTTCTTCACTGTAATATCAAAAAGATAAACATTAATATCTTTCAAATCCAGAAACAGGGTATACAAAGATAAATCCTGCAACATGCGCTACTTTAAAAGATTAGGTTAGAAAACAATATGACAACTGAGAGAGAAAACATTTAACATAGAAAAGAATAACATCACCAATGAACAACACACGAGAATCCTGTGAAACATCCCTTTGTATTACTAGAAGATCTCTTGACAAAATTACAGTCTTTCTAGCTTACAGGGCATAAAGATCAACCCTCGGTACTTCAAAGTTTGAAGTATTTATAATAAAAAATTACATACGATCCTGTCATTAAAGATCAGGACGTGGCAATTCTAAATTTAGCTAACTAACTCAACAAAATACAAAAATTCAGGAACTGTTTGATGATGTGTTGAAACTTCATGCTGTTTTCTGGGGTAAACCATTGGTGAGGCCTCTGTATGACCTCATCTGACTGGATAAATGACTAGGCTTGGACACCTCAACTCTTACTTGATTAGATTGCATAACTCTTCCCATCGAAGGTTACTAGGAACAATGACTTTGAGCAATCTTCGGTATACTTCATCCATATCCGTATATTTGGCAAAAGTTGGCTTGATGATGAAAATGTACTAGATCTCATGTTGTATGCTGATGTCTGACTGGAAAGATTCTAAGAATGCCTTGCCTGTGATACTGCCCTGTATTCCCGAGAATTTCAAACTATCTTTAGACACAGTGGCTAGTTTCTTTTTATAATAAGAAAGTGTCATTAACTTATCATTTATGACCCTTAAGCCAGGGAGGCCTTTCTTCTGTAGAGCTTCAATTTTGCTAAAAAATATTTGCACTCCTATGTCCATAGCCTGGACTTTTTCCTCCAGTTGTAGCATCAATCCTCTTTTAGTTAGGACCCTCTTGACCTCAAGGATGGTTTCTGTCCTATCTTCAATTTTCAACTCCTTAACTCTTCTCTAGTTTTTGAATTCAGGAATTTAATGATCTCAGTGGCTTTTGCGGGCATCTCTCCCAATTCTCCTCTTATATTTTCAATCACTTTCTTGATTCTTTGCACCAGTTCGTTCTGCTCGAACATGATTTGTACCATAGGCCATATTTCATTTATGTATTTGGTGATATCCATCCAGACATTTTCCTTGACCTCAGCAAGTGTTTTGCCTGCCACTGTTTGCTTTTGAAGTTGTTACAATTCCTGTTTGAGCTTGTCTGATGTTTTTTTTTCCTTGGAGTAGCTAGCTTGGTAAGAAGACTTGAGTTCCTGAAGGTTCTCAACCTCCTTTTTAAGTCTCCTAATATCCGTCTCTTGCAAATTTATCTCTTCCATGGATTTTTCCAGTTCTACTGTCTTCTCCAGAGATGTCAGTGGAGTTCCTGAGGAAATTTCTGCTGTAGATGCTATGCTTACTCCTGTGAGTGGAACTTCACTCAATGGAATGACCTCCATGAGATTTGATTGTTCCTTCTCTTTCAATAGTTTTTCCAATTCTGCTTCCATCTCCTTCAACTGTGCATTCTTCTCCATGATCAACTTGAGCATCTCATCCTTTTCCCCTTCTGTCTAAGCTATCTCCTTTGCCTGTGAATCTTCTGTTGGTGGAAGTTTCAACTGTTTCCTCAGAGATGCTATATCAACATTTTTCTTTTTAAGCATCTCCTCGATTGCTTTCACATTCGAGGGATCATACCCGATCTTGAGGACCAGTTCTTCCAACATCTTAATTCTGTTATCCTTTGCAAAGGATGATATCTTTTCTAATTTTAGCTATGTCTGGACATTGCTCAGAGATACCTGTAACTTAGAGGCAATAGTAGAAGAATTTTCCAACTTGTAGAAAACCATTTCTCCAGTTTTCCTGTGCAGATCCATTTGATCAGCAGGATGCACATCTTTAGTCTAAAATTCAAATGTTGCCCTTTTGTAATCGGTGATTACTTTCGGGACTGGCACCTGTGCTTCCAGAAACACCATGTGCATTTGACCCTTCTCAATGTCGAATGTAGACAACAGTCTGTGTTGTGCAGTTGATGTTTTCTTCCATAACTGAGCATAAGTACTGCTGGTCAGCGTTTGATTTTTCTTTTTGATCATATCATACTTCTCGAAAACACTCAATTTTGGTCCTATTTTTCTCTGCTGGTTGACTGGTGGAGTATCCATGGGTTTCTTGGAAAAAACTGTAGACATGATCTATTTGCTTCTTGTGCCAAGAAGTGACCGATCATCCTTCGTATTTGCAGTGGATGGGATTTCCTTCTCACCCGCCGTGTCAGGTGTAAGACTGGTTTTTGGCCTTTTGGTGTGTAATTGGAAATCTTCAACCGAGATTTCCGTGATGTAAGGTGAAGTATCCTTCCTGGGTATTTTCTCTTTGGGAAACTATGGTGTAGTAGTCTGTGAGATGATGACTGGAGGATCCTGCTATTCTACCTCGACCAGAGTGTTCGGCTCCCATTCTGTTTGATTGGCGAACTTTTCTATCTCAGGATTGGATGTATGAATATATGGGACATTCTTATTTTTAACCCTCATCTCAGAAATTATCCCATATGGATCATAGTGCCATATGAAACTAACAAAAAACTTCATTTCTTTTAGCAATCTGTTTGCTTCCTCTCCGGTGCCTCGGCTATTGCAGATGACAGATCCTATTTGCCCTTTGATTCTAAACTGCTGCTTCTTTTTAAGAGACACAAAATGTATGTCATCTGAGTTAATCATTTTCCTTATGTACTCCAGAGCAAATATCCTCACGGGTAGGTACTTGGGCAGTCTGTATGGAGCCAAATCGTATCCATAAACTCTGATCTCAGTGTGGTTTTGGTAAAAATACCAATTTCCAGTTTTAGAAAGATCTGAGAGGTGTAAGATCCTCTAAATCTCCTTGTTTATTATTGGCTCGGGTCTGCCACTGAGCATGCTCACCAATGGATGGTAAAATTGCTCGATAAATTGTTTGAAACTGAATTCTGTAGAATTTTGCCTGAGTAGTGAAGTCCAAGCTATTACCGCCTGCGGCCTTCCATCTTTGTCCATCTTCTGCATTGAGAAGGAGAATTTGTCCACTTGAAAGAAGTGAACATGTAAACCAGTATGGAGGAATACCGAAACATTCCCTTTGTGGCGAAATTTAAGAATTGTTCATGGATGTTGTCCGCCAGGAAATTACTATAGTCGAACTGAGTGGTGGGTCTCTCATCGGCGGAGAAAATGGACAGAAAACCCAATATGGGTTCATCCACCCATTGATCCAAAAAATACCCCAACAGAGCACAGAGCGACGATATGACCTGGTTTCCCTTCACTGAGAACAGTGAGGAAGGATACAGGGGATTTGTCTTGGGGAGCTGAGTGGCCTGTGGGAGAAAAAGCTTGAAAATCTAAGCTCTTTGGGGGAATGATAGTTTCTGATATAGTTCTGTGATGACTTCAAGATTGAAAGGGGAGGAGGATTCAATTGTGGGTATCTGCATCATCTGATCAATGGCTTCAGGTGTAATAAAAAAATATTTTCTCGTGATGAAGATACTATGGTTCTCTGATCGGGAATGTAGTGGGCTTGACATTTGAGGGAGAATTCAGGGAAATGGTGAACTTGGGGGAAAATATACAGAGGAAGATTGGACTCCCAGAGCCCAATTTCATCACTCTGATCTAGGAAAACCTCTTTGAGCCATGAATGCAAATTTGCAAAGTCAAATTCGCACCTGGTGTCTGCGATTAAATGATCCTTGTCGGCCAAATGGATCCTATCGAGGTCGACAAGTGGTAGGAGGAAAGGATATTCCTCGACTTTTGATTTCTTTGATTTTGGCACCATCACTATCAAAATACCTGCAAGTAAAACAAAAATTTAGTGGGGACGACTGTGGCTTTAGACAAATGACTGAAACGGAGAGGAAATGGGGAAAAATACTCTCTGGTGCGGAGACAGGGTAAATGATGGGGGAATGAAGGGTGAAGGTAGTTTTTAGCAAACGGATACCCGTTGGGTGTGGGAGATAGCTCAGTAGGCTAACATATAGGTTAGCCTGTAATAAATTTCCAACGGGTCATTTGGAGTGTGAGATGACAGGTGACAATGAATGACAAATACGACTGAGTGACGTGGATGGAGTTGATTGGGACTTGAACATGGTGAAGGGACTTGTAACAGTGTGAAAGGAATGACAGAGTAATGAGATGTGATCTTTAGGGGAAAATGTGGAAGATGCCGTCATGGGGTGACAGGGTATGTCAAACCATGGTAAGCGGTGGGATTCTGAATCGATGGATTCCTGCCACATAGAGAAATAGGGCCCACCAGAAGAATAATCCATTCCAGACCCCCCCCCCCCCTCCGTTAAAAACAGATCAATTGGGGGGGTCCGAAAAACACCATGAGCCATCCATCAGCACGCCTGCTCCTGGACCGTAGATCTGTGCGCGATGTTTAAACCACATTCCAGACCTCCCCCACTATTAAAAGCAGAACGATCGAGGGGGTCTGGAATTCAATCTCGATCGTCGATCCAAGTGTTGCTGCCTCATCCGTTCAAATGCACATTTTCGTTATCTCTGATTCCAGATGCCCCCCCCTCCCCCCCCCACCGTTAAAGGTAGAACGGTCGGAGGGGTTCGGAAAAACTTGTCAACCATAGATCTGGGCACCAACATCTCATCCATTCATCTATGCGCTATTTTTAATCTATGAGCGCAAAATCATATTTGCTCTAAAACTTAGGATAAGTGCATCGTGTGGGTTTTCCCAAAATTTTCCTTGTTTTCATCACCATGAGGGTTAGACATCAAACCTTTAAACCTCAAAGATATGGTTCAACATCGATCATCATGCCTGTTTTATTTGGATAAAGAAAACTACCCTATGTTCTAACCTAAAAACCTATGACATTTAGCCCAGATTAAACTGTTGGACTAAGAAATTACTCTATCCTGGGGTTATTTGACCAAGATTAGGTAGTTTGGTCAAATTTATTCACTAGCTAACCTAATTTGCTTGGCTAATATTAAACAGTTTAGCCAAGTTTATTCACTACTCCTATCAACATCAATTTAAAAGACTTGGCCATATTTAAATTGTATGAACCAAGTCACTGTTATTGCATGGGGCTCTATCCAATTTCTTTTATGCCCTCTTTTATTATTTTTCTTTCTTTTTTTTTCCTTTTTCTTTTCTTTTTCTCAAATTATTTGCATAATGAAAAATCGTTTGACAACCAAAACAATAGAAGGATAAAAATTTTCAGTCACCAGTTGATCCTATAAATTATAGGGTTATAACAGTATCCACATAGCTTGAATACTTATGTTAACTACCCCTATGTACTCTTCCTCGATTGAAGATAGATAAATGGCATCTTGCTTCTTTCTCGACCAACAAATAGGCCCAGAACCAAGACTGAGTGAGTAACCAGATGTGGAATTGTGATCAATGGTATCGCCAGACCAATCAGAATCAGTGAACCCGATGAGGTCCAATGTAGAGTTTGCTGCATAATGAATCCCAAAGGTGATGGTTCCCTGTATGTATTGAAGGATACACTTTGCAACCTTCCAATGCAGCTCATGAGGCTCTTGCATGAACCTGGAGACTACTCCAACTACATAGGAGAGGTCTGGTTTGGAGTGTGTGAGATACAATAAGCTCCCCACTAGATGTCTATACAGTGTGCTGTCAACCAGTGGAGTGTCCACGCCATCCTTGTTGTCCCTTGACCAATTTTTGAGGATCCTTGGTCATGTTTGACCTACTTTTAGGACTTCGATAGGCTGTCGAAGGCGGAGCACAAGTTGAAGCGGAGATCACGGGATCTCAACCCCTTTTTTGGGATTTTTGGGTTTTGGGCTATGTAACGAGTATGGGAATGTCGATCCATGGGTTTACCCATGTTTAGGCCCTTTTTTCAATGTATAAATAGAAGTCTAGGTGAGGTAAGAAAGGAGAAGTTCTTTTGGTACCTTGCTAAGTGCTAAGTGCAAGTGATAGTTGTATATGCTCTGTGCATGTTGTGTGAGACTTGCGAGGCTAAGTGAAAGTGACTGCAAGAGATTGAGTAGAATATTTGTGTTGTAAACTAGCTTGGGGAAGGAGTATTTTTTGAGGTGTGCACAGATCTCCTGTCCTATGTGGAGTAGGATCTTGTGGATTTGTGCATGTAGAATATTGACAGAAGATAATAAAGAAGAAGAAGAGTTGGTGGATGTAGCCCCAGGCTGGGGGTGGACCATGTATATCCTGTGTTGTGGTTTCTTTGTGCTTTATGGTTGTTCTCTTGTTTATGTGATTAAATGATTAGTGCACTTTTATATGCTTAGAAGAATCTAATATGATAGCTTAGTGCTCAATGATGTGAATGAATGCTAGATCTAATCTATGTTGATGTGCTTAGTGCTTGAATATATCAGATCTGTGTGAATACTGCGATGCTATGTGATTAGGGTTTTTACTGCGGAGTAGATACTGATTAAATACTAACGAACTGTAACTGCTAAGTGCTCTATAAAGGTGTTGTAATCACAGATCTGTGTCCCAGCTAAGGTTGCAGACATCTGAGTCCTGCAACCACCCCTGCCTCTACCTCGAGTGAGACTTCATCTTCTTCACAGGTGTTGCCGAAAGGGCCGATAGTTAGGGTTTTGTTGGTGCGCTCTTGAGCATTGAACCCTAGGTCTACCCCTGTGCCAACAAATGGTTCCATTGTCGGGAGCTGAAACTGTGATTGCTGGGAATTGAAGTAAGGAAAAAGAGAATCTTTGTGTGTAGATATGTTGCTTTAGTGCACAATATTCTACTTGACTTGTGAAGCTCTGTGTTAAGAAGAAAAGTCAGATATGAAGAAAAGAGACAAGATCTTAAAGCTTTGAGCTCTGATAAAGGTAAAAAAAAGTGAAAAGTTTTGATTGAAAAGGTAAGATAAGTGGAAATTTTTGTTTCAAAAGTATGGATCTAGGTATGTTTGATAAAGTTTGTCCTAGCTTGAAAAATAGGGCACAACTAGATGAAAGAAGGTTTGATATGAGTATATCTAATAGAAATAATGAAAGATATGTTATTCCTATGCATCGAAAGAATGTTTGGACTAACAAATGGATGCAGGAACCTAGAATTTGTTTTTTGCAGGTTAGTTATTGTGACCCTAGTGCACAGTATAGGAAAGGTTGGGGATTGTTCAAAAGAAAGAGAGGATTAACTCTTTGCTATAGTTTCAGAAGACCAGGACATATTTCTAAGGAATTCCCTGGTAGAAGACCTGGTTGTCTTTGTTGTAAAGCTATGGATCATGAAGTTTTGGATTTCCATAGAATGATTGCTAAGGTTGAAAGAATGAATATGAGACAAGAAAACCCTGAGAAAGGTTAAGAAATCAAGACCACGACAAAACCACAGAAAGAATTAGAGAATGTATTGCTACAAATGAAAGAAACCCTGAATGATCACAAAATTATCAACTTATCAGAGAGTTTCAAAGAAAAAGAGTGCATAGGAGACTTCAACATTGACTGTGTTCTAGACGAAGAAACACAGGTGAATATCATGATAGAAAGAACTTGGGAAATTTTAGGAAATCCTACTATGATTCCTTCATTAGGAGGAATATGATTATTTAGAGGAAAGATGATAACCCTATGTGGAAGAATCACCCAGATATCTATGAATGATCATGGAACTTCGACAGAAGAAGATTTTGAGGTTGTTAAATTCGTTGAGAAAAACGCCCCATTTTCTATATTACTAGGAAAAACTTGGATTGAGAAAGATCAGGCCAGAAGAAAAGAAGAGGAAGTCTTAAAAAAAAAGAAGCAAGAACTAAGAGACTTCACGAAGAAGAGGATAACACACTTGATTGAAGAACAGGAGAACAAATTGAAGCTATTTAAATCCAACCACTTGGATGTCGAAGTTGAAAGAACACAAGAGGACTCATCGAAGAGTGGAGAACCTACCCCAGACAGAGAAGAAGTATTTCTCTCTAACCCTATGAAAGACCATCAACGACGCGAAGTTACTATGCTAAAAGGAGATAAGAATCAGAATGGAAAGAGGAATACCAAGATAAAGATTACAGGGAAGAAGGCTAGAAATCTCAGTAAGAAGAGAGAAAAGATAGAAAATTTGTAGAAGGTTCCATAAGGGACTTCGCGGAAGGAAGGTTTACACAACTAGAACTTCACCAGGATACCAGAACAACACAACCTGGCACTTCACCACGATGAAGCAATATAGTCTTTGAAAGCATTATAACTGTTAGCCCAATGCCCTGAAAGGTTAGAACAACAATTATGGCCTAAAATCTCGCCATCCGACCATTGGGACCACGCTGCAACATACAAAAACACATTGATGAAGGCCTCTCATCTGTTGGAGAGATCCATTACATTGTGTCTACTTATTCTGTTGACTATTGCACCGATAAAACTTAGTCAGCAGAGCACTTCACTCCGTGACAGGATTAGAGAAAAAAGTGGAAGAACCAGTAGAGCATCAAGTAGCACAGCTTGCGGAAGCTATCTGACAGATTCAACAGAGAATCACAGATATGGAGCTATGAGCAGTTCCCAACACTCCATAGGATGTTCGAGATCAAAGAGAAGAAACTGCTTGAAGCACAGTTGAGAGAATCAAGACCCTCACCATGGAATGTAAACAACTAAGTGATTGCAATGCCCAGACTTATGAGTGACTCACTGAGGATCCTGAATTGAAGGCACTAGAGTCACATCTCCAGGAGGAAAAGCAGTAAGCATAAATAGTACAAGCATAGTTGAAGCCCCTATCTTCATTTGAAAGGATGAAGCAATCCCAGGAACAACACACTACTCAACAACAGGTCCACACCATTCAGAGAAAATTCATGGAAGTGATTCAGAGGCTCCAACCAATACAGGACGAGGCTTGCCAACTGTTTGTGGAGATTGAAGGCTAAGGAGCAGAACTGGAGTAAGTCATCACTGCAGCTGAACGAATTTTGGAGGGACATGTCAATGAAGAAGTTATCCAAGAGTTCACCGAGTAGGAGGCCTTGGCACAACAACAAGTCAAAGTAGCTTGAGCCAATCTCGGGGATTTTGAGGCAGAGCTACCCAGATCAGAGAAACTTGGGACGTGTCACAGGTGAGTGTTGGGGGCCTGTTGTCCCTTGGACAAGTTTTGAGAATCCTTGGTCATGTTTGACCTTCTTTTGGGACTTCGACAGGCTGTCGAAGGTGGAGCGCAAGTCGAAGTAGAGATCGCGGGATATTGACCCCTTTTTTGGGATTTTTGGGTTTTGGGCAATGTAATGGGTATGGGAATGTCGACCCATGGGTTTACCCATGTTTAGGCCCTTTTTTCAATGTATAAATAGAATTCTAGGTGAGGTAAGAAAGGAGAAGGTCTTTTGGTACCTTGCTAAGTGATAAGTGTAAGTGATAGTTGTATATTCTTTGTGCATGCTGTGTGAGACTTGCAAGGCTAAGTGCAAGTGACTGTAAGATATTGAGTAGAAGCTTTGTGATGTAACCTAGCTCGGGGAAGGAGGATCTGGAGAGGTGCACATATATCTCCTGTCCTGTGCGGAGTAGGATCTTGTGGCTCTGTGCATGTAGAATATTGACAAAAGATAATAAAGAATAAGAAGAGTTGGTGGACGTAGCCCCAGGATGGGGGTGAACCATGTATATCCTATGTTGTGGTTTCTTTGTGCTTTATGGTTGTTCTCTTTTTTATGCGATTAAATGCTTAGTGCACTGTTATATGATTAGAAGAATATAATCTGATAGATTAGTGCTGAATAATGTGAATGAATGCTAGATCTAATCTATGTTGATGTGCTTAATGCTTGAATATATCAGATCTGTGTGAATACTGTGATGCTCTGTGATTAGGTTTTTTTATTGCGGAGTAGATACTTATTAAACACTGATGAACTGTAAATACTAAGTGCTCTATAAAGGTGTTGTAATCACATATCTGTGTCCCAAATAAGGTTGCAGACATCTGAGTCCTGCAACCACCCCTACCTCTACCTCAGGTGAGACTTCATCTACTTCACAGGTGTTGCCGAAAGGGACGATAGTTAGGGTTTTATTGGTGCGCTCCTGAGCATTGAACCCTGGGTCTGCCCCTGTGCCAACAATCCTCAAGTATGACTCCTGATAGGAAAGGATTTAGGGCAGAATTGTAGTCTGTCATGTGAAATATCTCAAGGAGATCTCGTGCATACTTGGCCTAAGACAATTTGATGCCTGATGCATCCTGAATGATCTTGAGTCTAAGGAAGAAATGTAGTGAACCCATGTCCATCAGCAAGAACCTGTCATGTAGAATCCTATTGACTACAACAATCGTTGAGTTTGAACAACCGATGATCAATAAATCATCAACACACATAACTAGGAGTAGAAGTGAATCAACCGTCCTGAGCATGCAAAAATTCAGTTTTGACTTACAATTTACAAAGTTTTGTGACAATAGGTAGGAGTCCATATTGGAATACCATGCCCTCGGGGCCCGCTTAAGGCAATGAAGAGACTTCTTCAGTTGACAGACCAAAGATGAATCATGCAGAAATCCTTGGGGCTGCTCCATATAGATCTCCTCAGAGATATCATCATGAAGAAATGCATTCTTCATGTCCATCTAATGGAATTCCCATCTCTTGGCTGCTGCAATTGAAAGTGCTAAATGTATGGAATCCATATTATCTATTGGAGAGAAGGTCTCATCATAGTCAATGCCATGCACTTGATGAAAGCCTTTGGAAACTAGCCTGGATTTGTATATGCTAACCTATCCATCCACTGTGGTCTTGGTCCTGTAGACCCATATTCACCTGACAAGTTTCCTTCCTGAAGGAAGGGGAACTAGATCCCAAGTCTGGTTCTCGAGGAGGGATTTGTACTCTTCCTGCATGAAAGATTCCCAAAATGGATTTCCAAAAACCTCGCCATAGGATATTGGATCAGAAGAATGAACGAGGAAAATATGCCTAGTTGGTATCGGTTCAATGGGAGTGACTGCAAGAGGAGGCTCCTTGAAATCAGATCAAGTCCTTCTAGTATTAGTTGTATCCCCAACAAGATCTCCTGCATCCTGAAGAGTAGTCTTGTCCCACTTGGTCCTCTTCTCTAGCTCTGCATCTGCATATACATGCACTGACTCTACATCTGACTGTACTGAATCTATGTCTCAATAATCTGAATCCTATGAATCATAACTCTCATATGAAGAAGAGTCAACATGTGCATGCTCATCATCTCTGATAGGTGGAAGGACACAAGTGTCTGCATGCGACTACTGAGGTACATGTGAGAAACTTTCCTCAAATTGAACAGTTCACTCAATGATGAGCCGGTCCGAGGAAAGATCAATGAGTCTGTATCTCTTTACACCGTTGAGATATCCAACAAAGATACGCTATGTGCTATGTGGATCAAGTGCCTTCCTCTTCTCATAAGGAATCCTGGCCCATGCACATGAACTGAAAATACATAAGTGGGTCACTTTCAGTTTGAGGCCGCTCTAAGCCTCCTAGGGTGTATTATCCTTGAGAGATATATGGGAGATTTGTTTTGGATGTAGGTTGCACAATTAAGTGCTTCATCCCATAATCTCTGTGGAAGTGACTTTGCATGTAGCATGCAAGATGCCATCTCTTTTAGAGATCTATTTCTCCGCTCAACAACTTCGTTTTGCTTCGGAGTATAGTGAACCATGTGTTCCAATTGAATCCATGCCTCATGTCAAATATTATGTATCTCATGGTTGACATACTATCCCCTATTATCTATTTGGAGGAATTTTATTTTCTTTCTTGACTATGTCTTAACAAGGGATTTGAAATATTTGAGGTGTTGAAAGACCTCTGATTTTTTCTTGAGAAAGAAAATCCACATGAAGCGTGAGAAATCACCAACAAAAATAAGCATGTACCTTGCTTTACTGATTGATGGATGTGGAAAATGTCCCATGAGGTCACTATGGATCATATCTAAAAGAAAGGAAGCCTTCTAAGTCTTTCCTTTGTCAAATTTATTTTGAGGGTGTTTTCCAAGAACACATCCCTCACAAATTCATTTGGAGAAGTGGACGTTAGGTAGACCATCAACCATTCCCTGATTGATAATATTTTGCATATATATGAAATTTAAATTCCCAAACCTTTCGTGCCATATCCTACTGCTTTCATCAACATGGGTAAGCAGTAATGCAAAATCTGGTTCAATAAATTTAGAAAATGTGTAGAGTCTAGATTGATGATTTACCTCACCGGTAGAAACCCTGGAATTGGTTTGCATGTCATAGATATCCACTACATCAAGTGTGAATATGGCTCTCTTTCCGGTGCCGTATTTTGTCATCTGATACATGGAGAGAATATTGACGAAAAGTTTGGGAACATGTAGCACATTTTTGAAGATTCCGTTTGTGATTTCAATTCTTCCTTTGCTGATGACCTCGACTATAACACACCCAAGCTTAGACCTGCTGGGCTATTCCACACTTAAAATCCTGCGGAACTTAATACACTATAACATAACCAACCTTCCAGGCCGACCATGCCAACTCCATAAAAACAACAATGCCATATATATATATATATAACTTTAAACAAACAAATGCATTCTGCCAATATACCGATTCATGCAGAAATAACAACAAACATATACATACATCATACACATGAAATACACATAAATATAACATATGTATAAATACACAACATGTAAATTGATACACAATTGATACTTATCTTTTAGAGAAGTCCACCAACTATGTGCAGACCTTCCACGATCCTCCCATCCTTATACCACCCTGCTCATCACTCTCAATGGTGGGTCACCCCCTAGCTGGGACTAAACTCCACCCATATAAAGGGATTCCTAGGCTAGGCTAAGACAAATCAGAGAACAAGAAGGATCTCGTTTCCAAGAGCCTACTCAAACTAACATCCTACAACCTCTCATTCCCCAAATGCCTATCCCACCCCACGAAGTGTGCCCCTTCTCTTCTCAATAGTTCTTCAGATACCCCACTTCCCTTCCAGGGATTCAACAACAAGCCAAACATGAATTCTCAAAGCACTATAGCTGCAGTCGTGCTTCCTCAGGAAATCACTTTCCCAACAAACTCTCTCACATGGAGAGACTTTATCACAGGCCCGACAACCTGCCTCTTCAGTCCCACGGCCCTAACAACTCGCTTCTTCAATTGATCTCTCTAGTCAACCATATACAGGCTCAGGTGAAAGAAACACCAAAAAATGAGTATGGAACAGATGATGGCAACAACATGAATCAGTTAAGGAACAATACTGGCTCAGGTATGGTACAATACTAGCTCGAGTACAATATGGGTATGCTACCTTGGACAGGGAGGTAATGTGTACAACTTCTTGGGTGCAGAGGTTGAACCATGGAGGTCTTAGTGTGAAACAATGGTAGACTCGTGAAATTGTGAAAAATTCCCAGCTGATTGGGGGAATGGTTGGTCCCGTGAATGATGAGTGAGTGTGCTCCTCAATTGGGAAATATGGGAAAACATACTAATTTCCCCACATATATTTGCATGCACCCTTATTGACACATTCCCCCCTAGGAATTTGTTCCTCTCCACTTGTATATCATTCCACTTCCTGTAAGAACTTAGGATAATATGAGATTTATCCTTGCCTTAGTCTTTTGGTATAATATTATAATATTCCCTTAGAGACAAGCCCTCTAGATTAGCCCCATTTATAGGCTCTTAGCCATCCCTTTCCCTTCCTAGTGGAGTTTAGTCCCCCATACTCTTTTATCGTGGTTGGTCTACACACAACAATGTATTATGTTAATGATATGAGTGTTTACATATAAAAAATTAGGCTCATTGGCCTTTAGCATCTAGGCTCTCTGGCCTAATCTTCACATCAGCCTCCTAGCCTATAATCACTTGGCTCACCAACCTATAAAACATATTTACAATTCAACTGGGGCTCGGTCTTAGGATATTACAATCCCCTCCCCTTATTTTTTCACTGTCCTCAGTGCAATACATATATACATTTATCATCAAAATTTTCAAAAATATTCAAAAAGATGCGAGTATTCTTCCCACATAGCATATTCGTGCTCACAAGTTGCAACCTCTGGACCGTACCAGGTCCATTGGACCTTTACTATCTCTATGGCTCAATTCCAAATCTTCTTGATCTTCTGGTCTAGTATGCACACCGGATGCACTTGAAAAGCACCTTCTTGCTCCACCTAATTCACATTCCAATCAATAGCATGATTAACATTAGGTACATACTATTTGAGAAATGATACATGGAATACATTATGAATAGACATTGATGTAGGTAATGCAAGCATATATTCTATAGGCCCAATCCTCTCTAGGATTTCAAACTACCCACAATAACGAGCTGCCAACTTTGAACAATTTCCCAACTTCAGGGAACTTCTGTTGGCCTTCACTTTCAAGAATGCATGATCACCCACTTTAAACTCTCTATGGTTTCTTCCCTTATCAGCATAGCTTTTCTACCTGTATTGAGAAACCTTTAAATCCTATTTTATTTTTTTCATATGCTCTTCCATTTCCCTAAGAAAATCTGTCCCAACACTGCTCTATCTGCTGGGTTGTCCTAGCTTACAAGTGTGTTTCACTTTTTGCCATAAAGTGCCTCAAATGGGCTCATCTTCAGAGATGCTTGGTACCCATTGTTGTAATCAAAATCTACCAAGCGTAGATAGTCTTCCCATTTTCATGGTTTATCCATCACATACATCTTCAACATATCCTCAATCACTTGATTCACCCTTTTTTTTTCTCATCATATTCTGGATGATAAGCTGTGCTAAAATTCAAATTTGTTCCAAATCCTTTAAATAATCCTTTCCAAAAATTCGATGTGAATTTTGGATCTCTGTCAAACACAATTGTCTTGGGTATACCATGCAATCGATCAATTTACCTCATATATATATCAATAACGTTAGTTTCCTTGAGAGTGAGCTTCATTGGAATGAAATGGGCAGCTTTGGTAAGCTTGTCCACCACTACCATGATAGAATCATGCTTCTTTCTTGTTCTGGGAAGCTTGGTGATGAAATCCATTGTCACTACTTCCCATTTCCACTTAGGGATTGGTAATGGCTGCAACAACCCATCTGGGTGTCTATGCTCAGACTTGACCTTTTGACACTCAAAACATTTGGCAATGTACTCAACAACCTATTTCTTCATGCCTGGAAAATAATATTGGCTCTTTCCAGCTACAATTGTTTTCTGATACCCTGTGTGTCCAGTATAAGGTACATTATGCATTTCTCTCAATATCATATTTTTCAATTCTTGAGAATTGGGTACATAAATTATGTTTTTGTACATGAGAATTTCATCAATTCCCAGCTTGTAGTCCTCAATTTTCTGTTGCCAAATACCTTTCTACAATTTTTCCACTAATTCGTTGTATTGCAAATCTGATTTTGCAGCCTCCGAGATTTTGTCTTTCAAAGTAGATTGGTACATGCTAATGGCTGTTACATGCAACTCATGCACTCTTCTGCTGAGTGAATCAACCACCTTGTTCTCTTTCACTTTGATATGATTTATATCAAAGTCATATTCACTGAGAAATTCCAACCATCTACTTTGCCTGGCATTTAGATTTGGTTGATCAAAAAAATATTTCAGACCATTATGGTCTGTCCTTAGCTCAAAATTTTCCCCCATGAGGTAGTGTCTCCACTTCTTCAAGGCATACACTATGGTTGCTGTTGACACCCAGAAGCACAACATAATACCCCTTCCTGCAAATGCATTGCAATGCCTTATTATTTATATACACAAACATAATAATATACTAAATATGTGGGACCCCCTTGTTTAAATCACGGTGAAAATAAACACTTCTCTTTCTCTTCTCTCAATTGCACACATGACAACTTTAAGAAGCATTTTATAGTTTGAAAGAAACACAGGAATACAAACGCATTTTCTGAGGAAATCAATGATGATAAGGGATGGAAATTTAAAAGTCAAAGGCAAGTTTTGAAGTGACAAGAACTTTGGTTATGACTGTTACACATCTACGATTTAAATTTGAGCTTCAACTCACACACACATTGGTTATGAAATATTGCATTCATGGAATATTGTGTTATGGTATTGGTTATATGTGGTGGACAATAGTTGTGGTTTATGAAATTGTTTTGAGTTCAATTGATCCTTTCTAATTGGAAATTTTTAGAAATATGGGACATATTATATTATGGTGCTAGTATAAAACTATGGATAAAAGGGTTTTCGTTTCAATTTGGAAAAGTAGAAGTGACATGTTGGACTTGAATTAAATTTGATTAATGAAAATGACGAAGTTTGGATGCACTCCACCCTAGCTATGGTTGATGGTAATTAATGATAGGGTGGATAAGAGATGTTCATTTACTCCACACCATTCTTACCCCACCTCAAGCTCACCACCCTCACCTTGTCGCACATTGTGGTTTCTCTGGTTAGTTTGCCTCCGTTTCGCTCGACCATTGTGAAAATAGTGGTGGTATTTGGTTCTTTTCGGTGCTTTACTCATAGGTAGGTTGACTCTTTCCCTTCCATTCATTATTCTAGCCTCGCGCTGGATATAATCTCTATTTTGGCTCTTAGAATTCATATGCAGAGTTCTTTCTTTCTGAAAGATACGGTGTTGAATGTGTACGCTGTCTGTGCAAATGATATTGGTTGGTGTTTCAAATGTTGCAAGTTGTAATTTGTTTTAATTCTCCTTCATGTTGAATTTATTTGGTTATTGTTGCACCCAGGGTGGATGGCTGGTTGTTATTTCTCCTTTCCGTTGATAGAGTTATGGAAATTTTTGTTTGTTATCACCCATGTCCTGTGATAGAATCTTCGAGGGTTTTTTATGGTAAAAAAATGAGATGGTCGGTTTTGGGTTCCTTTAATGTAGTATTTTTACCTCCCGCTCTACTCATGAGAAGTTGTTTCCCTGTCAAGTTTCCATTTCACAGTTTGAATGTATGCAAATTCGGGTTCTCACCTGGTGGCCACCTTGGAAGCAACTGTGTCAAACCTTGTTGTAAAATTGTTGGAGATTTTAGTTTCATTTTACAAACCCCACCTGCAAAGTTGTCTCACTCACCCGACTGTTCAGACCCCATTCTCCTTTGTCGTGGATGTTGTGAACTTGAACTTGTATGTGTTAACCCGACAGTAAAAATATTTGTTACTTGCATAATTCCTTGGTTCATTAGCTGACTACTGACAGGAATCTTGATCATTTTTGAAAGTCGTATAATGAATAAAAAATGGAACACCATGGTTTCCAACCCATCCTGTCACATAACAAAAACTGAAAGTATATACCAGCCTCGTATGTTGGAAATTTGTTGGCTTATGTTACACTCCATTGCGTGCTTGATGTGGTCTATTTTAATTAATGGAATGTTTTCGTCGATGTTCCATCATATGAAAAGAGATTTGAAAATAAAAGGAAATAAATTATACAGTGGGAAGAAATTGGTTATAATTGTTTTCGTCCAGTGATGCTTGGAGTTTTTTTATTGCTAGAAGAAGGAAGGGTGACTAACTAATAGAATAGAGGGTCTCAAACCCTGTCCATTGTACATCAATTAAATTTGGTTGATTCAAATGTTAAGCTCGATGGCATGTTCTTTTACTTGGCCTCCCCATGTCTACTCTAAGTGATCTGAAACATGGTTGTTGTTAGTTGGAATTATGGCCAATCTGTGTATAAATTGTGTTGTTGTTCGAAGAAGAAACTTAGGAATTAACTGGCTCAGTTTGGAAGTCCTGGAGTTATGCTTTGGGTTTGATATGGAAATTTCCATGTCTTTAACTTTGAGATTGCCTACAGTTTACAATGTTTTTTTGGCAATTAAGGGTATGCCATTTTAAAGAACAAATGTTGTTTTATTTAATGGAACAATGTCCATCTAATTTCCCATCCATTATACCACTTTTCGTCCTTACAAGCCAACCATCTTCCCAGATTAATTTTTAATTCCATGTTCTGCTATTATGAATGGAATTTCAAAAGAAATAAAAAAAAAGGAAAAGGAGGTGACTGGCATTTGAAATTTGGAAATGAAAGTATTGGTTTTATATGGAAGTTGCATTTGTTTTTTCTTGAACAGTATCCGCTGGTGGTTCTCGTCCATATTACCACTTTTCGTTCATTATCAACCCCTCATCTTCCCAATAACCCTTTCATTCCCTGTTCAATAGCAATTAACTATTGATTTGAGTAGTATGATGAACAGATTGATTGCATGTGCTTCTGTTGAGAATGATAACACAATCCTTTGATTTTATTTAGGTAGGTTTGATGCATGGACTATCAATAGTTTTCATAACTAATTGGAACATTTCTTGAGGATGAGTTTCTTCAACAGAGGCAGTAATGAAAGAGGCAATAAAGGTAGGGGAAATTAGCAGAGGGGTCATAAAAGACCTCAGTTTTCCATACATTTTGATGTTGATCCCCAGGAATTGAACCATATTTTCCAAGATGGGTCCTTCAACCTAGTAGGCCGAGGGATCCTCCAGATCTGATATAAAAGACCTCCCTTCCAAGCATATCAATTTTTTTCTGGTATCCCAGTCCCTTCTCATGTATCAATGTGACCAAAACCGCCTTCTAACGATCGTTGGAAATATATTTTCCACCAGATTGATGTTCATCACCACGGTTGGCCTACTGATTCTTTTCCATTACCCCCTCCACCACCAAAGAATCAAATTTCCTAAGATGATCATGCTGTCTCACCTGTGTAGTCATATCATGCTAGTAAGAGATTAAAAACCGATGTCCCCGAGCTTATGCAGGACAAGGGAAAGGGAGTATCCACTCCCTCCAACTCATCCAAATAATCTTCCAAATCTGTGTCTTCCCACCTTCATCTTAAGGATGATTGTTCTCATGTTATTAGTGTAGTTCAACCTCAAGGTTCCAAGTAGCCAAAGGTTGCCACAGAAAAATCAAAAGCGAACAACAATGAAAAGAGGCCAAATTCCTCTCACAGTAAATGTGGTTTTTGATGATGGTTAATGTCATTTTTTATGTTGAAGGCAATATTTTTACTTTGACAAATTTTTGGATAGAAAGCATATATTTAGGCATTTTTTTTTGGGACATCATGGATATGATACTTTTGGATATGGTCATATTATATTTTTCTGATATTTAAAATATTTGATCATAATTATGAGAACGTGAGTTACAAGGAAGATATATTTGAAATAAAATGATTGAGTTTTATATTTCATATTTGATGATTATTAAAAGAAATAATTGGGAGTCACAAGGGGTCCCCCCTATTTAGTTATTATTAATTAGACCTTTATTTATATATACTATTATTACTTGTCTTAACTAATTAGTTAAGCTAATTTGACTTAACTAAAGATAGGTAGTTCAACTACACTAACTTATTGAGAAGGAATAAAATCTCAATGAGATGAAGAGACAAGGGAGAGAGAATAAAATGAGAACTACAACCATAAGGTTTTCTCTATACTAGTGAGATATTTTCAAATTTCATTCATTCTTAGTTTACTATAAGGCTTAACCCTCTTGATGCCAACATGGTCTTATTGAAGGCAGTAGGAGTCAAAAAACTGAATCACATATTTCAACAACTTGTTTTAAAGGTGTATTATTTATCTTTGGCAGTCTGTGTATTTTTGTTTGTGCATGAATTGGATTTCATGACTGATAAATAATATCTTGCAGAATCAAGTGACAACATTTTGTGGCAAGCTGATTCTGATCTTTAGCTTCATTTTTCTTCTTGTTGTCAGAGTCTTTTTGTATGGTTCCCATCGAAGGCTTCTAAATCTTACTTTGGTCCCTACCCTCGAAGGGGTTTGTAGAGAGAACTCAGTTTTGTATCTCAGAATGAAATAAATGAAAAATTAGATTACTGTTTCAGTCTAACACATGTGTTTTTGAATGATTGGTTCATTATTTTTCTTTTATCTCCATGTACACATTTGTATAATTCCTGTACACATTCATGTAACTTTGTTTAAGTCTATTTCTTTTGCACTGTTATATTTAAAACATAAACCAACCTTGATCCTTTATACTTAATACTTATGAATTAAGTGATTGTTTTTGAGGCTATAAACATCGAGTAACATTCCCAACTATCTTGTCTTAGCCCGACAAGATCTGAAAATGCTTGAGTAAGGTTTTCCATACCTTTTCCTCAACATTTATTTGACGACCATACTAGGGAGATATTTCATATCTTTCTGGTTGATTGTATTCATGATTATCTTCAAATTTTTCTGTTTTGTCTAAGTACTCCTTGACTAATTTATTTCATATGACAATACCTGTTATAGGACAACCCAATATTGGAAACAGTCTTGATGAAAAAACTAGCATTGCTTTGACCTTATTCAACACTATTTTAGAAACTTCTAGTACTCGTGCTGAACTTGAACACTCTTGGGAAGTAATTGAGAGAGATATACATATCTGTGAATGATGGGAGGATAGGAAAAGGCATCCTGGAAATCAACAATAACCTCTCTTTTCCTAAATGCTATGTTTTCTTTTTCAAGTCCTCAAATCCTCGCATTTCTCGAAGGAGAAGAGGATTTTCCCTTGAAGCTACTCCTATTTTTCAAATAGGAAGGAGGAAATTTGTTTTATCAACACAAGAAAGTTCTCTAAGTATAACTTTATCTGATTCTGCTAGTTCACCTTCATCACCTATACCTATTAACTTCGACATGACATCTACAGGTAGTGGTAGTGGAACTGGAGGTGCCTTCTCCTCCCGACCTGATGCTTCATTAATAATTGGTAGTATATGTAGTCAGAAGGTCCCTGTTCAATCCACTACCAATCCTACTAAAGTGATAAAGAAATATTTTCTTTTCCAGTTCAAAGAAGATGCTACCACCACCCCATGGCACGTGTCTTCTCCCTTGAATATAGCACCCACTACCCACCCATTACTGAACTTTAAGGAGCATCTACCTAAGTTCTCAGGAAATAATACAGTTACTAAAAATGAACATTTAGTAGCATTTTTTAATGCTTGTCATAACATCAGGTCTAACGATAACGACACTTGCATGCATCTATTTGTCAATTCCCTTGAAGGGAAAGATGCGACATATTGTTTTGATCTCCCTTCCAAAATTCTTTCCACATGGGAAGAATTGGTCTATTGGTTCAAGTCCACTTATGGACAATCCAAGAGTCCAACTGAGCAGTTAAGGGAATACAACAATATTTCCTATAAATATGGTGGAACCATTCAGTCATTTAACCTTCGCTTCACCAAATTATACAATCAAATCCCTGAACTAATCCGCCCCCAAAATAAGACCACTTTCATGCATTATTATAATGCACTACCTTCCCCTTATCATCATAGACTCGAAGAAAAGGATATTGAAAATATTGGTTCCGCTCTTCATACTTGTCTATAATATGAGGAGCAACTCAAAAGAATGTTCTCCCTAAAGGGGAATCAGTCAAGAAAACATATATGTCTTCCCTCCTACAACTTGTGCAAGATATGAACAATAGGATGATAGCCTACGAACGAAAGGGAAGTGTTTCTTCGCCCACCCCTGGATAATATTATTCTTCCTCAGTGCCTTTTAGGAATACCAATGAAAATACTTTTCAGCCAAAGGCCATTATGTCTCGGAGTTGGTGTAACTTATGTGAAGAAAATCATGAAGAAAATACTTACGAATTTAAGAAAAATTCTAGAGATAAGATCTTTGGCAAAAGGCCCAATACCACAATCGCTGTTCTAGATTGGGTTGAACCAGAGGATGTTATGGTAATTAATACCAAGAACAAAAATTACATGGACAAGGGTAAATATGACCCTCCTCGTACTTCTTCCACACCAAGCTCATCTTCTCAAAGTACTGATATGCAAGCTTTCAGAGTTTCAGAAAATCAAGGAGTTCTTTCCCCACTTCCCTCTTCTAAATACAACATCCTTAACCAATTGGATAATATCAAGTATGATGCTACTCTTTTGGACATGGTTTCCATCCTTGAACAACAAAATCATTTCAAGAAGTTTATGGAAGGTAAATTCTCTACCATAGCCAATCTTTTTGAAGAGTCAAAAGAAGAGGATTCAACTGTAAATAAGATAGGTGCAAATAATTTTAGGAACCCTGTAAAAAAATTCCCCTTTTTGTATTTCTGTAAAAATTATGGATAAAATAACTCATTGTTTCCTAATTGATGGCGGGTCTGGTCCAAGTGTAATCTAAAAAATTATCATGGAATATCTTGTCTTATCATGCACTAACGAAAATTGTAGAAGCATGCTCTCTTATAACTGTCTGCACCAGTCAAATATAGGTGAAATAAAATATGTAACCTTAGTTCTCTGCGCACACCCTGAGATAAGAACAACCCTCAACATCCAAGTAATTGATATGATAATAAGAAACTATTCAATTATTTTAGGAAGATACTGGCAAGAATTAACAGGTGGATATCTTTCACTTGACGGAACACATCTGTTTGTCCCTCGGAACAGAAATAATATCTTAGTCTTTAGGGAAGGGATAATTTCACCATACATAGAGAGTGTTCCCCAACCTAACATAAATTATCTTGAGGAATATTTGGGAGTGTACTCTATCTTTTGCTGATGAGGGTGACACTATCCTTGAACCAATTGATTTTGACATTGGCATGTGGCACTTGCATTTCGATGGCTCATGCTCAAACGAAGGTAATGGAGCTGTGTTGGCCCTTGACCAAGTTTTGAAGAATACTTGGTCATATTTGACAGTTTTTGGGACTGCGACAACTTGCCAAGGATGGAGCGCAACGCGAAGCAGAAAATAAGGAAGCAAGACCTATTTTTGGTTCCATTTTAGGGTTTTGGGTTGATGTAACAGGAAAGGGATGTCGGCCCATGGGTTTACCCACGCTTAGGCCCATTTTGTAATCTATAAATAGGCAATGTAAGTAGAGGAGATAGTAATGGAGAAGAAAGTGATGTAGTACATCTATGTGATGTATAGCTAAAGGATTAGTGCTAGTACTGGATCTGTGTGATCAGATGTATATTGAAGTGATCTATGCATGAGATTGAGAAGCTAAGTGCAAATTGTCGTAGCTTTGTGTTGAAGTGCAAGGAAGAAGGATCTAGATAACTGCACAAATATTCTGCCCTGTGTGAAGTAAGGATCATTGAAGCTCTGTGCTGTAATTGCTTGACCGAGATAATATAAATAAGACTTTGTGGACATAGCCCTAGGGTGGGGGTGAACCATGGTAACTGTGTGTTTTGTGCTTTGTGCTTCGATCTAATGTGTTTATATTCTTCTTGGCTAAGTGCTAGATGTGATTAAGTAGATCTCGTTATGCTTTGTGCTAATGATATATGGATGAATGTTAGATATGATATATAAGATCCTTAGTGCTTGATATGTTGAACCTAAACTATATTTATGTGGCTAAGTACTGAACCATCTTTAGTATAAGTATTCATTGCGATGCTCTGTGTTATCTGCGAAGTACCATATGGGTTAAATATTGACGAATGATATATGCTAAGTGCCCTGTAAAAGATATAATCACAGATCAGTGTCCCAGCTAAGGTTGCAGACATATGAGTCCTACAACCACCCCTGCCTCTACCTCAGGTGAGACTTCATCTGCTTCACAGGTGTTGCCGAAAGGGCCGGTAGTTAGGGTTTTGTTGGTGTGCTCTTGAGAGTTGAACCCCAGTTCTGCCCCTGTGCCAACAAGCTGACATCATATTATATTCTCCTATAGGTAAAATCCACAATTTTTCTTTTAGGTTAGAATTTTCTTGTACAAACAATGTTACCGAGTTTGAGGCCTTACTACTAGGCATCAAAAATGCATATAACCTTGGTTGTGGCCACCTTATAGTTTTTGGTGATTCTGAACTTGTGTTGAACCTTGTAAGTGAGATTTATTCACCAAGAAACAAGTTTCTTAAATGCTATACCCAAGATGTTTGGATGCTCATTTCAAATCTGTTATCATTTAACATCACTCATGTCAAGAGGGAACTTAATTCAATGGCTGATAGGTTAGCCATGTTTTCATCATATCCTACCAGGAAGATTTTACCTCAACAACCTTAATGTACGTTCCAATATCTATAACGTCCTCACATCCACGATAACATAGAGTCATGGAAGGATTTCCTGAGTGATGAATGAATTTGTGCTTTCATACAAAATGAACCATTTAAGCCTAAACAAATAATATCTATTGAAGATGATAAATTTACTAAAGGCTTGAATCCTCTCAAAATTTCATTTTCGTCGAGTGATGTAGGAAAAAAAGAGACACATAAGGAAGAGGAGTCGAAAAGGAAAGTGGGTGATACCATTTCCTTGAACCTTGGGACACCAGAATCTCCAAAGATCGTTAAACTAGGTGCCCAATGTTCTGATGAAGAAAATGAAAAATTCACTGAGCTACTCTATGAATTTCAAGATGTTTTTCCATGGTCATACATGGATCTTCATGGTTTTGATCTCACTCTCATACAACATGACATTCATATCAAGGAAGGGGTAAAACTAGTTAGGAAAAAACAAAGACTTATTAATCCTGCACTTGAAGCTACTATTAGGAAAGAGTTGGAAAATTTATTGAAAGCTGGTATAATCTTCCTAGTTAAGTATTCTGAGTGGGTATCAAATTTGGTTCCTATTCAGAAGAATACAGGTCAGATCAAATTATGTGTCAATTTCCGCACATTGAACAGAGCGAGTGTCAAAGATCATTTTCCTCTCCCTAATATGGAAATTATTTTACAACAGGTTGCAGGGTCACAATGATGTCCTTACTTGATGGATTTTCTGGGTATAATCAAATGAATGTAAAGAGGACTGATAGATATAAAACCACAATTACTACATGCTAGGGCACATTTGCTTATGAATGCATGCCTTTTGGATTATCTAATGCAAGTGCCACTTTTCAAAGAGCTATGCAGATAGATTTTGAAAATCTGATTGGTAACATTATCCAAGTTTATCTTGATGATGTGACTATCTATTCAAAGAATCGGTTGGATCATTTTGGTCATCTTAGAAAAGTTCTCATGCATTGCCGAAAATTTGGTATTTCTTTAAATCCTTCCCAATTTATTTTTGGTGTCACAAAGGGAAAGATCCTCGGTCATATTGTTTTTTATTTAGGAATAAGCATTGATCCCGAAATAATTACTGTGATTCTAAACCTTCCTATCCCCACCTCCAAGAAATAAGTCCAAGCTTTCATGGGAATTATCAATTTTGTCCGTAGGTTTGTTCCTGATTTTGCTGTCATGGTTAAACTAATTCATAATTTCTGAAGAAATATCATTCTTTTTCTTGGACATATGATTAAAAAAATGCTTTCCTTAGGATTAATAAATCAATCATCTCCGCACTAGTTCTGACGAAACCCGATTTTGAGAAAGATTTTATCATATATACCAATGCCACCGAGGACCAATTTCTGCTATCCTCTTACAAAGTGATGACCAAAACAATGAAAAACCTATAACATACATGAGCCATATTTTATCAAATGAGGAAATAAAGTATTCTTATATTGAAAAACATAATTTTTCTCTTGTTAAGTCTATAGAAAATTTTTTCCACTTTATTTTAGGCAAACATACGCAGGTAAGAGTCCCTTTTCCTGTTGTCAAGTTTCTTCTCTCACAAACTTATCTTTCAGGAAAACTTGCACATTGGCTTGCCAAAATTCAGGAGCATGATTTAACCATAATGACTTCAAAAATGATCAAGGGACATGAATTAGCCCTTCACTTAGCTCATCACCCTGAACCAAGTGAAGAACTTGATGATCAAGATAATCCTCTTTGAATTCTATTCTATATTGAAAATAAAAATCTCTCTATAGCTGAGCATCCTTGGTATAGAAATCTGGTGTATTACTTGCAGCATAAAAAATTCCTAGATAACTTAGATCCTCACCAGATAAGGAGACTTCACCTCAAATATTCCAAGTATATCATTTTAGGAGACTTTTTGTTTAGAAGGTCTACTGATGGTTTATTACTTCAATGTGTAAATGATGAAGAAACACATAAATTGTTACATAAAATTCATAGATCATCAGTTTCTGTAATTAACATTGGTGTCCATTTTTATGCTAAAGATATTGCCTTTAAAATCATAAGGAATGGTTACTACTGGCCTTCAATATTTCAAGATTCCTATAAATTCGTAAGATCTTGTGATAAGTGCCAAAATTTTTCTTGGAAAGAACATATTTTTTCCATGCCTTTACAACCCATCCTTCTGGATTTCCATTTTTTTAAATGGGGCCTAGAATTTATTGGCCCTATCAATCCTCCGTCTTCTACATGACATATTTTTATTTTGACAACCACTGATTACTTTACTAAATATACTGAGGCTGTCCCTCTTAGACACACACATGATGAGCAGGTAATTTCTTTCCTAGAAACTAATATATTTTCGATATTTGGCATTCCATTAGAGATCATTACGAACAATGGCCCGACATTCATTTCTACAAAGTTGACTCAATTTATGGTTAAATTGGGGTTTAAACATTTCACTTCATCTACTTATTACCCCTAAGGAAATGGGAAAGTTGAGTCCACTAATAAGAATCTCGTTTGGATCATTAAGAGGACCATAGATGACAAACCTCACTAGTGGCACATACTTCTCCCTTACACTCTTTGGGAAGATCACACAACCACCAAGGAAATCATAGGCTGTACTCCCTTTTAGCTCGTATATGGTCAAGAGGATATTCTGCCCACTGAGCTAGAGTGTTCCTCCTTACCACTGATGTTACAGATTGAAGAATTAAATTCTTCCAATGTTCCCTAAAGGATAAATGCATTGTTAGCCCTGGAAGAACAAATGATTTTTTCCTTAGAGAACATAAAGAGAAGACAACAAACTATGAAAAAGTAATTTAGCAGACAAGCGAAAGCTGCCGAATTCAAGATTGATGAGAAAGTCCTACTATGGGACTCAACCCATGGTGAGAGACGAAGACACTCTAAGTTCCAAAAATTATGGCTAGGTCCTTTCAAAATCACTTTTATCCTAGGTGAAAACTCATAACTCCTAAAGGATTTGGAAGAGCGGTTGTTCTCATACAGTACTAATGGTTCCCACTTGAAACATTACATGGAACCAACTTGATTGTTAAATGCTTGTAAAAAAAAATGACTGTTGTATATAGTCTTTTGTTTTGCTGTTTTCTTTTTACTTTGGTTTATTGAATTTTCAATTTATGCTGTTTTGTTTTCATGATTATCATAAATAAAGTTTGGATAATTTTTTCCATAATAATTTCAATCTGTAAATATTGTTGATCAACGAAAAATAAGATACACACAACTGTCACAATGTCCTCCTTTCAGAAATCGATGAAATTCCTTTTTGCTTTCAAAATTGTTGTAGGATAGTTGATTTTGTCTTCTTCCCTGTTTCTAATGTCCCTTTCTGATGCAGGAGCATCACATAAAACCAACAAGCACGCGCCTAGCGAAAGGAGACAACTGGACGCACAGATTTCATTTGAACACATTTTTGTGAAAACATTTTGAATTTTAAAATCTGAAGCATTAATGTAATGATCAGGAGGAAAGCGCATTAGCATTTATGTATTGAAGATCTAGATTAATTTTGGAGCGTATGTTCCTATCCGCGGATGTACTAGGAATTTATGTATGTTTAATGCAAGTAGGTAGATTTAAATGATAGATTAGACAATTTTAGAATCTTAGGAGGGAAAACGGAGGATAGAAACCCTCACCCTTGTATCTTTGTATCATAATTCAAAATTTCGTATGCTGTAGAGCTGCAGAGAAGAATATATGAGAACAAAGTATTTTATGCATTTTAGCTACTATCGACCATGTACAGGAGCACTGGAATTAATAGAAGAAAGCTTTGATTCCAATTTGTGTGTTTGTTATGGTTGTTGGAACCACCTGTTGAATGGTATGTTGCAGGCTTGTTTCTATTCTCTGTGTGCATTTTATTTCAATGCTATGTGTGTGTGTATGCTTTGGAATTCTTTGTTGAATGTTTGAATTCTGGATAAGGGGAGAATGAGTTTCAATTGTTTCTCTTTTTGATAACTCCTGCAAATAGTGCAGTGGAGGGTCCACAAGGAGTGCATCGACCAGGTTCTAAAATTCATCTCAGAACACTCAGAATAGACTCAATTGTGTTTTTACAGGTAGTAGTGCTAGCAGAGCACAAAGCTGTGCAAAGTGTGCGTAGGCTGGGAGAAGGGGACAAATTTCTTCAAACTCACAGAGGATTTGAATAATTCTCTATTGCAAGGAGTGCACAGAGCTTCCCTCAAAGGATGACCGTGAGTTATCTCTAAGTGTGCAAGATTTGTGCCCAGAGAAGGCTTGAAGCCCAGAATTCGCCAAGGAAAAGTCGAAGACCCGAACAATCGATTTCATTTGAAGGTCGCAGAGGATGAGTGAAGGTTGAATTGGATCGAAATGAAGGAAGGAGAAGATCCAAGTGTCTTTTCCAAAGTTCAGAATCGAAGGTTGTCAAGACAGAGACAGATGGTCTAAATTCTCCGTGGAGAACTCGGGAGATCGCGAGGACCATAGGATTTGCATGAGTTGCAAGGTGATTAGAGGTCTAAGAAACCCATCACCCAGGAGTCGAGGGTCAACATGAGCCCGTGGATCGTGACTTACCCCATGCTGTTGGATTATTTTGTGAATTCAGGGTTTGTGAGTTTGGAGGACATGCCAAATTCTTGGTCGTTCCAAGTCCCAAGTCGTGAAGTGTAGGGAAAAATATCCAAGCCGTTGGATCTTGGCCACGGGAGAACTGTTGGACCAAACCTTGCATGGTATCGCATTTCGGGGGTTCAAAGTTTGGGAAAAATTTAATTTGGATCGCGAAAGTCACAAAGTGCTGAGCGTCGAGGGCTCGTGCAGATAGGTGGCACATCCCGTAAGGGGAGACCACGTGGTTGACAGGTGGCGCAAATATACAATGCATAGAAAAAGGTCGAAGTGGGTGACAGGTGGCGTACACGTGTCACTGTGGAGGAGTCAACACCCTGTTGACTTAGGATTCACAAGGGAGGAGCATGAGCGTTCAACACTCCAACTCACGAAGTCACGAGTTGCGAGAGGTGGTAGAGTTAAGATCTAGTCGACGATCACTTGTAAAGGTGCTAATGAGGAGGATCCATACCCATATCGCATATTGGGTATTAGAGGTTTGGAATAAGAGGAGTCGAGAGTCTTCAACTCTCCAACTCGCGAGATCGCGAGCCACGAAAGGAGCTTGTGCTAAGGCCTTGGTCGTGGTCACTTTTCCAAGGGGTTGAAGAGAGGGGGCTTATCCCTTACACCCATTCGGAGCTTCGAATCTCGACTGTTGCAGAGAGCGGTGGCATTGGGTTGAAAGTGCCGAAATTGCGAGACCCGAAAATCCTTTGTGGTCTTAATCAGGGGTTTTTCTTAACTCTTGTCATGGTTTGGAGAAGATCCTATGTGGATCTCGACCCGAGGGTCGGGGGTCTACATCAGTTGTGGTATTAGAGCACAAAAATATTATTTTCTTTCTGTAGAAGAGAAAAATTACAGCCATGCCACCGAGAAGAAGAGTCAGGCCCATGCCTGATCCAACAGTGGACAGAGAGAGATGCATGAATTACATGCTAGGCTTGATGCCATGGAGACGACACATAGGTGAACAATTGATGTTGGAGACATCAACGAAGATGAAAGAGAAAATGAAGCTGGAAATGAAGGAGAATAAATCGCGGCCGAGGATGCTGCTGAAGAATGTCTGCTTAGAGCTGTTGCAAGGATATGTGCCAGAGAAAAAATGGACATTCCCATGTATGAGGGAAACCTGGATGTTGAAGAGATTCTAGACTGGATTAGAGCTCTATACAAGCGCTTCGACTATGAGGATGTCGAAGAAGACAAAAAAGTTAAACATGTCGTTACCAGACTTAAAGGGCATGCAGTGATGTGGTGGGATAAATTGCAGGCTGATAGACGTTACAAGGGCAAGCAGAAAATCAAGAGCTGGGAAAGAATGGTCACAAAGATGAAGGAAAAATTTATACCCAGGGACTATCAAATCAATTTGTTTCAGAGGATGCATAATTTGAGACATAAGTTGATGACAGTGAAGGAATACACCGAAGAGTTTTACAGGATAAACATCAGAGCAGGTCATCGGGAAAGCGATGATGAGAAAGTTTCCAGATACATGAATGGTCTATGATATGACATTTAAGATGAGATGAGCATGATGACCATTTGAACCGTAGAAGATGCTTATCGTATGGCTATGAAAGCTGAAGAAAATATGAGCCGAAAACAAGGTCAAAGAGGCCAAGGCAGAAGTCAAAGCAGAGGCAAGGAAATTTCCCAGGACATAACTCAGAAGTATAAAGATGAGGGGAATAAACCTCAAACTCAATCGGAGGGAGGAGGAATCTCACAGGGGAGACAACATGCTGACCAAAACACTTTTCCTCGAGCCAGAGGAAGAGGAAAAGGCAAAGGAGGCAAAGTGAAGTGCTTTGTTTGTGGAAAAATTGGACACAAATCCTATGATTGTCCAGATAGGAAGAAAGAAGGTGGTGAAACTCACATTTCCAAAACTCAAGGATGGAATGTTGAGGTATAAGATGCCGAGGGAGGAAGATCCTTGACGATGAAAAAATTTCTCTTGAAGCCAAAGAAGGAGGCAGAGAACCCAGCCCAAAGAAACAGTCTGTTTCAGACTGCTTGCAAAACCAAAGATAGGGTATGCAAAGTCATAGTGGATAGTGGTAGCATAGATAATCTTGTGTCTACAGAGATGGTAGAAAAGATGGAGCTGGAGACTGTTGTGCATCCCAACCCATACAAAGTTTTGTGGCTACAAAAAGGACATCAGGTAAATGTCACTAAACAATGTTTAGTTGAATTCAAAATAAGAGGATATAAATATGAGATTTTGTGTGATGTCATTCCAATGGATGTCTATCATCTATTACTGGGTAGACCATGGAAATATGACATAAATGTGGTGCATGATGGGAGGAAGAAAACATACACTCTAGAAAAAAATGGTAGGACGCACATGTTGCTGCGAATTAAGGATAAAGAAGTGAAACCAGAGATGAAAAATACAGTACTTCTCATGAGTGGGAAGGAAATTCTTAAGGAAATTAAGAGAAAGAAGACACACAATTCATTGTGGTTAGGAAACCCATAATTGTTTTGAACATCTCTAGAATAGATGATTTGCCGGAAGAAATCCAGGGTTTGCTGGAAGAGTTTGCTGACATAGTAGTGGACGAACTACCCTGTTCGTTGCCACCTATCAGGAGTATAAGCCATCATATTGATTTTATACCTGGATCCATCTTGCTGAACAAAGAAACGTATAGGTTGACACCGCAAGAGAATGAGGAAGTTAAGATATAGGTCTAGGAATTAATGGACAAAGGATTAATTCAGGAGAGCTTGAGTCCATGCGCTGTTTCGACATTGCTCAGCCCAAAGAAAGATGGAGGTTGGAGGATGTGCACAAAATCAAGGGAAATTAATACGATTAGCATCAGATATAGGTTTCCATTGCCAAGGATGCATGACTTGATGGATTGATTGAGCGGAGCCAAATATTTTTCGAAGATTGATTTGAAAAGTGACTATCACCAAATCAGATGAGGGAAGGTGATGAATGGAAAACGACATTCAAAACAAACGAAGGTTTGTACGAATGGATTGTCATGCCTTTTGGCTTGATGAATGCGTCGAGCACCTTTATGAGGTTGATGAATGATGTCCTGAAGGATTTCATTGGAAAATTCATGATTGTATATCTGGATGATATACTAATTTTCAATAAAACTGAAGTGGAGCACTTAAAACATTTAGCTGTCGTGATGAGGAGATTGCAGCAAGAGAAATTGCTGATCAATATGAAGAAATCATCATTCATGAGGACATAACTCATTTATTTGGGTTTTTTTATCTCTGCAAATGAATTGAAAATGGATCTTGAGAAGATAAAGGCGATTAGAGATTGGCCACTGCCGAAGACTATTTTCGAAGTTCGAAGCTTCCATGGATTGGCTAGATTTTACAGGAAATTCATCCAAAACTTCAGCGGAATCGGTGAACCAATGATGGATACGGTGAATAAGAGACATAAATATTTTCACTGGACAGAGGAAGCAGAAAAGAGTTTCAAACTGCTGAAGAAGAAGATCACTGAGCGACCAATTCTGGTGTTACCAGATTTCAACAAAACATTCCAGGTCAGGTGTGATGTGAGTGGGTTTGCAATTGGAACGGTCTTGAGCCAATATAATAGACCGATCACATATTTAAGTGAGAAACTAAATGAAGCAAAGATTAGATACTCAACGTATGACAAGGAGTTTTATGCAGTCATACAAGCGCTGAAGAAATGGAGACACTATTTGGTTCCAAAAGAGTTCATTTTGTACAACGACAATCATGCTTTGCAATTCGTGACTCGACAGGAGAAGTTGAACCAAAAACATGATAAATGGGTTGAATATATGCATAATTTTACTTTTGTGATTAAACATATTTTTGGAACTGCTAACAAAGTGGCCGACACTTTGAGTAGGAAATATTTGCTATTGTAGGAATTCAGAGTGAAGACTTTGGGTTTTGATAACCTCAAAGAAATATACAGGGATGATCTAGATTTTAAAGAAGCATACGAGGCATCTGAGAATCCAATTCTCAGGGACAGAAGCCAATGGACCGAGTACATGATCTAGGATGGATTATTGTTTAGGGGCAATCAACTATGTATTTCGAAATTCTCCATGAGGGAGAATTTGTTGAAGGAAAAACACAGTGGAGGATTGGCCGGACACTTCGATCATGATAAAACGTTCTTGAAGTTGAATGACTCATATTACTGGCCAGGGATGAGAATGGATGTGAAGAATTTTGTAGACAGGTGCAAAATTTTCTAGCACACGAAGGGAAAAAGGCAGAATGAAGGGTTATACCATCCCTTACCCATACCCGAAAGGCCGTGGGATGCCGTGAGCATGGATTTCATATTGGGACTACCAAGGAAACAAAGCAGATATGATTCAATCTTTGTAGTGGTAGACATATTTTCAAAAATGGCACATTTCATACCATGCCAGAAAACCAGTGACGCAACTCATATTGCGAACCTATTTTTCAAGGAAGTCGTCAGACTTCATGGCTTCCCAAGAAGTATCATTTCTGATCGAGACACCAAATTCGTGGGACATTTATGGAGGACCTTATGGAAGAAGCTGGGGACAAATTTGTCTTTTATCTCAGAGTATCATCCTCAGACAGATGGACAGACAAAGGTCGTGAACAAGAGCTTGGGAGATTTTCTAAGGATCCTAGTGACTGAACACCACAATCAATGGGATCATATTATGCCACAAGCAGAATTTTCTTACAACAATTCATTTAACAGAAGCACATGACACAGTCCATTCCAGATTGTATATGGAATGCAGCCAAGGGGAGTTTCTGAATTGAAAGATTCAGAACAAGTTGAATTCAAGAGTGCTAGTGAAAAGGACTTTGCAGAAGGAATGAAGGAGATTCATAGTAGAATTAAGGAGCGGTTGCAGAGTTCAAGTCAAGAGTACAAGCGTAGAGCAGATCAACACAGACGAGAAATTCAATTTGAAGTTGGAGATTTGATCCTAGCGCATTTGAGGAAGGAAAGGTTCCCAAGGGGAACATACAACAAGCTGAAGATGAAAAATATCAGACCGTGCAAGGTCATAAGGAAATTTGGGGCAAACGCATATGAGATTGAACTACCAGATGGGGTCAGAATCTCAATGATATTCAATGTCATGGATTTGTACCCTTATAGAGCTAAATAAGAAGGAGTAGAAGATGAACAGGAAAATATTCAATGGACAAAACAAATGTCTGTAGCTGAAAAGCCACAGATGGAAAGAATAATTGACAAAAGGATTAGAAAAAAGACCAGGAGGAAGGATTATTTTGAATACTGGGTCAAGTGGAAAGGACATCCAGTTGAAGATGCCAGCTGGGAGGATGAAGCAAAAATTCAAAGGCATGGAAAGACCGTTCAAGAGCTCATGAATAAGAGGTCATGAAAATTTTCAAGCGAGGGAGTATGATGCAGGAGCATCACATAAAGCCAACAAGCATGTGCCTAGCAAAATGAGACAACTGGATGTGCAACTTTCATTTGAAAACGTTTTTGTGAAAACGTTTTGAATTTTAAAATCTGAAGCATTAATGTAATGATCAGGAGGAAAGTGCATTAGCATTTATGTATTGAAGATCCAGAATGATTTTGGAGTGTATGTTCCTATCCATGGATGTACTAGGAATTTATGTATGTTTAATGCAAGTGGATAGATTTAGATGATAGATTAGACAGTTTTAGAAGCTTAGGAGGGAAAACGGAGGATAGAAACCCTCACCCTTGTATCTTTGTATCATAATTCATAATTTCGTATTTCGTATGTTGTAGAGCTGTAGAGAAGAATATAGGAGAACATAGAATTTTATGCATTTTAGCTGCTATCGACCCTGTACAGGAGCAATGGAATTAATAGAAGAAATCTTTGATTCCAATTTGTGTGTTTGTTATGGTTGTTGGAACCACCTGTTGAATGGTATGTTGCAGGCTTGTTTCTATTCTATGTGTGCATTTTCTTTCAATGCTATGTGTGTGTGTATTTTCTGGAATTCTTTGTTGAATGTTTGAATTATGGATAAGGGGAGAATGAGTTTTAATTGTTTCTCTTTCTGAGAACTCCTACAAGGAGTGCAGTGGAGGGTCCACAAGGAGTGCATCGACCAGGTTCTAAAATTCATCTCAAAACACTTAGAAGAGACTCAATTGTGTTTGTATAGGTAGGAGTGCTAGCAGATCATAGAGTCGTGCAAAGTGTGCATAGGCTGGGAGAAGGGAACAAATTTCTTCAAACTCACATAGGAGTTGAATAATTCTCTGTTGCAAGGAGTGCACAGATCTTCCCTCGAAGGATGACTGTGATTTATCTCTAAGTGTGCAAGATTCATGCCCAGAGAAGGCTTGAAGCCCAGAATTCACCAAGGAAAATTTGAAGACCCGAACAATTGATTTCGTTTGAAGGTCACAGAGGGTGAGCGAAGGTCGAATTGGATCGAAACGAAGGAAGGAGTAGATCCAAGTGTCTTTTCTAAAGTTCATAATCGAAGGTTGTCAAGACAGAGACGAATGGTCTGAATTCTTCGTGGAGAACTCGCGAGATCGCGAGGACCGTAGGATTTGCAAGAGTTGCAAGGTGGTTAGAGTCTGGAGAAACCCATCACCCAGGAGTCGAGGGTCAACGTGAGCCCATAGATCATGACTTACCCCACGTCATTGGATCATTTCGTGAATTTGGGGTTCGTGAGTTTGGAGGACATGACAAATTCTTGGTCGCTCCAAGTCCCGAGTCGCAAAGTGCAGGGAAAAAGATCCAAGCCGTTGGATCTTGGCCACGAGAGAACCGTTGGACTGAACCCCACGTGGTATCGCGTTTCGGGGGTTCGAAGGTTGGGAAACATTGCATTTGTATCACAAAAGTTGCGAAGTGCCGAGCGTCGAGGGCTCGTGCAGACAGGTGGCACATCCCGTAAGCGGAGACCACGTGGTTGACAGGTGGCACAAACATACAATGTGTAGAAAAAGGTCGAAGTGGGTGACAGGTGGCATACACGCGTCACTATGGAGGAGTCGACACCATGTTGACTTATCATGTTTCGGGGATTTGCAAGGGAGGAGCATGAGCATTCAACACTCCAACTCGCGAAGTCATGAGTTGCGAGTTGTGCTAGAGTTAAGCTCTAGCCGACGATCACTTGTAAAGGCGCTAACGAGGAGGAGCCATACCCGTATTGCATCTCAGGTATCGAAGGTTTGGAGCAAGAGGAGTTGAGAGTCTTTGACTCTCCAACTCGTGATATCGCGAGACATGAAAGGAGCTTATGCTAAGGCCTTGGTCATGGTCACTTTTCCAAGGGGCTGAAGAGAGGGGGCTTATCCCTTACGCCCATTCGTAGCTTCGCATCTCGACTGTTGCAAAGAGCGGTGGCATTGGGTTGAAAGCACCAAACTCGCAAGACCCGAAAATCCTTCACGGTCTTAATCAAGGGTTTTTATTAACTCTTTTCGTGGTTTAGAGAAGATCCTGCGTGGATCTTGTTCCGAGGGTCGGGGGTCTGCATCACTTTCTTCCCTCCATCCTGAGATCCAAAGAGAATATTAGAAACACTCTTGTTGAAAATTTAAGAAGTATTATATATATTGTTCGAATGTTATGCATACATGACCGAACCCCCTCATAAGTACCACTTTCCATACATTATTCCCAAAATACCGTCTCATTATTTCCCTTAAACCATCTTTTCCCCCCTATTGCATAACTATTCTTTTGAAATTTTTTTCTATCATCTACTTCTATTGGTTTGCGAAACCGAAGATTGTAATTTCTAAATCTGTTAGAAACATATTTCCCCGTGGAGTCGCCAGTTTGTTGACGCCTATAAGCGCAACATAATACCCCTTCCTGTAAATGGGTTGCCATGCCTTATTATTTATATACACATACATAATAATATCCTAAATAGGTGGGACACCCTTGTTTAGAGCATGGAGAAAAGAAACACTTCTCTTTCACTTCTATGAATTGCACACATGATAAATTTATGAAGCATTTTATAGTTTGAAAAAAAAACAGGAATACAAACGCATTTTCCCATGCAATCAATGATGATAAGGGCCGAAAATTTAAAATTCAAAGGAAAGTTTTGAAGTGACAAGAACTTTGGTTATGACCGTTACACATCTATGATTGAAATTTGAGCTTCAACTCACACACACATTGGTTATGAAATATTGCATTCATGGCATATTATGTTATGGTATTGGTTATGTGTGGTGGACAATTGTTGTGGTTTATGAAATTATTTTGAGGTCAATCGATCCTTACAAGACCACAATCTTCCCAGATTCATTTTTAATTCCATGTTCTATTATTATGAATGGAATTTCAAAATAAATAATAAAAATAAAAAGGAAGTGACTGGTGTTTGAAATTTGGAAATGGAAGTATTGTTTTTATATGGAAGTTGCATCTATGTTTACTTGAAAAGTATCTGCTGGTGGTTCCCGTCCATATTACCACTTTTAGTTCATTATCAACCCCTCATATTCCCAATAACCCTTTCATTCCTTGTTCAATAGAAATTAATGATTTATTTGAGTAGTACGATGAATGTATTGATTGCATGTGCTTCTATTGAGAATGATAGAGCCAACCTTTGATTTTATTTAGGTAGGGTTGATCCAGATTATTTTCGGAACGAAATGAGAACGGAGATATAATAAATAAATGTACAAAGATAAATTGGATATCCAATAATATAACATAAATGTATCAGAGATGCAACCATAAATACAGAGATACAATAATACACAATTTTCTATTAATGAACGAAAATGTACAAAGGCTGTAAAAATACAGAGTGAAAGAATCGCTAGAATGGTGGCAACTTATCTCTAAGAAGAGATATGTCCGCTACTCACATTCACAAGAAGATGATTTTACAATAAGGATCCAAAGGAATTTTTATCATATAGAAAATCCAAAACCCTAACCCTAGAAGATGAAAAGCCAATAGTTTTGTGGACCCTGTTTTGGGTAGTTTGGTGTATCAACTTGTCGGGGGTGTAACTTTGGCATACGATCTCCATTTGGGGCACATGATAGCTCGTTGGAAATGTATCTTCGAGGAGATTAATTTTTGGGGCTCAATTAGAGACTTTGACCATCATTGAGAATCTCTATCCCAAAAAACTTCACTCGGGCCCTCAAAATGGCCCTGGAAGTTAAAAATGACTAAAAATAGTAAATTATCAAAATTACTAGAAAATTATTTTGAGCCAGTTGGAAAAGGTGGGTGGCCAACGATATCCACCTGGATCAGGGTTTGATTCATGGAATATCAATAGTTTTCATAACTAATTGGAACATTGCTTCAACATGAGTTTCTTCAGCAGAGCCAATAGAGGTAGAGGAAATTGGTAGAGGGGTCATAAAATACCTCGGTTTTCCATACATTTTGGTGCTAATCCCCATGAATTGAACCATATTTTCCAAGATGGGTTCTTGAACCTAGTAGGCCAAGGGATCCTCCAACCCAAACTTAAAATAACTCCCTTCCAAGCATATCAAAACTTTTTCGTTATCCCAGTCCCTCCAATGTATCAATGCGACCAAAACCGCCTGCCAATGATGGTTGGAAAGAATTTTCCACCACCCTGTTGTTCATAACCAAGGTTGGCCTACTGCTTCTTTTACATTACCCCCTCCACCACCAAAGAATCAAATTTCCCAAGATGATCATGCTATCTCACCTGCGCAACAATCTCATGCTAGTAAAATATTAAAAACCGATGTCCTCGAGCCTTTGCATGACAAGGGAAAAGGAGTAGCCACTCCCTCCAACTCATCCAAAGAATATTCCAAATTTGTGTCTTCCTGAATTCATATTAAGGATGATTTTTCTCATGTTATCGACGCAGTTCAACTTCAATGTTCCAACCAGCCAAAGGCTGCCACAAAAAAATCAAAAGGGGACAACAGTGAAAAGAGGCCAAATTCCTCTCATAGTAAATATGGTTTTTGATGATGGTTAATGTTATTTTTTTTTATGTTGAAGACAATATTTTTACTTTGACAAGGTTTTGGAAAACAAGTTTAGGTAGTTTTTTTTTGGACATCATGAATATGATACTTTTGGATATGGTCATATTATATTTTGTTGATATTTAAAATATTTGATCATAATTATGAGAACGAGAGTTACAAGGAGGATATATTTGAAATCAAATGATTGAGTTTTTTATTTCATGTTTGATGATTATTAAAAGAAATAATTGGGAGTCACAAGGGGTCCCACCTATTTAGTTATTATTAATTAGACCTTTATTTATATATACTATTATCACTTGTCTCAACTAATTAGTTAAGCTAATTTGAATTAACTAAGGAAAGGTAGTTGAACTACCCTAACTTATTGAGAAGGAATAAAATCTCAATGAGATGAAGAGACAAGGAGGAGAGAATAGAAGGAGAACTACAACCCTAAGGTTTGGTCTATACTAGTGAGATATTTTCAACTTTAATTCATTATGAGTTTACTAGAACGATTAAACCTCTTGATGACAACACGGTCTTATTAAAGGTAGCAGGATTCAAAAAAATGAATCAAATATTTCAACAACTTGTTTTAAAGGTGTATGATTTATCTTTGGCAGTCTGTGTATTTTTGTTTGTGCATGAATTGAATTTCATGACTGATAAAGAATATCTTGCAGAGTCAAGTGACAACTTTTTGTGGCAAGCTGATCCAAATCTTTAGCTTTAGTTTTCTTCTTATTGTTAGTGTCTTTTTGTATGGTTCACATCGAAGGCTTCTACATTTGACTTTGGTCCCTACCCTCGTAGGGGTTTGTAGAGATAACTTATTTTTGTATCTTAGAATGAAATAAATGAAAAATCAGATTACCGTTTCAGTCTCACAAGTGTGTTTTGAATGACCTGGTTCATTCTTTTGATTTTATCTCCATGTACACATTTGTATAATTTCTGTAAACATTCATGTAACTTTGTTTAAGTCTATTTCTTTTGCAATTTTATATTTAACACATAAAACCACCCTTGATCCTTTGTACTTAATACTTATGTATTAAGCGATTATTTTTGAGGTTATAAACCCCGAGTAACATTACCAACTATGTTGTCTTAGCCCAACAAGATTTGAAAATGCTTGTGTAAGGTTTTCCATACCTTTTCCTCAACAAATTCCAACTCCAAATCATGAGTGGCATAATTCCTTTCATGCTCATTCAACTTCCTTGATTCATAACATACAACATACCCATTTTGAATGAGGACTCCACGAAGTCCTTCTTTGCATGGATCTGTGCATACCATGAAATATTCATTTGGATCAACAATCCTTAGAATTGGAGCACTAATTAATAATTTCTTCATGTGATGGGAGGTCTTTTCACAATGTACTGTCTATTGAAACTTCAATCCTTACTTTTGCAAGGAAGTGATTGGGTGTGAAATTTTTGAGAATCCTGCAATAAATCTTTTGTAGTAGCCTACAAGGCCCATGAAGAATCTGACTTCTCTCACATTCTTAGGTTCTGAACATCCTCTAATGGAATCTATCTTTTCAGGATCCACTTCTATCCCTTCCTCATATATGATATGCCCCAAATAATGGATTTGGTTCTAGTAAAATGAGAAATTTCTCAATTTGGAATACAACTGATGCTCCCTTAATACTTGTAATACAATATTTAAGTGTTTCTCATGCTCTTCTACCAACTTGGAATATATAATAATGTCATCAAAAAAGACAATGAAAAACTTATCTAAGTATTCTCTGAAAACACCATTCATTAAACACATGAAGACATCTGGTGCATTTGGTAATCCAAATGGCACCACTGTGAACTCATAATGACTATACCTTGTTCTGAAAGTAGTCTTGTTGATTGCTTCATCTTTAATTCTTACCTGATGATAACCTGACCTGAGATCAATCTTGGAGAATATTTTTGCATTCTTCAACAGATCAAAGAGGTCATCGATTATTGGAAAATGATACTTATTCTTTACAGTTACTTTGTTTAACTGCTTGAAGTCAATACACAGTCTCAATGTCCGATCCTTATTCTTCACAAATGAAACCGGGGCACCCCAAGGTGACACACTTGGGCATATATTGTTAAATTATGAGCTTGATTTCTTATGCGGATTAAATATTTTATTCTCTTCAACACTTTGATTCCATCTTAATATACTTCAACAATACCAAATCATAACTGAATAGCAATAACTATGTAGATAAGTAAGCATGCACATCAACAACACATATACCCTAGGGAAACCCTGTACAAGGAGAAAAATTCCAACAAACAATATTCCTTTATTGCATTAATAATGTATGATCACTTACACATATCCACCATGAATGTTCTACTCTTAAAGATCTTGCCAAGATGACTCTGACCTGACAAAGACCTAAGAGACCTCGCTGAAATACACCTCTAATATGCTGCCTCTATTGTTGATATACAACACTGATATGATTCTTTGGTATGCTGCCTCTTTATCATTGATATGCGCCTCTATTGCTTCACCTTAACCTGCATAGAAACTATGTTGAAGAGAGGGGTCGACCTCTGCTTATATAGGCTGAAGAGGAGAAGAGAAGAGGCTCAAAATAGTAACTTGTTTGCATGCTTTAATCATAACTCAACTTCATACTTTAGTTCGAACTAGACTTGAGACTGGTATACTCTAGTTCAAAAATAGAACTAGACTTGAGACTTCGGTTATAACTCAACATTACACTTTAGTTTGAAAATAGAACTAGACTTGAGACTGGTATACTTTAGTTCAAAAATAGAACTAGACTTGAGACTTTAGTTACAACTCAACATTACATTTTAGTTCTAAAATAGAACTAGACTTAATACTTTAGTTACAACTCAACATTACACTTTAGTTCTAAAATAGAACTAGACTTAAGATTTAAGTTACAACTCAACATTTACAAGGCAATTCAAAATTCTCTTCATGGTGGATAATGTTACATGTGCCAACGCACTAGATCAATACATTTATATCATTTGCAATATTAGGAATATCGTTTGTTTCTATCTCATAGGAATTTTATATTCAACCTAAATTTTGCTAGATGCCTTCAGTTTTGCTCATGGCTCATAGGATTTGACTAGGCTCATAGAGGTTGTACGTTCCCCCTGACTTTTGCACTAGTCTGTCTATGTTCACAGAGGTTGTATGTCCCCCCTAACTTTTGCACTAGACTGTTTATGCTCACAGAGGTTGTACGTTCCCCTTGACTTTTGGAATTAGACTCACATAACATCTCGTTCATCCTGACTTTTGGTTTGACTCACAGAGGTTGTACGTTCCCCCTGGATTTTGTCAATACCTCACAAGACTGGTTGATTCTCCAAATCTCCCTGGCTAGCCTCAGGGTGGCCCATATGGCCTCTTATTGGAGAATGACTATCGATGCTTCCAAATTTAACACTCCCTCTCAGTGAGGGAGTCATTCTCAGCCACACCAAACTTGCCTCTCAGCTGCACAAACTGTCTCAAGGTCACAGGCTTGGTCAGGATATCAACTACCTGCTCGATGATGGCTATGTATTGTAACTTTACAGTTTTTCTCTAGACCAAGTCTTGGATGTAGTGGTACCTCATGTCAATATGTTTTGACCTATCGTGAAATACCGATTTCTCTGTCAATTTTATGCAAATTTGATTATCACAGTGAACCACCGTCGTCTCGAGCTTGTCACCAAACAACCAAGAAACCAATTTTCTAAACCATACTGTTTCCTTGCTAGCATCACTTACTGCAATGTACTCAGCCTCTACTATACTATGTGCAATGGATCCCTTCTTCTGGCTTGACCAAGAGATCATAGAAGATCCTAAACTGAAGCAGTATCTGGAAGTACTCTTCCAATCCACTAGGCTTCTTGCCGATTCAACATCTGCATACCCATGCATAAATAAAGCACCATTGGATGTATATCTCAGACCATAAGTAATGGTCCCTATGAGATATCTCAAGATTTACTTTTTTTCCACCCAGTGTCTCTGTCTCGGTTCATTCATGAACTGAATCATTGCAATCACTGCATAGCATATATCTGGCTTAGTGTGGATCATGTACATCAATGATCCAATTTGATGCCTACACATGGTGGGATCCACCAAATATGAACTTGTAGAAGAATCATGCAAATTCCTCAGGTTGGTAACCATCGGAGTAGACATGGATTTGCAATCCATCATACCAAACCTCTTTAGTACATCCACTGTGTATTTTCCTTGTGCCAGAAATATCTCTCCCTGTCTTTTCCACACTTCGAATCCTAGAAAGTAATGCATCAAGCCTAAGTCTTTCATCTCAAATTCTGAGGTTAGATCCCTCTTACACCAGGCTATTATCCCTTCATCTCCTGTTAGAAAGAGATCATCAACATACATGATTAGTATAACAGGTTGGTTACCTCTTACCTTGAAGTACAAATTTGCATAAAAATCACTTTTTTGAAAGCCCAGGCTTTTAAGAAAGCCATCAATCCTGTCATACCAAACTCTGGGAGCCTTCTTAAGACCATACAAGGCCTTCCTTAGCTTGCATACATGAGTTCCTTTGTTATGCAGTACAAAACCATCTGGTTGTTCCACAAATACCTCTTGTTCAATCTTTCCATTCAAGAATGTTGTTTTTACATCCATCTAATGTAGCTTCCAACCAAGAACGGGAACTAAAGAAATAATAGTTTGAATGTAGGTATACCTGGCTATAGAGGCAAAAGTTTCTTCGTAGTCGATTCATTCTTTCTGATTGAATCCTATGGCTACAAATATTGCTTTGAACTTTTCCACACTTCCATCAGCTGCATGTTTGATCTTATAGATCCATTTGGAAGAAACCATTGATTTGTCTTTTGGCCTCGACACAATGTCCCAAACATTGTTCTTTATAATAGACCTGTATTCCTCAAGCATGACATCCTTCCATACTTGTAATTTATCTACTTCTTCAAATGAATAAGGTTCTACATCACTAATGTTTCTCATCAGTGCAACATAGCCTCCAAACCTATGAGTCCTTTTCCTTTCCCTGAAAGTTCCTTTGGGAGAAACTATCCTTTCTGCTTCATGCACTATTTCTTTAAGCCACCCTGGCTTACTTTTGGCTGGAGGTTCTTCAAGAGTTATTTCTAACACTTCAGCAGGGTCTAGGGGCTCATTACTTGGCCCTTCACGAGGTTCTTCCCTCTGATCATATGACTCTTCATTTTAAGAAGAGGGTGAAGTTGGCTGAACTTTTTCTGATTCCTGCTGAAGCTCTCTGGATTTCTTAAATGCAACTTCCTCATGGAAAGTCACATCTCTGCTTACCTCTATTTTCCTCTGACCTAGTACATAAATCCTGTAAGCCTTGGAGATCTCACTATACCCCATAAAAACCCCTTTCTTTCCCGAGGGTTCCATCTTTGTCCTCTTTTCCTTAGGGACATAAATATACACAGGACACCTAAATATCCTTAGATTCCGTACTTCAGGTTTGATCCCTGATAATACCTCTTCAGGAGTCTTGTCCTTTAAGATAGCATGTGGACACTTGTTTTGAATATACACAACAATGGAGGTATATTCTTCCCATAAAGAATTTGGTAGATCCTGGTCAAACATCATTTCTTTCTTTGCCTCACAAATTGTCCTGTTTTTCCTCTCAGCAACTCCATTTTGTTGAGGGCTATATGGCATAATCAACTATCTCTTGAGTCCTGCTAAATTGCAGAAATCCTCAAAATGGAGAGATTCAAACTCTCCTCCATTATATGTTCTAAGGATTTTGATGTGTTTCCCTATATGCTTTTCAATAAAGGTTTTATACTGTTTGAATATATCAAATGTGTCACTTTTATCTTTAACAAAATATATACAACATTTTCTTGAGTAATCATCAATAAAAATGACATAATACAAACAACCAGTGAGTGAGCGAGATGACATGGGACCACATACATCAGAATGCACCAGATCTAAGATGCCCTGAGCTCTTTTGTCACTACTAGGAGATGATTTCTTTATATATTTACCTAGCATGCATCCCTTACAAATTTCATTTTTACTAAGAGAAATAGAGGGCATGCCACATACCATGTTTTGTAGATCTGGAATATCTTTGTAACGAAGATGTCCAAGTCTTTTGTGCCACAACTCTTTGGATCTAGTCGCATCATGAGCCAATGCCTGAACTGACTTTCCTGACACGACGCACCATCCTCCACTGTGAGTTCCAATGGGTTCCGTTGTACTTAAGTGACTACCTTTAGCCCATAGTATTGCCTTCCTGTCCTTGAAGATCACCCAATATCCCTTGTCCTCAAGGGTTGCAACTGATAGTAGATTCTTCTTGAGCCCTGGAACATATAATACTTCATCAATATGAAGGAGATAGAGATTACTCCCTCTATATTGTAACATTTTTCATCCCCAAGCTCAACCTACTCTGCAAAATATTTTGACTTGAAATCTGAGAGGATATCCTTGTACCCTGTCATGTGCTTTGATGCACCACTGTATACTAGCCAAGTTTTTGGCCCCGTGAAAACTAAACTAGATAAGGCAGAAACCAAGTAATATTCTTTTCTATTTTCTTTCTCATTAGAAGGACTTTTCTTATTTCTTTTGGATTCATCATCCTCAGTAGTTGAGGCATGATGTTTCCCTTTCCTAGGATATTTCTATCTAAACAAATAATATTTAGCAAAATGACCCATCTTATTACAACTAAAGCATTTAATCTTATATGTATCAATATTCTTGCCTTTGAATGTACCTTTGGTGTTTGTCTTCCTCTAAGAGATTTCTGGAAAGTGCCTTTCTTCTTTCCCTTGAATCTTGATGCTAAAGATGAGTGATCTTCTTTTGTTGGATCGCTCCTGGTAGCTATGCAACTCTCCTCCTAGAGGAAATCATGCCATAACCTCTCAAATGTGGGATGAATATCTCTCCCACTTACAATGGATAAGATGGTCTCCCATGAAGAATGAAGACCGTAAAAAATGGCCTGCACTAAATCATCATCACCCACTATCACCCCTGTGACCAAAAGCTGATCTTTGATCTGGGCTATCCCGAAAAAAAAATATGCCATTGATTCACCTTTCTCAATCTTCAAATACTTAAGCTTGTGCTTAAGTGTCCTCTTCTGACTTGGACCATGTTTCTCATACAGATTCACCAAGGTATCCATATAGTCCTTGGCAATCATTAATGAAGTCATTGCAGAAATTATATTGTTTTTGATTGAGTCAAAGATTATTAACTTGGCCTTTGATTGACTCTTCCTGAAGGCTGCTCTTCCTGCATTATTCATGGGTTCCTCCACCACTGTTGTCACATACTACTGCAAGATATTTGTTATCCAAAGCTTCCACACATTGAAATTGGTAGCTACTTTGATCCTATCCTCGACCTTGACTGAAATGGAGGATGCCATGGACTTCACACTGGAAACTTAATCAAGATAGCTTGGATCTATGTATACTTGTTGCTGCACTTCAACATGTTTAACACACCCTAAGCTATGATACCATGTTAAATTATGAGCTTGATTTCTTATGAGAATTAATTCTTTTATTTTCTTCAACACTTTGATTCCAGCTTAATATACTTCAACAATACCAAATCATAACCGAATAGAAATAATGATCCATAGGATATTTTAATGACTATGGTTGAGTTTTAATTTTGCATGTGTTAATTAACCATTTGAGAAACTTAATGAAAGAATGAGGAAAGAAGAGGAATTATGACAACCATATACACATATGCAGATCTGAAATGAAATAATAGATAGCAAACCATAACACTAGGATTGATAACGGAGTTTGGCACAACTTTGCCTACGTCTCTGGGCCTTTGTCTCTGTGGCGGAGGCTTCTTTGTTTCTGTTCAAAAGCTCAAAAGTACATCACAACAGTTCCAATTAGCTACAAGACTGATCTGGTCATGTTCTTCCAGATCTCTAGAACCCTGCAAAGAAAACGACACATAAAACGGACGTCCGGAACTCCCATAAATGGCCCACAAGTGTCTGCTCCTCAATAGCTTCCCTGCATAAAAATGGCTTTGGCTTGGCTTCCCTTCAGCATAACTCTTCTCTGATTGTCCCCCATGGCCTCAAACAGGCCTGGTTTATATAGATCTGAAGTTGGTTATCCATCTCCAACTTCCTCCCAAAATTTGGGCTCCAAAAATGCCCAATATCTCCCAAAAATGGAGAAAATCAATTAAAATCAGGCTTAATAGCAAATAAGATTCCCAAACTATAGAAAAAACCCACTTTAGTTTAAAAATAGGGTGCAACCGCTTTTTGGCGTGCGCCCTGGTCATATGGGACGACCATGTGGCAATACGCCTCCACTCCTGGCGCGCTAGTACAACGGTCCGGGCTTGGCTCTTGGTTTTCAGGCGCATGCATAGGATTGAGGGCATAACCCCTGCGCGCTCTTGTCAGATCATATCCAGGTCACATGTGAATCGCCCGAGGACCAAGGGCTGGCCCTATCCGTGACCGAATCCATTTTCCAACTCTCGTGGTCGTATGTAACCATTGGCTGTCCAGTTGTATGTCAGTGCCGAGGGTTGGGGCTAAGCCCCGGCCCTTTCCCCCGTCGAAAAGAGCTTTGACCAAATTCAAATAGTTTTGTTCCCGTATAGTTAACAAGGAACACTAGTGGCCCAGGTGGTTAGCCCGGTCCTGCCAGTCCGTTGCCCGGAGGATAGGTCGGGGGTTCGACCCCGGGGAAAACCATATAAATTTTACATAAACCATCAACTAACCATAGGGTGCCACGTGGAAGCCCATGAATGGGCCACGTGGCACCTCAACAACCAATAAAAAAGTTCCAAGTGTCAAATTCTAGATGCCCCATGTGTCTGCCATGTGTCAAATGCTGTACGCCACATCACCTTCCTAGTCACTGCCCTGTCAACTGTTGATGTCATCCCGTGCCACGTGTCACCCTTACAGTGGTGACACGTGTCACCCATAGATTGGTCCAGCTGTCTACCCGTACATGTGATCTGTCACCTGCCACGTGTCACCTCCAGGAGTTTCCATGTCATCTGTACGACCGTACGACCTGTATAGTCAGCATGCCACATGGCACTGTACAGACTATACAGTCATCCCCTTTTTTTCTCTGTTTGGGTTTTTGAACAGAACACGATAACTTTCGCATAGGGAGCCCGTTTGACGAAGTAAATATATCGTCGGAATCAGGAAGACAATATAGACACAATGGCGTTGGTTTTGTAGGATTCCGAGCAATTTCATTTTTGAGCATTTTTAAGCCCTGTCAGGCTTCTGAATCCGATTCTGGATCACACTTCCCCACTAAAAGACCTTTTGGTCCCCAAAAGGTTACTGACCAGTCAACAAGATTGGGACAGGCCACCCGACTTGTCCTCTGTCTCTGAACTCTGTCCTGTGCACCCGTCTCATCAAGATCAACTGTAACACAATCATGACAACTGACAGTATATTGTTAGCCATTTGAACCCTGTTAGATATTACTGAAGCCACTATCATCCATGTAGAAAAAATTACTAATGACAGCATAAAAAAGACGATTGCAAATGAGCTGATATACTTGAGATATTTGCACGACATGAGCTTATCTTGAAGCAACTTATGATTGATTTTCCATTCTACAATCATTTCTTATTCTTGCTTAAGATCAATTACTTCATTTGAAACAATTACTGGTTTGTTGCTTGCTTGCACTGCCTTCTTTAATTGTTCCATTGTTTGAAGTGTTGTATTTTCTTTAACATGATGAGCATGAACCACATAATCTCGACCTGCTTTAGTGAATTGATATTGATTCTTTGTCTTGTAGAAGATTGCCTTACGATCATACAAGTATGGACTACCTAAGACCATTCCACATTCTCTTAACGACACTACATCACATGTTACTTCGTCCACATACTTAGATGAAATTGCAAATTTGATTGTGCACTGCTTTGTGATGTGCATTTGATGATGATTTCTTATCCATTTAAGTGTGTAAGGCTTATTATATAGTTGTGTTTTTAACCCCAATTTCTTAACCAATTCTTCTGAGATTAGATTAGATTGAGATCCACTGTTGATTAATGTGTCTATCTTTGTGTGTCGCATGATCACCCTTATATGAAACAAGTTGTTTCTACAATCAATGTCTTCACCAAATTTACCTGTCATACCAACCAATGAGATCTTTGACTCATCACCTGAATCCGATCCCAAGTCTGTGGGTTTTGTTGTCATTGCCACTATTTGCGTTCCCTTCTTTTCCTTGAACCACTTTGGCCTCTTCTCGGGATGCAACTGCCAACATTTGTCCTCATCATGTCCCTCTTTCTTGCAATGCTTGCAAGAGGGCTTTCCTTCCTTCCTCATCAATGCATTTGCATTCTTTCCATGCCTTTTCCTCTTGTCCTCTTTCCTTGAAGACGATGATTCCCCTGACACACCTACTTTCCCTGCTTCAATATACGTTGCTTGAACAGAAACCTCATCAATGTTAGTGGGTCCAAACATGAAAACAATGTTTCTAATATGCGCAGGTAAACCTCCTATATACTTCATAAGAGTTTCTTGTGTTTGTAAAGGGATATCTAACATTAATGCCATTTTTCGAAATCCATCGGTGTATTCTTGCACTG
>ML776817.1:754275-800657 GCA_009831015.1 Picea engelmannii
TGTACCTGCAATGCCAACTTGATTTGTGTGGCCTCATCCTTGATCTGTTGCACATTGTAGTATACCTCCATCTGCCTGATCCAATTGTCAAGTTTTTCTGCATTTACTTCACCATCATATATGGGAAACTCAAATTTGACATCAAGTTTTAACAATGGCATTTCATTTTTATTCTTATGAACAATTTTCTTTCCATTAGATTTAGAACTTGAACTTGAAGAATAAGGAGAAGAAGGAGGTGTTGATGGAGGTGAAGGAGGAATCTGAGGATGGTCCTCTTCCTCTTCACTTTTTCCCTTTGAAGATTCACACAAAACTGGTCTCTTTCGTTCCAGGTAATCCTCGTACAAAAATTTCACCATCTCCGACATAGCAAGGAATGTTTTCTGGAATTCTTTCTCATCTTGAGAAATCCCTTCTTCTGATGCCATATTCTCGCTGTGAGAAGCTCTCTTTCTCAATCCAATTAATGGATTCTCTGCAACAATCTCACCTTCACCACGCTGTAGCTTTTCCCTAGTTAACATGCAAAACTCAAATCCAAACGTCAACTAGCTCTGATACCACTTGATCCGTCGGATCTTTTAATGACTATGATTGAGTTTTAATTTTGCATGTGTTAATTAACCATTTGTGAAACTTAATGAAAGAATGAGCAAAGAAGAGGAATTATGACAGCCATATACACATATACAGATCTAAAATGAAATAATAGACAAAAAACCATAACACGAGGATTGATAATGGAGTTCGGCACAACTTTGCCTACGTCTCCGGGCCTTTGTCTCTGTGGGGGAGGCTTCTTTATTTATGTTAAAAATATCAAAAGTACATCGTATCAGTACCAATTGGATACAAGACTGATCTGGTCATGTTCTTCCATATCTGTAGAACCCTGCAAAGAAAACGACACGCAAAACGGACGTCCGGAGCTCCCAGAAATGGCCCGCAAGCGTCTGCTCCTCAATAGCTTCCCTGCATAAAAATGGCTTTGGCTTGGCTTCCATTCAACATAACTTTTCTCTGACTGCCCCCCATGGCCTCAAACAGGCCTGGTTTATATAGATCTAAAGTTGGTTATCCATCTCCAACTTCCTCCCAAAATTTGGGCTCCAAAAATGCTCAATATCTCCCAAAAATGGAGAAAATCAATTAAAATCAGGCTTAATAGCAAATAAGATTCCCAAACTATAGAAAAACCCACTTTAGTTTAAAAATAGAGTGCAACCCCTTTTTTGTGCGTGCCTTGGTCATATGGGACGACCATGTGGCCATGCGCCTCCACTCCTGGCGTGCTAGTACAACGGTCCGAGCTTGGCTCTTGGTTTTCGGGTGCACGCATAGGATCGAGGACATAACCCCCACGCGCTCTTGTCGGGTCATATCTGGGTCACATGTGAATCGCCCGTGGACCAAGGACTGGCTCTATCTATGGACAACTCCATTTTCCAACTCCCGTGGTCATATGTAACCATTGGATGTCCGGTTGTATGTCAGTGCCGAGGGATGGGGCTAAGCCTCGACCCTTTCCCCCGCCGAAAAGAGATTTTACCAAATTCAAATAGTTTTGTTCCCATATAGTTAACAAGGAACACTAGTGGCCTGGGTGGTTAGCCCGGTCCTACCAGTCCGTTTCCTGGAGGATAGGTCGGGGGTTCGACCCCGGGGAAAACCATATAAATTTTACATAAACCATCAACCAACCATAGGGTGCCACGTGGCAGCCCATGACTGGGCCACGTGGCACCTCAACAACCAATAACAAAGTGCCAAGTGTTGAATGCTAGATTCCCCACGTGTCTTCTATGCGTTAAATTCCATACGCCACATCACCTGCCCAGTCACTTCCCTGTCAGTTGCTGACGTCATCCCGTGCCACGTGTCACCCTTACAGTGGTGACATGTGTCACCCATAGATTGGTCTAGCTGTTTGCCCGTACATGTGCTCCTTCACCTGCCACGTGTCACCTCCAGGAGTTTCCATGTCATCTGTACGGCCGTACGGCCTGTACAGTCAACATGCCACGTGGGACTGTACGAACTGTACAGTCATCCCCTTTTTTGCCTATTTGGGTTTTCAGACATAACGCGATAAATTTCGCATACAGAGCCCGTTTGACAAAGTAAATATATGTCCAGAATCAGGAAGACGAGATGGACGCAATGGCGCTGGTTTCATTAGATTCCGAGCACTTTCATTTTTGAGCATTTTTAAGCCCTGTCAGGCTTCTAGATCCAATTTTGGATCAAATAACTATGTAGATAAGTAAGCATGCAAATCAATAAAAAATATACCCTGGGAAAACCCTGTACAGGGAGAAAAACCCCAGAAAACGATATTCCTTTATTTCATTAATAATGTATGATCACTTACAAATATCCACCATGAATGTTCTTCTCTTAAAGAGCTTGCCAAGATGACTTTGATATGACAAAGACCTAGGAGACCTTGCTGAAATACACCTCTGATATGCTGCCACTATTGCTGATATACAACACTGATATGCTTCTTTGGTATGCTGACTCTTTATCATTGATATGCGCCTCTATTGCTTCACCCTTAACCTGCAGAGAAACTGTGTTGAAGAGAGGGGTCAACCTCTTCTTATATAGGGCAAAGGGGAGAAGAGGACAAGCTCAAAATAGTAACGTTTTTTCATGCTTTAATCACAACTCAGCTTCATACTTTAGTTCGAACTAGACTTGAGACTGGTATACTCTAGTTCAAAAATAGATTTAGACTTGAGACTTTAGTTACAACTTAGCATTATACTTTAGTTCGAAAATAGAACTAGAATTGAGACTGGTATACTTTAGTTCGAAAATAGAACTAGACTTGAGACTTCAGTTACAACTCAACATTACACTTTAGTTCTAAAATAGAACTAGACTTAAGACTTTAGTTACAACTCAACAATACACTTTGGTTTTATAATAGAACTAGACTTAAGACTCCAGTTACAACTCAACATTTACAAGGAAATTCAAAATACTCTTCATGGTGGATAATGTTACACGTGCCAACACACTAGATCAATACATTTATATCATTTGCAATATTAAGAATATTGTTTGTTTCTAGCTCATAGGAATTTTATAGTCAACCTAAATTTTTCTAGATGCCTTGACTATTGCTCATGGCTCACAAGGTTTGACTAGGCTCACAGAGGTTGTACGTTCCCCCTGACTTTTGCACTAGTCTGTCTATGGTCATAGAGCTTGTACGTTCACCATGAATTTTGCACTAGATTGTCTATGCTCACAGAGGTTGTACGTTCCCCCTGGATTTTTCATTAGACTCAGATAACATCTCATGCTTCCTGACTTTTGGTTTGAATCATAGAGGTTGTAAGTTCTCCCTGGCTTTTGTCAAAACCTCATAAGACTGGTTGATTCCCCAAATCTCCCTGGCTAGCCTCAGGGTGGCCCATATGGCCTCTCATTGGAGAATGACTGTCGATGCTACCAAATTTAACACTCCCTCTCAGCGAGGGAGTCATTCTCAGCCACACCAAGTTTGCCTCTCAGCTGCACAAACTGTCTCGAGGTCGGAGGCTTGGTCAGGATATCAGCTACCTGCTCGCTCATGGCTATGAACTGTAACTTTACAATTTTTTGCTGGACCGAGTCTTGGATGTAGTGGTACCTCATGTCAATATGTTTTGACCTGTCATGAAATACCATGTTCTCTGTCAATTTTATGCAACTTTGATTATCACAGTGAATCACCGTCGTCTCGATCTTGTCACTAAACAACCCAGAAACCAATTTTCTGAGTATACTGCTTCCTTTCTAGCATCACTTGCTGCAATGTACTCAGCCTCTGACATACTTTGTGCAATGGATCCCTACTTCTGGCTTGACCAAGAGATCATAGAAGATCCTAAACAGAAGCAGTATCCGTAAGTACTCTTCCGATCCACTGGGCTTCCTGCCCAGTCAACATCTGCATACCTATGCAGAAACAAAACACCACTAGATGTATATCTTAGACCATAAGTAATGGTCCCTGTGAGATATCTCAAGATGTGCTTTGCTACCAACCAATGTCTTTGTCTCGGTTCAGTCATGAAATGAATCATTGCAATCACTGCATAGCATATATCTGGCCTAGTGTGGATCATGTACATCAATGATCCAATCAACTGCCTATACATGGTGGGATCCACCAAATCTGAACCTGTATCAAAATCATGCATCTTCCTCAGGTTGGTAACCATCGAAGTAGACATGGATTTTCAATCCATCATACCAAACCTCTTTAGTACATCCACTGTGTATTTTCCTTGTGCTAGAAATATCTCACCCTGTCTTTGCCACACTTCCAATCCTAGGAAGTAATGCATCAAGCCTAAGTCTTTAATCTTGAATTATGAGGTTATCTCCCTCTTACACCAGGCTATTAGCCCTTCATCTCCTGTTATAAAGAGATCATAAACATACAAGATTAGTATAACAGGTTGGTTACCTCTTACCTTGAAGTACATATTTGCATCAACATCACTTTTTTGAAAGCTCAGGCTTTTAAGAAAGCCATCAATCCTGTCATACCAAACTCTGGGAGCCTCTCAAGACCATACAAGGCCTTCCTTATCTTGCATACATGAGTGCCTTTGTTATGAAGTACAAAACCATCTAGTTGTTCCACAAAGACCTCTTGTTCAATATTTCCATTCAAGAATACTATTTTTACATCCATCTGATGTAGCTTCCAACCAAGAACGAGAGCTAAAGAAATAATAGTTCGAATAGAGGTATACCTAGCTATAGAGGAAAAATTATCTTCGTAGTCGATTACTTCTTTCTGAGTGAAGCCTCTGGATACAAATATTTCTTTGAAATTTTCCACACTTTCATCAACTGTATGTTTGATCTTATAGATCCATTTGGAAGAAACCACTGATTTGTCTTTTGGCCTCGACACCATCTACCAAATATTGTTCTTTATAATAGACCTGTATTCCTCAAGCATGACATCCTTCCATACTTGTAATTTATCTGCTTCTTCAAATGAAGAAGGTTTGGCATCACTAATCCTTCTCATCAATGCAACATAGCCTCCAAACCTATGAGGCCTCTTCCTTTCCCTGAAAGTTCCTTTGGCAACATATATCCTTTCTGCTTCCTACACTATTTATTTAACCCACCCTAGCTTCCTTTTGACTGGAGGTTCTTCAAGAGTTATTTCTAACACTTCAACAGGTTCTAGGGGCTCATTAATTGGCCCTTCACGAGGTTCCTCCCTCTGATAATCTGACTCTTCATTTTCAGAAGAGGGTGAAGCTGGCTGAACTGCTTCTGATTCTTGTTGAAGCTCTCTAGATTTCTTAAATGTGGCTTGCTCATGGAAAGTCACATCTCTTCTTACCTCTATTTTTCTTTGACCTGGTACATAAATCCTGTAAGCTTTGGAGATATCACTGTACCCCACAAAAACCCCTTTCTTTCATGAGGGTTCCATCTTTGTCCTCTTTTCCTTAGGGACATGAATATACACAAGACACTCAAATATCCTTAGATTCCCTACTTCAAGTTTGATCCCTGAGAATACCTCTTCAGGAATCTTTTCCTTCAAAATAGCACGTGGACACCTATTCTGAATATACATGACAGTGGAGGTAGCTCTTTGTAATGAATATCTTTGTAATGAATATGTGCAAGTCTTTTGTGCCACAACTCACTGGAGCTAGTTGCATCATGAGCCAATTCCTAAACTGATTGTCCTGACACGACGTATAGTCCTCCACTGCGAGTTCCAATGGGTTATGATGTACTTAAGGGGCTACCTTTAGCCCATAGTAGTGCCTTCCTTTCCTTGAATATCACCCAATATCCCTTGTCCTCAAGGGTTGCAACTAATAGTAGATTCTTCTTGAGCCCCAGAACATATAATACTTCATCAATATGAAGTCTAGCCCCAGATTCCAATATGAAGGAGATAGAGCCTACTCCCTCTATCTTGTAACATTTTTCATCCCCAAGCTCAACCTGCCCTGCAAAATATTTTGACTCGAAATCTGAGAATATCTCCTTGTACCCTGTAATGTGCTTTGATGCACCACTGTCTACTAACCAAGTTTTCGGCCCCATGAAAACTAAACTGGATAAGTAAAAAACCAAGTAATATCCTTTTCTATTTTCTTTCTCATTAGAAGGACTTTTCTGATTTCTTTTGGATTCTTCATCCTCATCAGTTGAGGCATGATGTTTCCCTTTCCTAGGATATTTCTTTCTAAACCAACAATATTTTGCAAAATGACCCAACTTGTTAGAACTAAAGTAGTTAATATTAGATGTATCAATATTCTTTCCTTTGAATGTACCTTTGGTGTTTGGCTTCCTCTGAGAGCCTTTCTGGAAAGTGCCTTTCTTCTTTCCCTTGAATCTTGATGCTAAAGCTAAGTGCTCTTCATCATTGGCTCGCTCCTGGTAGCTGTATGACTCTCCTCCTTGAGACAATCATTCCATAACCTCTCAAATGTGGGCTGAATCTCTCTCCCACTTACACTAGATAAGAAGGTCTCCCATGAAGAAGGAAGACCGTAAAAAATGGCCTGCACTAAATCATCATCGTCCACTATCATCCCTGTGACCAAAATCTAATCTCTGATATGGGCTATCCTAGAACATAAAGATGCCACTAATTCACCTTTCTCAATCTTCAAATACCAAATATTGTGCTTAAGTGTCCTCTTCTGACTTGGAACCTATTTCTCATTCAGATTCACCAAGGTATCCATATAGTCCTTGGCAGTCATTAACGAAGTCTTTGCCGACATTATTCTATCTTTGACTGAGTCAAAGGTGATTCGCTTGGACTTTTCTTGACTCTTCCTGAAGGCCTCTCTTCCTGCATTATTCGTGGGTTCCTCCACCACTGTGGTCACATACTGCTCAAGATCATTCTCCTGCAAGATATTTGTTATCCATAGCTTCCACACATTGAAGTTGGCAACTACTTCGAGCCTATCCTCGACCCTGACTGAAATGGAGGATGCCACATACTTCACACTGGAAACTTAATCAAGCTAGCTTGGATCTGTGTGTACCTGCTACTGCACTTCAACACGTTTAACACACCCTAATATCTGATACCATGTTAAATTATTAGTTTGATTTCTTATGCGGATTAATTCTTTTATTTTCTTCAACACTTTGATTCCAACTTAATATACTTCAACAATACCAAATCATAATCGAATAGCAATAACTATGTAGATAAGTAAGCATGCACATCAACAACACATATACCCTGGGGAAACCTTGTACATGGAGAAAACCCCCAGCAAACAATAATCCTTTATTGCATTAATAATGTCTGATCACTTACAAATATCCACCATGAATGTTCTCTTAAATATCTTTCCAAGATGACTCTGACCTAACAAAAACCTAAGAGACCTCGCTGAAATACACCTCTGATATGTTGCCTCTATTGATGATATACAAAACTGATATGATTCTTTGGTATGCTGCCTCTTTATCACTGATATGTGCCTCTATTGCTTCACCCTTAACCTGCATAGAAACTGTGTTGAAGAGAGGGGTCGAACTCTGCTTATATAGGCTGAAAAGGAGAAGAGGAGAGGCTCAAAATAGTAACTTGTTTGCATGCTTTAATCATAACACAACTTCATACTTTAGTTCGAACTAGACTTGAGACCGGTATACTCTAGTTCGAAAATAGAACTAGACTTGACACTTCAGTTACAACTCAACATTACAGTTTAGTTCGAAAATAGAACTAGACTTGAGACTGGTATACTTTAGTTCGAAAATAGAACTAAACTTGAGAATTCAGTTACAACTCAACATTACACTTTAGTTCTAAAATAGAACTAGACTTAAGACTTTAGTTACAACTCAACATTACACTTTAGTTCTAAAATAGAACTATACTTAAGACTTCAGTTACAACTCAACATTTACAAGACAATTCAAAATTCTCTTCATGGTGGATAATGTTACACGTGCCAACGCACTAGATTAATACATTTATATCATTTGCAATATTAGGAATATCGTTTTTTTCTAGATCATAGGAATTTTATATTCAACCTAACTTTTGCTAGATGCCTTGATTTTTTCTCATGGCTCACAAGGTTTGAGTAGGCTCATAGAGGTTGTACGTTCCCCTTGACTTTTGCACTAGTCTGTCTATGCTCACAGAGGTTGTACGTTCCCCTTGACTTTTACACTAGACTGTCTATGCTCACAGAGGTTGTACATTCCCCCTAAATTTTGCATTAGACTCACATAACATCTCGTTCATCTTGACTTTTTGTTTGACTCATAGAGGTTGTACATTCCCCCTGGCTTTTTTAAATACCTCACAAGACTGGTTGATTCTCCAAATCTCCCTAGCTAGCCTCAGGGTGGCCCATATGTTCTCTCATTGGAGAATGACTATCGATGCTGCCAAATTTAACACTCCCTCTTAGCGAGGGAGTCATTCTCATCCACACCAATCTTGCCTATCAGGTGCACAAACTGTCTCGAGGTCAGAGGATTGGTTAGGATATGAGCTATCTTCTCACTCGTGGCTATGTACTGTAACTTTAGATTTTTTCTCTAGACCAAGTCTCAGATGTAGTGGTACCTCATGTCAATATGTTTTGACCTGTCGTGAAATACCAGTTTCTCTATCAATTTTATGCGACTTTGATTATCAAAGTGAGCCACCGTCGTCTCGAGCTTGTAACCAAACAACCTAGAAACCAATTTTCTGAGCCATATTGCTTCCTTGCTAGAATCACTTGCTGCAATGTACTCAACCTCTGCTGTACTCTATGCAATGGATCCCTGCTTCCAGCTTGACCAAGAGATCATAGCGGATCCTAAACTGAAGCAGTATCCGGAAGTACTCTTCCGATCCACTGGGCTTCCTTTCGAGTCAATATCTGCATACCCATGCATAAATAAACCACCACTGGATGTATATCTTAGACCATAAGTAATGGTCCCTTTGAGATATCTCAAGATGTGCTTTTCTTCCACCCAGTGTCTATGTCTCGGTTCAGTCATGAACTGACTCATTACAATCACTGCATAGCATATATCTGGCCTAGTGTGGATCATGTACATCAATGATCCAATCAACTTCCTATACATGGTGGGATCCACCAAATCTAAACATGTATCAGAAGCATGTAGCTTCCTCAGGTTGGTAACCATCGAAGTAGACATGGATTTTCAATCCATCATACCAAACCTCTTTAGTACATCCACTATGTATTTTCCTTGTGCCATAAATATCTCGCCCTATCTTTGCCACACTTCCAATCCTAGGAAGTAATGCATCAAGACTAAGTATTTCATCTCGAATTCTGAGGTTAGCTCCCTCTTACAACAAGCTATTATCTCTTCATCTCCTGTTAGAAAGAGATCATCAACATACATGATTGATATAACATGTTGGTTACCTCTTACCTTGAAGTACATATTTGCATCAACATCACTTTTCTGAAAGCCCAGGATTTTAAGAAAGCCATCAATCCTGTCATACCAAACTCTGGGAGCCTGCTTAAGACCATACAAGGCCTTCCTTAGCTTGCATACATGAGTTCTTTTGTTATGCAGTAAAAAACCATTATGTTGATCCATAAAGACCTCATGTTCAATCTTTCCATTCATTATTCCAATATATCGATTCATGCATAAATAACAGTAAACATATACATACAACATACACAGGCAATACATCTAAATGTAACATATTTATAAATACACAACATGCAAATTGATACACAATTGTTGCTTATCTTTTATAGAAGTACACCAACTATGTGAAGACCTTCCACAATCCTCCTAGCCTTAGACCACACTGCTCATCACTCTCAGCTGTGGGTCACCCCCGAGCTGGGACTAAACTACACCCGAGTAAATGGATTCCTAGGCTATGCTGAGACAAATCAAACAATAGGAAGGATCTCATTTCCAAGATCCTACTCAAACTAACAACCTCCAACCTCTCATTCCACACATTCCCGTCCTACCCCAGGAAGTGTTCCCCTTCTCTGCTCAGCAGTCCTTCAGCTTCCCCACTTGCCTTCCAGGGCTTCAACAACAGGCTAGAAATGAATTCTTAGAGCACTATAGCTGCAGTTGGGCTCCCTTAAGAAATAAATTTCCCCAAAAAATCTCTCACCCTGAGAGAGTTGCTCACAGGACTGACAACCTGCCTCTTCATTCCCATGGGCCTGACAACCCGCTTCTTCAATCTAGCTCTCTAGTCAACCAAATACATGCTTAGGTGAAAGAAGCAACATAAAATGGGTATGGAACAGATGATGGTAGCAACATGAATAAATTAAGGAAAAATAATGGCTCAGGTACGGTACAGTACTGGCTCGAGTATAATATGGGTATGCTACCAGTGACAGGGATGTACTACGTACAACTTCTTGGTTGCATGGTTCGAACCATGGAGGTCTCAGCGTGAAACGATGGTAGACTCGTGAAATCATAAAAAACACTCGGGTGACTAGGGGAATGGTCGGTCCCGTGAATGCTGAGTGAGTGCGATCCTCAATGGGGAAATATGGGAAAACATACTAATTTCCCCACATATATTTGCATGCGCTTTGATTGACACATGTCCCTCCAAGAATTTGTTCCTCTCCACTTGTATATCATTCCACTTCCCATAAGAACTTAGTATACTATGAGATTTATCTTTGCCTTAGTCTTTTGGAATAATATTATAATATTCCCTTGGAGATGAGCCCTCTAGCTTAGCCCCCTTTCTAGCCTCTTATCCCTCCCTTTCCCTTCCTAGTGGAGCTTAATCCCCCATACTCTTTTATCGTGGTCGATATACACACAACAATGTATTATATTAATGGTATGTGTATTTACATATATAAAATTAGGCTCACTGGCCTTTAGTATCTAGGCTCTCCGATCTAATCATCACATAAACCTCCTAGCTTATAATCACTTGGCTCACTAGCCTATAAAATATATTTATAATTCAAATGGGGCTCGGTCTTGGGATATTACATCGACTGGAGATTTGTCCCCCATTAGAATAGGAGGACCTTTTCATGCATCCAATGAAGAATATACTTCTTTTGTGGCAGCCATGTAGTGTGATGCACCTGAATCTACGATCCAAGCATCGAGAGAGGAGTTGATGGAAATCAAAGCATGTCTAGAATTTCCTTTCTTGAGATTCTAATATTTTGGTTACTTCTTCTTGACACCCTCGGGGATACGATCTCCAAGGTTGTTTTGCTGAAGTATTTGGGCCATTTGATCTATTTGTTTCTACACACATGTGGATTTTGGATGGAATCCTTTATGGAAGTAAGTGCATTTCTCCCCTTTTCTTCCCTTTCCACCTTTGGATCCCGAGGCATTGTTGAAGGGTTTTGAGTACCCTTCTTTCTTTGGATTTTCATGTTCTTTCCTTTTGTCTTTGTATTTAGATTTTTGATATTGATGACCACTACCATCTTGCACAGTAAGTGCATGCACCTTTGGCCTTTGATTTTTCCCATATTGATGAGCTTGTTCTGCTCTTATGTCAGAGACTCGATAAAGGCCTCAAGAGAGGGCATCGTCCAGGTGACTCCAGAGGTGAGCCTAACTGAATGAAATGTATATACAAACACTGCATACTCTGGACCAAGTTTGGAGAGAATGGTAAGAACCATTTGTTTCTCCTCCTTAGATTTATTAACCCTACAAGCCTTGAGTATCGACAACAAATCCTTATGTTTGGTAAAGAAATATTGGATATTGTCGAAGGTTTTTGGATCCAAAGTGAGAAATTCCACCTCGAGCATGTGTCCCCTCATCTCTTCCCATTTTCCAAAAATCCCTTCCATGGTGGTCCAGGCTTCATTGAGGGTTTTACACGAGGCTATGTGAAAGAGGAGTTCAGGGGAAATGAGTCTGCAAATTGTTCCAAACACTTCATCCATTTTATTTAGATACTTGGATTTGTCTATGGATGATTTTGGTTATGTCTCTATGTTCATGGTTAACCTGTAAAATCCTCTACCTCGAAGATGCATTATCATATTCTCCTCCCATTCAAAGAAATTGTACAGTGTAAGAATGAATTCTTTTGGAAATTCCATTTTTCCGTTGTCTTCAATCTTCAGTACCTGAAAAAATAATTTGGCGTGTCTTTTAGCAGTCCATCAGCTTTGATACCATGTAAATGTGTTGAAACTTCACATAAGAGATCTAGCTAGAAAATGACATACACAATTTGCAGAGAAAATGCGAGAAAAGAGAAGTAGGAGAGAAAGAATGAAACAATTCTCATTAACCAAATGAATGAATGATAATTTACACATAATATACTATATATAACTCAACTAATGCGAACTGGAGGAGAATCCAATGCACCATAGTGGTGGTATAGAGTGATCTGGACACACACCAAAAATTATGAGAGTAAACTGCCACCTAGTCTAGTCTCTCAAGCAGTTACGGGAGTGAACTACCACCTAGTCTGAGTTATTTAGTCTCTCATTCTTCAGTTAATTGACTGAAATAGGGTGAAGTGAGAAGGAGATCAGGAAATCACGAGTAATGTGCTAGTATGGTGATAATCCCAAGGACAATTCACGGTATCTGGTGATGATCCTAATGTTGCTTGGTGATAATCCCAATGTGGTATCTAGACTCCACTCAACTGATCAAAATGAAGTATGAACTAAAGAGAATATTCTCCTAGAGGAATATTCTCCCTAAACTATAGGAGATAGTATAATGACTAATAAACATAGGGAAAACCATAGGAAAAATAAATCCTAGGTGTGTGTGAAGTATCTCCAACACTCTTTTCCTCTGATATGATTTATATCAAAGTCATACTCATCGAGAAATTCTAACCCCTCGCTTTGTCTAGAATTCAAACTTGGATGCCCAAAAAACTATTTCAGACCACAATGGTTTATTCTCAACTCATATATTTTACCCATGAGATAATTCCACCACGTCTTCAAGGCATGCACTATAGATGTCAATTCTAAATCAGGGGTAGCATCGAGCCTTTCATGCTCTTTCAAATTCCTTGATTCGTAGCATACCACCTATCCATTCCTACTCATAACTCCACCCAATCCTTCCTTGCATGCATCCATGCACACCACAAAGTCTGCATCTGGATTTGCAATCCTCAAAAGTGGTGCACTTGTCAACAAACTCTTCAAGTGATAAAAATGACTTGCACAATCTGGAGTCCAATCAAATCACACACCTTTATTTTGCAAAGATTTAATTGGATGCATAATCTGTGAGAATCCTTCAATGAACCTTCTGTAATAACCCACAAGTCCCATAAAGGACCTTACCTCTGCAACATTTCTTGGTGTTGGCCATTCTTCAATGGATTTTATTTTCGCTTGGTCCACAACTATTCCTTCCTCTGAAATGATATGACCCAAGTAATGAATATGCCTCTAGTAAAATGAGCACTTGCTCATCTTTGCATAAAGATAATGTTCCCTCAAAACCTGCAGTACCATTCTCAAGTGCTGCTCATTCTCTTATTTTGACTTTGAATAAATAAGTATGCCATCCATAAAAACAATGAAAAACTTATCTAAATAACTTCTAAAAACTAGATTCATCAAACACATGAAGGACACTTGGTGCGTTTGACAACCCAAATGGCACCACTGTAAACTCGTAATGACCATATGTTTTTTTGAAGGAAGTATTACTGATGTATTCCTCTTTTATTCTCACTTGGTGATATCCATATTTGAGATAACTATTGGAAAATATCCTTGCACCCCTTAGCTAATAAAATATGTCATCTATCCTTGGTAAAAGATACTTGTTCTTCATTGTTACGTTATTCAAATGTTTGAAATCGGTACAAAGTATAAGTGTACCATCCTTCTCCTTCACGAACAAAATTGACACAACCCAAGGTGACACACTTGGGCGTATATAACCCTTCTTCAAAATCTCTTCAAGTTGCATCTACAACTCCTTCAACTCTGGCATACTCATCCTATAAGGAGTCTCTGATACATCAGCTTCTTCTGCCATCAGATTTATAGAAAAACCAATATACCTCTTCGGAGGCAATCCCAATATCTCTTTAAAGAGATCCTAAAACTCTTTCAACATTGTTGAATATTAAAAATCGCAACGAGGATTTCGCCCGCAAAGTATTGCTAAATCCTATTATTTAAACTATGCTAATGATATATAATACTAGTAGGTGGGACCCCCTTGTAGACAGGAAGATCAAATATAGTCTTATCACACATTTTATTCTGTTGTTTCGATGTTGTTTACAGGGTTCTACATGGTTTATGATGAAATATTGGTTTTGTTTGTGACATATGGCAGATGGATAATGCATTTTATGTAATGATTTCATGATTCTAATCTCTAAATTCCATGTATGAAGTGGCATATATTTAATGTTGTTACATTTTATAGTGTTTCCATGATTTATTACCTGTTACACCTACATACAACACATGTTAGTAACAACAAGAAACAAGAGCAATGGAATGAGACTTGTGAAAAAAATCCAAGAAGAGGTAACTATACTATACTATGTGCAAATGAAATTAAAAGGAATTAATCTTAGTCCCAACTAGAAATGTTAGTGGATATATGATTTATATCGAGTTAGATTGGACACATTTGATATATGTTATAGTTAATATGGATTGGGGTGGCGCATTTGGAAAGCAATATGTGCAAGTTTCGATGCATGGATTAATGACATGGCTGGCTGTCATGTACTATGAAATTGAATGAAATGGAGGATAGAAGTGATGTGCAGTAAATGCACGTCACTCACTCCATACTTCTCCCATTGGGCCGTCACCCTAGCATGGTTATTTTTCATTTTGGTTTTACTGTGGTTAAGCTCCGAGATTCAGGCGTGGAAGGAACTGCTCGACCAACTCGCATTTTCAAAGCCATTGGTTACATGTATGGTTCTTTTCACCCATCCATGAATTCACTCTATGTATGAAATGAACATTGGATCGGTAATGTGTTGGTCCGTGTTTTCTTGAGATTGGAAACTGTGTAAACATGTGGTGTTTTCTATGGAATGACTGTGTGTGTTATTCATTGCAAATGGAAAAATCGATGGTTGAAATTGTGATTTCATTAGCTGTCCTGTGTGGTGTAAACTGGAATAACTCTCTGTTGTCTTTATGGGTATTCTATTGGAGGGTTTCACTCTGTTTAGCCTTGCTGACCGCCTCCTCACTTTTAATGGTAACCATACCTAGTTGTATTTGGTGCTATGGGGTTGCTGTGTATGTTTTGAACCACCTTTTGGTCAATGCATATCTTTTTTACCTGGTCATGGGCTTATTTTGCGTTATTGGAATCCGCATAGTTGATTATGGGGTGGCTATTATTCCAAGAAGCATGCTTTAGGGTTGTTGGTAGTACCTGGGCTCTCCGTTTCTATCAACATTTTTCGGCTATTGGGGAAAAACGTGAGGGTTATGCCGCTGTGCGTTATTGGTGTTGGTTACTAGCTAGTGAGAAATATCTTCTCCTCTGCATCGTAGCCTACGCTACCTGGTGTTGAACTGTCATCCTATTTTACAAAGCTAAGGGTTATAAGGCTTGTGGTTCCACCGTTCTTTTCTTGAGGGTTATCACCTACTGTCGATATGGTCGACCTCCAATCTCCTTGTGTTTGGTGATCGAGGGAACCCTTGATTATTTATTATGTTCATTGGTTACATAACTCGATTTTGATAAACCCAACCAGTCACACTCTGTCAGGTATCTTGTTGACTGTCATAAATTGGTTGAGTAGTATTGACAATGGATTTGATTGTTGGCTCGTCTTTGTTTTGATTGGGTTGATTGGAGATTTGTAATTGGAAATGATAATGGGAATACAATCACTACCTCCTTTTGTTGTGATAGTTGAATCGATAACTCAACATTGTTATAAATGGATTGATTGGGAGTAATTGGATATGTACAGTCACAAAGATTCCTCTTTGCGTTATGCATTGGTCTGTGTGTTCCTACAACGTGGTATAAATTGATGTCAGTGTTTGTTGTGTGTTTAATTTGTCCCGATCGAGATTATTGCAAGTTGAAGAGTTGATAACCTTGACTTGGCTGTCTACTGTGTATGATTTATGTAGACATCGTGCATCATTTTGTTTTATTGCATCATCAGAGGTGAAGCACAAGGTTTTGGTAGTATGGTTTCATTGAAACTTTAATTATTAATATTGTCAAAGGAATGGAATCATGCATATTTTAAAAGAGTCTGTTCAACTCAGGAAAGACCCGTGTCTATGTTTGATTTGAGAAATTACAAATTATGGGCAGCGATTGATATTTTTATATGCTGAACATAGTTGAAGCAATATGAATGTGTGTTCTTTGGATTTTTTTTTAAATATAAAAGGGAAGGAAATGAAAAGAAACACAATTCTTTTAAAGATGGGTGAAAGTCATGACGTTTCTAAGTATGATTGTACACTGTGTTAATTGATTTTTTTAAAAATAAATTGGATGTGGAGCAGTGAACAAGTTTTAACACACATTAATTGTTTAATTAGTGTTGGATCATTTGCATTAAATACATAACTGTTTTATGGATTACTTCATTGATTTTACGAACAATATTAATTTTTTTTCCCTACCATTATTTCACTTTTTTTGCACATTACAATTCCCCTCGCCTTCCCATATTCACTATCCACTCCCTGTTCCTAAAATTCAATTATAGTTAAGGTAAATTCTGTATTATGACAGTTAAAGGATCGCATAGATGAATTACACTGATATATTCTTTTGGTTTACTTTATAGTTGATTGTTTGATGTCTGTGAGAAGTAATCGTGATCTTTTCCCCCTCATTTTAAACATTTTTCGCTCAATACAATCCCTCACATATCCCAAAAACCTTGTTCACCCCCTGATCATTGACAACTACTAAATGATTTGTATGGATTGGATTGCATGAGTCTGATATGTTGCTAAGCCAAATTTTATTTCATATTTAAAAGAGGTGTCATGTATGGTTGTTAAAGAAACTATTTGCTAATCAATAGTGCATACAAGAATGAGATTTTTCAGTAGAGGTATCCATGGCCGGGGTAACCGAGGAAGAGGAAATTGGAACATGGGCCTTATAAGGTCAATATTTTCTATACACTTTGATGCAGACTCACAAGAGTTAGGCCAACTATTTCAAGCTGCATTTTTTAATTGGATTGGGAAAGGAGTGGTCCAACCTATGCCTGAAAGACCTCCTTTCCAAGCCCCTCAGGTCCCTGGTATCCCAGTCCCTAATCATGTCTCAATGCAACCTGAAGTCCCTGAAAACTACGAATGGTAGGAGATTGTCCACCCGTTAGTCTCCCAACATCGTGGCTGGCCTAACTTATCTCTAATTGCTCCTCCACCTGTTAATCAAATTTTCCAAGCTACCCCTGTCCACTCACCACTATAGTCTTCTCATTCAAGAAAAATATTAAAAACCGAGGCCCACCATGCTCTTAACAAAGGAAAAGCCATTGCTTCCCCCTCCTCACCCTCAAATGACTCTGCCAAATCCCTGTCCTTCCACATGCATTTGAGAGATGATTACTCTCATGTGATTAGTGAGATTAGGCCTAAAGGCTCCACAGAGCCTAAGAAAAAATCAGAGAGATCAAAAGGTGACAACAACGACAAGGGAAATATTGCCTCCCAGAGTGGAAAATATGGATTTTAAGTTTTTTTATTTATTGATGGTTGAGAACAATTGGCTTATGAAATTTTGGACAACACATTATTTTTTGGATATATGGTAATATATTTTTGGAAATAATTTCAATTATCATTGATATAAATTGTCAAAATGTGAAAGTGATGATGGGAGTCACAAGGAGGAATGTTTTTCTTGATTTACTAGCTATGTTATGATTGTTAAAAATCTAAAGGGAGTCACAAGGGGTCCCACCTACTAGTTATTATTTATTAAAAACCCTTATTATGATTTTATTACTTTTCCCCCTTAACTAAAAAGTTGGTTGAGTTTTAGTTAACTTAACTAAAGAAGTATTTCAACTACTTCAACCAATTCTAATTTTCTTAAAGGCAAAAGGAAAAGGAGGAACACGAGGATAATAGAAGGAGAAGCATACTAAGTCTGCTCTTTGAGTTTTGTTGAGATAATTCAGTTTTCATTCATTCCTAAATTCATTTGAAGCCTAATTCTCTTTTATGATAGCAGGGTCCTATTGTAGACAACAATATTCAAGGCTGAATTACATCATTCAGACACTTGTTTTTCAGAGGTGTTGATCTATATTTGATAGTCTGTGTAGACTTGTCTGTTTGTGAATTAAATTTCATGACTGACAAAGACTATTGTGCAGAGTCGAGTGGGCATCAATCTGTGGCAAGCTGATCCAGCTTTTAAAGTTCAGTTTTTTACTTTATGTCAGAATTCCTTTTGTATGTTTCATTGGGGATATCTAAGTTTGACTTTGGTCCAAAACTTCCTCAGGAAATTTTGTAAAGAGAATGATTTTTTTGATGATTGGAATGAAATAAATGATTCATTTATGTCTCATTTGTTTTGATTATTGACTTGGTGTCTTTACTTCTGTCTCTATATTTATTTTAGCATCTGTTATGTTAAACAAATTACATAAATAATGAATTTTACAACAATCTTTTATTTATAAAAAAAAAACTAGCCTAAGCACTTGTAATCAATACTTGTGAATTAGGATACCATTTTGATGGCTATAAACATAGGGTGATATTCCCATCTATATTGCTTTAGCCAAGAAAGATATGAACATGTTTGAGTAAGATCATTTCATATATTTTCCTCAACATTTATTTGGCGACCATATTGGGGACATCTTCAATATCTCTCTGATTGATTTTTATGTTTGATTATCACCGAATACACCTATTTTTCTGATTTTGATTCTTTGTCTGTTTTATTCTTTAATGACTATACCTGTTGCAAGGCAGGCTAATATTGATCCCGATCTTCAATATCATACCAAGATTGCTTTGAATTTGTTTAACACCATTCTAGATATTTCTCATACTCAGGCTGAGATTAATCATTCATGGGCAACAATTGAATGAGATATTAGTGCCCAAGAACGTTGGGAAGCTAGACATAGACATCCTAGAAATAAACAATAACCTTCTTTTCCCTTCAACTTTGACTTTCTTTTCATGTCATTAGACCTTCGGGTTTCCAGGAGAAGAAGATGTTTATCACCTGAGATTAATCCTATTGCTGAGATAGGAAGAAGGAACGTTGTGTTATCTACCCAACAAAGTTCTCTAAGGAGAACCTTGTCTGATTCATCCAGTTCGTCTTTCTCTCCCTTACCTATCATCCACAAGATTGCATATAGTGGTGGCTCTGGAAGTGATTCCTCCTCTCACTCTTCAACTTCGTCGGTGATTGGTAGCTTATATATCCACCATATCCCTGTCCAATCTACCACAAACCCCACCAAAGTCATTAAAAAGTATGGGATTTTTCAGTTTGAAGAAGATGATACAACCACCATGGCATGTTTCCTCTCCTCTTAAGCTAGCACCTGCTACTTGTCCACTTCCTAAATTCAAAGAGAATCTCCCTAGGTTTTCGGGGAATAACTCTGTCACTACGAATGAACACCTGGTGACATTTTCCAATGCCTGTCATAACATAGGAGCCAATGACACCGATACTTGCATGCAATTATTTGTCAATTCCTTGGAAGGAAAGGCTGTGGACGATTTCTTTGACCTTCCTCCTAATATTATATCTACTTGGGAGGAGTTAGTATATTGGTTCAAATCCACCTATGGCCAACCTAAAATCCTAGCTGAGAAGTTATGGGAATACAATAGCATCACCTATAAGGATGGTGAGACCATCAAGTCCTTCAACTTGCGTTTCACTAAGTTATAAAATCAAATCCATGAACTCATTCATCATCAGAACCAAGCCGCTTTCATGCATTATTACAATGCATTACCTTCCCCCTATCATCATAGGCTCGAAGAAAAATCCATTGATAACCTCAGTTCCATTGTACATACATGTTTGGAGTATGAAGAACAACTTGAAAGAACATGTCTTCCTTAGGGAGAATAATTTAAACAAACATATATGCCCACCATCTTACAACTAGTACAAGATATGAATAATCGTATGATAGAGTATGAGAGAAATGGAAATTTCTCCCCTCTCACCCCTAGAGCTTCATCCTCTTCCGCACCCCCCTTTAGAAGTCCAACAGAAAATAATTTTCAGCCTAAAGCTATCATGCCTCGAAGTTGGTGTAAATTTTGCGAGGAACACCACGAGTAAACCACATGTGAGGTAAGGAAGAACGTCAGAGATAAGATATTTGGTAAAATACCAGAAACTACCATCATTGTCTGTTGGGCCCCAACAACCCCCTTCTTTTTCTTTAATCAAAATCTAGGGTCCCTCAAAATTTTACTTGGATTCTTCATTTGTTTCCCTTTGACTTGATTGGATTGGTATTGGTTTGCTTTGTTTCGAGGTTGGTTTGAGTTTATATTCTTTTCTTTTGTTTGGTTTGAATTTCATGAAATTTAGATGCCATTTCATTTTGCTTTCTATAGAGTTTTGATGTTGATGGACGAGCTTCATAATTTGAGAGTTTTTATTACGACACATCTTTTCTATGACATTTGTTCACATTTGATCAAATTTGAATGAGGGAGAGACAAACATAGAAATCTTAATTTAAACAAAAACCTTAATTTTTATCAACTGTTTACTTTCGTTTAAATTATGATTATGTTTTCGTCTTTTTCTCATTAACATCATTTTCAAAAAATCATTTGGTAGGTTTAATTAATTAAATTATTTTGTTAGTTTGCATCTCATTTCAAAATAAAAATAAAATAATAAAACAAAAGAATTATCTATCATTTGTTTAATTTTGTGAAAACCTAAAATTAATGTTTTCTCCTCTCCATCAACTTGAAGCTTCTAGAATTTTAAGATCATATTTGAAAGGAAAATATAAACAATATTTGTTTAGAACTTATAGTTAGTTTAAATTCATTTTAATTTTATTGTTCTAGATTTTGTTTTATTCACGATTTTTAGGTTATTAATTTGGTTTCTTTTTGTTTCACATGTTTTTATTATTAGTTATTTGGTATAGATCTGATCATGGCTTGATTTTATTATCTAAATACGTTCAAGATAATTGATCCAAAATAATATTGGATTGCTGCAAATAATTTATGAGCAACAACAAATAAGATTTGGAAATGCGTTCAAGAACAAATAGACGATTTTACGGGACTGATTGTAGCCAAACCATGATGAATCTGAAGAAACGTTTGAAAACACATCTTCAGAATGGACCCATTTAGCTTACTCGTGGGATTTTTCCCAAACAAATGCACAATTTGAGAGATATTGTTGTTTCTTTACGAGGCAAATTTCAGGTGGCAGAAATTATTAGTGACGCCCAGACTGTTCATTCATTGCATAAATATGAGAAAGTTCAGAGCCCATTGGATCCCAAGAAATTCAGATGAGGATTTTTGTCCTTTCTTTTTTGTATATTATTTCTTTTGTAAACTTGTTTCTTTGCAAATGGAGTAACGGGTGGTTGGAATCTTTAGAAGAATGGACCAATATTTTCGAAGAAGAATATGGAATTCCAGGTTGCTTAATGGCTTTTGTCCTGTGAGTAAAATGGTTTTGTTTTCATTATAATATCTTCATATTCTTTGAGTAATTTATTATGCATTGATTTAAATTAGATTTAGTCCATTTTATCAATACATGGTTAATTGCTATCATTTATGTATTAATTTTTTCAATCTTTAAGAGTCTACTATCCCAAAAAATTCATTTTGGACCTTTTGATGAACATATTTTGTTGAAACTATATGAGAAAGCAATTTACTCTTTGGATTTTGTCCTGTGTAGATTGTGCAATGTTTTTCCATTATCTTCTCATGTAATTTCTTGATGTGAAATGTTATCTCTGTTGAATTAACTTTAGTTAGTTCTGCACATAATATTTTATATCATGCTTTTCTTTATGTTGTTCATTATCTTTTGGTTTAGTTTATATATGTGACAAATTATCTATTCAAGTATTTTGAGTTTACATCTGATGCTAGATAGTTGGTAACACCATTCCCGAGAATTGGAATTTCTTTCATTTTCAGTTATTGGACATTTCAAGGTCACATGATATATAATTATTTGTCTTTCTGTCTTCATAAACTCGCTCCAGAATATGAAACACTTCCTTGAATTTCTTCAGGAAGTATTATGCTTGTTTTTTTCATAGGTTTACACTTGACACGGGTTAAGAGGAGCTCATACAAATACATAGAGATGAATTTAGCTTAGTACTGCTGATCAGTGAGAGGTTAGTTAGCTTATTATTTATTTAATTTGTTGATTTGTGAATGGATAGTGATTGCATCATTTAAACGTTAATTTTCTTTGTCTATTTTCGTTATATCATTTACAAACTTATTCATTAGTTCTTTATTAGTTTTGTATTTAGAGTAATATAATAATTTTTTTTATATTTAATCTTGTTTAGATCCATTATCTTAAAACAATTATTTTCACAAGGCTTTGCTTAAACCTTGTAAGTTGTATATAACTATTGTACATAAACATTGTTAGTTAAGCATTTGTAATAAAAGTTTTGATTGTTAGAGTTGTATCTTTAGTTAGTCCACATATTTTAGTTGTTTTAAGATCTTAGTTGTCTAACGGAGCCATAAAACCCGTTAGGGTAGATTATAACAAACGACTTGGGTTAAATAGGCAACCCCAGACTAGATCTTCCCTTCCCGTTGATGGTGTGTCATAAATGCCCGTCAACAATATCCTAGATTTTGTAGAGCCAGAAGATGTGATGATCATCAATACTAGGAATAAATCCTACGCTCCCAAAGGAAAATATGATCCTCCCCACAATTCTTCTAGCCCGAGCTCATCCTCACCAGCTGCTACTATTCAGGATCCTAAGGTTCCTGATAGTCAAGGAATTACCTCCCCTATTCCCTCTTCCAAATACAATATTGTGAATCAGTTGGCCAACATCAATGTAAATGCCACCCTTATGGACATGGTTGTCGTCCTTGAACAACAGAGGCATCTAAAACAATTCATGGAAGGAAAATATTTCATTGTAGCCAACCTCTCTGAAGAGGTAAATGAAGAGGATTCGTTTGTAAATAAAGTAGGTGTACATAACTTTAGATACCCTATAAAAAATCCCCCTTTTTATATTTCTGTAAAAATTATGGATACGATTTCCCATTATTGCCTCATTGATGGCGGTTCGGGCCCAAGTGTAATGTCGAATATTATTATGGAAGAGCTAGGCTTGTCTTGTACAAATGAGAATGCCAGAAGCATGCTCTCTTATAATAGTCTACAACAAACGACCATAGGTTATATTAAATATGTGACCTTAATTTTGTGCACACACCCTGAAATAAGGACAACCCTTAGTATTCAAGTAATTGATATGACAATAAACAATTATTTAATCATCTTAGGAAGAGATTGGAAATCTTTGACAGGTGGATACCTCTCACTCAATGAGACACACTTATCCGTTCCTCAGAATGGTAAAAACATTATAGTCCTTAGAGAGGGAAGAATTTCACCTTACATAGAGAGTGTCCCACAACCTAATGTGAACCATATCGAAGAGGACCTAGGGGTGTATTCCATATTTTCCGAGGAGGGTAACATTTTGTTGGAACAAATCGATTTAGATGATGGCATGTGGCACATGGTTCACGCTCTACTGATGATAATGGAGCTGGCATAATCTTGTAATCTCCTGTGGGGAAAACTCATAACTTTTCTTACAGGTTGGAGTTTTCTTGCACAAACAATGTCACTGAATTCAAATCTTTATTATTAGGCATTGAAAACGCCTATAACCTTGGTTGTGGTCACCTTACATTTTTTGGAGATTCCGAGCTTGTTGTGAACCTTGTACGTAAGATATACTCTCCTAGCAACAAGTTGATGAAATGATACACCCAAACTGTTTGGGAACTTATCTCAAACCTATTAGCTTTCAACATTACTCATGTTAAGAGGGAATTGAACTGAATGGATGATCATTTAGTTGTTTTTGCAGCCTCTCCTAATCGAAGAATTCTGCTACACATACTTGATTGTACTTTTCAATCTCTATATCGTCTGCATATCCTTGATAATATAGAATCTTGGTAGGTCTTCCCTAGCGATGAGAGCATCTGTGCTTTCATTCAAAATGAACCTTATAATCCAAAGGAAATTATATCCATAGAAAATAACAAGATTCCTAAAGGCTTGACTCCTCTAGAGAGTTCATTTTCATTGAGTGATGTAGGCAATAAAGAGAAACAAAAATAAGAGGAGTCGAAAAGGAAGGTGGGTGAAACCATCGCCTTGAACATTGGGACACCCGAGTCTCCAAATAATGTTAAAATAGGTGCCCAATGTTTTGATGAAGAGAAAATGAACTTTGCCAAGCTGCTTGGTGAATTTCAAGATGTTTTTTCTTGGCTTTATGAGGATATTCGTGGTTTTTATCCAGCTCTTATACAACATGCCATTCCCATCAAGGAAGGCATAAAACCAGTTAGGCAAAAACAAAGACCTATCAACCCTACACTGGAAGCAACTATTCGAAAGGAGTTAGAAAAACTCTTGAAGGATGGAATCATATTTCCAGTCAAATATTATGAATGGGTTTTCAATTTGGTTGTTGTTTAGAAAACAACCGGTTAGATCAGATTATGCGTTGATTTTCGTGCAATAAATCAGGCTAGTATAAAATATCACTTCCCTCTCCCTAACACAGAAATGATTTTGCAACGAGTTGCAGGGTCACAGATGATGTCCTTACTTGACGATTTTTCCAGTTACAATCAAATCAAGGTAAAAAGGGAAGATAAGCATAAAACCATAGTTATTACTCATTGGAGCACCTTGACTTATGAACGTATGCCTTCTGGCTTATCTGATGCACATGCCACTTTGAAAAGGCCTATGCAAGTAACTTATGACGATTTGATCAACATTATTATTCATATCTATCTTGATGATCTAATCCTGTACTCTAAGGGAATATCAATTGTCTCTAAGTTTAAAAAATTATGGCTGGGTCCTTTCAAGATCGCTTTTGTTCTGGGTACAAACTCTTACATTTTAAAATATTTACAAGAGCGATTGTTTTCCTACAACACCAACGATTCTCCTTAAAAAGCTACATGGAACAAAATTGAAAGTTTCAATGTTGTTTGATTTTCCTGTATATTAGTAGTCCAGTTTTGTTTTCATTTGCACTACTACTTTCATTTCTTCTTTTATTTAATAGTTTTCCTGCTGCTTTTGCAATTCTGTCATTTTTCTGCTATTTTAAATTTTGTAGTCCCATTTTTGTCATGAATTTTATTGCTTTTCATCTTTTTAGTTTGATTTTGGTCAAGAATAAGATGTTGGATCAGTTCTACCACAGTGACACTCCTGCAAGGTATTGTTAGTCAATAACAATCAAGCTTACACAACTGTTACGATCTTCCCCCTGAAAGCATAATTGAATTTGTTATCTTCTTTCATTGTTGTCTTATAAAGAAATTGGTTATTTCCCACTTTTGCTTTCCATTTCTTCATCCATTTGAGAGTTAAAAGAGCAAGTCCATAATTTTTTCTCCTTGAATTAAAGAGAAAATTATGGCTAAATGATTATGCATACAGGGATAAACCTCCTCATACTTAACATTTTTCATGAGTTATTCCCAAATTACCGGTCATTTTTCCATTAAATCCGCTCACTTCCCCTTGTTGCATAATCATTATGGTTATACCTTCTTGATCCACTGTTCTTGGTCTGCGAAACCATATTTTTTGAGTTCTTAATCTATTAGAAACATATTTCCCTATGGAGTCGCCACTTTGTTGACGATTAAAAATCGCAATGAGGATTTCGCCTGCAAAGTATTGCTAAAGCCTATTATTTAAACTATGCTAATGATATATAATAATTGTAGGTGGGAACCCCTTGTAGACTGGAGGATTAGAGATAGTCTTATAACACATTTTATGCTGTTGTTCCGATGCTTCTTATAGGGTTCTACATGATTGATGACGAAATATTGGTTTTGTTTGCGACAAATGGCAAATGGATACTGCATTTTATGTAATGATTTTGTGATTCTAAGCTCTAAATTCCATCTATGAAGTGGCATATATTTACTATTGTTACATTTGATAGTGTTTCCATGATTTATTACCTATTACACCTGCACAAAACACATGTTAGTAACAACAAGAAACAAGAGCAATGGAAAGAGATTTGTGAAAAAAATCCAAGAAGAGGTAACTATACTATACAATTCTATACTATACTATGTGCAAATGAAATTAAAAGGAATTAATGTTAGTCCTAACTAGCAATGTTAGTGGCTATACGATTTATATCGAGTTAGATTGGGTGCATTTGATATATGGTATAGTTAATATGGATTGGGGTGGCACATTTGGCTAGCAATATGTGCAAGTTTCGATGCATGGATTAATGGTTTGGATGGCTGTCGTGTACTACGAAATTGAATGAAATGGAGGATGGAAGCGACGTGCAGTAAATGCACGTCAATCCATACTTCTCCCACTGAGCCGTCACCCTAGCATGGTTATTGTTCATTTTTGTTTTTCTGTGGTTAAGCTCCAAGATTCAGGCATGGAAGGAACTGCTCGACCAACTCACATTTTCAAAGACATTGGTTACATGTATGGTTCTTTTCTCCCATCCATGAATTCGTTCTGTGTATGAAATGAACATTGGCTTGGTAATGTGTTGGTCTATGTTTTCTTGAGACTGGAAACTGTGTAAACACGTGGTGTTTTCTCTGGGATGATTGTGTGTGTTATTCGTTGCAAATGGAAAAATCGATGGTTGAAATTGTGATTTCATTGGTTGTCCTGTGTGGTGGAAACTGGAATAGCTCTCTATTGTATTTATGGGTATTCTGTTAGAGGGTTTCAGTCTGTTTAGCCTTACTGGTCACCTCCTCACTTTTAATGGTAACCAAACCCGGTTGTATTTGGTGCTATGGGGTTGCTGTGTATTTTTTGAACCACCTTTTGGTCACTGCATAACTTTTTCACCTGGTTGTGGGCTTATTTTGCGTTATTGGCATCCACACAATTGGTTATGGGGTGGCTATTATGCCAAGAAGCATGCTTTAGGGTTGTTGGTAGTACCTGGGATCTGTATTTCTATCAACATTATTTAGCTATTGGGGAAAAATGTTAGGGTTATGCCTCTACGCATTCTTGGTGTTGGTTACTGGCCAGTGAGAAATCTCTTCTCCTCTGCATTGTAGCCTACCCTACCTGGTGTTGAACTATCATCCTATTTTACAAAGCTACGGGTTATGAGGCTTGTGGTTCCACCGTTCTTGTCTTGAGGGTTTTAGCTACTGTCGATATGGTCGAACTCCAGTCTCCCTGTGTTTTGTGACTGAGCGAACCCTTGATTATTTCTTATGTTCATTGGTTACAGAGCCCGATTTTGACAAACTCAACCAGTCACACTCTATCGGGTATCTTGTTGACTGTCATAAATTGGTTGAGTAGTATTGACAATGGCTTTGATTGTTGGATTGTCTCTATTTTGATCGGGTTGATTGGAGAGTTGTAATTGGAAATGATAATGGGCATACAGTCGTTGGCTCCTTTTTTTGTGACAATTGAATCGATAACTCAACATTGTTATAAATGGATTGATTCAGAGTAATTGGATATGTACAGTCACAAAGATGCCTCTTTGCGTTATGCGTTGGTCTGTGTGTTTCTACAGCGTGGTATAAATTGAAGTCGGTGTTTTTAGTGTGTTTAATTTGTCTTGATCAGGATTATTGCAAGTTGAAGAGTTGATAACTGTGACTTGGTTGTCTACTATGTATGATTTATGTAGACATTGTGGATTGTTTTATTTTATTGCAACATCAGAGGTGAAGCACGGGGTTTAATATTGTCAAATGAATGGAATCAGGCATATTTTAAAAGAGTCTGTTCAACTCAGGAAAGACCCGTGTCTATGTTTGATTTGAAAAATTACAAATTATGGGCAGTGGTTGATATTTTTATATGCTAAACAAAGTTGAAGCAATATGACTATGTGTTGTTTGGATTTTTTTTTAAATATAAAAGGGAAGGAAATGAAAAGAAACATAATTCTTTTAAAGATGGGTGAAAGGCATGACGTTTCTGAGTATGATTGTACACTGTGTTAATTGATTTTTTTTTAAACAAATTGGATGTGGAACAGTGAACAAGTTTTAACACACAATAATTGTTTAATTAGTATTGGATCGTTTGCATTAAATACATAACTGTTTTATGGATTACTTAATTTATTTTACGAACAATATTCATTTTTTTTTCCCTACCATTATTTCACTTTTTCCCACATTACAATTCCCCTCATCTTCCCATATTCACTATCCACTCCCTGTTCCTAAAATTCAATTATATTTAAGGTAAATTCTGTATTATGACAATTAAGGGATCGCAGAGATGAATTACAATGATATATTCTTTTGGTTTACTTTATAGTTGATTCTTTGATGTCTGTGAGCAGTAATCACGATATTTTCCCCCTCATTTTAAACATTTTTTGCTCAATACAATCCCTCACATATCCAAGAACCCTTGTGTTAGCACTCCAGGAGTCTCTTTAGGTTGAAGATCAAGAGAGCTTGGTAACTAAATCAGAATGCTTAATGATGTATTTGAATAATTGGATCAAAGATGAATAACTCACACACTCATTCCTTCACTCAAGGCAACTTGAACATATCTAGACAGAATAATGCCTTCAAGAGCTATTGATTAGATGGTTTATATAATTCAGATGGGTGGAGAATGCTAACTAACTCAACAACATTACATATATTGAAAATACATGTAAAAGGTCGAATATAACCAACAAAAGGCTTGTGATCCTTTGTTTACTAATGCAGAGATAATATGACAATCATCAATCATTAAATAATCAAAGAACTGAACATAAAATTCAAATCACAAGTACAAAATAAGAAAGAGAGATAGGGATCTGAGCAATATCAATGAAATAGACTTATCATTCCAGAATATATATCAAGGTTTTTTACAACAAAAAGAGTACAATAGAGTCTTCAATCTCGAACCTCAGTCTTGAGGACTGAACCCCCTCTTCACAATGTAGCTTCAATGGGCTTAAATAGCCTTACAACTTAGCTTCAAGATCCTCAAAAAAGGGGATTGAATACTACATATTTGAATCTAATTTAATCTATTACAAAATCATAGGATAAGATCCTATTTTAAGGGATAAGTATCCCTCTCTAATTCTAAGTCCTTAGACTGCCTCATGAACTTCCTAGAGGCTGTAGAAATATTTCATTAGATATATTCAACACCTAGGCCACGAGTCACGTGCTTGAGAGCTGAAGATAAGGTAAAAGTTGACCAAATCTGCCACCTATAAGAGTTTGCAACATACTTTATATAAAATTGTTGTTTAGTGCTACAAACTCTTTATACAAGAGTTGAGTGAAATATTCAAAGTGGATATGGATGTTTTTGGCTTCCTGGAAGTCCTATATTTTCTTTTATTGAATGATGATCATATGCCTTTAAATCTGGGACCCTGTTTCCTTTGACTACAAATAGAAATTAATGAAGATTTCGATTCCAAATCATAAACATAGTATCAACAAAATGGGAAAGAAAATATTGAGTCCTTCAATTTTGGAGTGCATATTCATTTGTGTAACTGAAATCTTCTTCTGTAGGCTGCCACTTAGAATTGGAAACTGATTTCCATCTCTTTCACTGTCTGCCACATGTCCTAGAAACAATCCTATGACTAAAACCTTTTACCACCCGTGACTTTCTTCCTAGAAATGCTCATTGAATTGATATGCTGCCACTTGTTTTCCACTGTAAAAACTGATAAAAGAAGCCTGGAAAACTTTCATAACATGTACCTTCATTTGAAATTTATCAAATCTGCAAAAACAGGGTATCCACTTAATGTCTGTATGAATGAACTTCTGAACATTTTACTTGTGTCTACTGTGTTGTGTAGCTCTTCTTTGCAAGTCAATACATCAAAATACTTGATGAAGTTCCTGGAATATGAAGAGTGATGCAAACCTTCATGATATGATAACCACTCCTCTGAACTAGGGTTACCACCACCTGAACTGAATTTAGTAACAACCCTTTCAAAATCCACTTCCTGTATAGAGGACAACCAATCTCATAAAGTATCATATTGTATCTAGAACTCCACAAAACTGTACATGGATAATCTTGGAACAATAAGTTGCCCATAACAAGTTATTTCAAACTCAGATTCGTTCTTAAGCTCGAGCTTCTTTACAATATATTTCTTAACATACGAGACAAGTCCATTTCAATCTTTGATTCTTAGATAATATTTTGAAATTTGTAGAAGAGCACTATATCCAACTTGATTTTCAGAGGCTAAGAGAGCAAACCAAAACAATTTACTTCTTTCATATTTCATAGAGGAACCATTTTCTAGAGATCTAGCTACAACTTTATGTTTCCTAGATACAAACGTTCTCTTTTTGTTTTTCAGCCTTGGGTAAATCAAACAAACTATCATGTCTGTAGAAAATAACATAGTTTCCATGATATGCAATCAAAACATTGTATGCCTTTGAAATAACCTTCATAACATCAGATAGAACCCAAGCAAGGTGGGAGAATACACTGCCAATAGAAACACCAAGAATTTTTGTGTTCAATTTCCCAAACTCAGAATATCTATTACTGAAAGTAGTGATTTCTGTGGGGCAGACAAAAGTGAATTCCAAAGGATAGAAAATAACATATTTTTTCCCAATGTATTCAGAAAGATTGACCTTGATGAAATCTTGATCAAAAATAGCCTCTGCTTCAAAATTAGGTGCCTTGTTTCCAACCAATGGAAGCTCACCAACATTGATGACCAACCTCCTGCCTAAGTTGCTGCTCTTAAAACCATGTTCTTTCAAATGAGAAGGTGAAACAAAATCATAACGAGCTATAATTTTAGATCTGAAATATGGCCCAACAACACAAAGATGTTGCAGAATTGAATTCTTAAGAATACCTCCATAGAACTGAACTGCTCGAAATGCACCTTGCATTTTAACTTACCTTACCAAAACATACTACTGTAGACTTTAGCAAAGGTCTTTCAAGAGTCCAACACGACGAACTTCACGATTTTTAATAGTCATGGATCTAGACATAACATCTCTAGAAGCCATATCCTTTGCAGTTGGAACATATCTCTCCATGAATCTCTCACCTTCACTGTTATGCAAAATTCCTCCTTCACCATAGGATCCTTCAGTGATGAGGCCACCTGCACCATATATTCCTGTAGGATGAAACTGGACAAATTCAAAATCCTGTAGAGGCAGTATAGCACGTGCTATCATAGCAATTCCATCTCCAGTGCAAGTATGAGCTGAAGTTGCAGAGAAATAAACACGACCATAACCCCCTGCGGCTAAAAATTGTGGGTAGAGCTCGAAAATGAAGTATTGTTCCATCCCCCATGTTTAGAGTAAGTAATCCCTGACACGTATCATCATCATCCATGATAAGATTCAAAGCAAAATATTGCACAAATAGTTACATATTATGTTTCATTGCCTGCCTAATAAGTGTGTGTAGCAGAGCATGACCAGTTCGATCAGCAACACAAGCACAACGATATGCCTGCCCGCCTTTTCCAAAATCCAGACTTTTCTCTCCAAATGCACTCTGATAGATCCTCTAAAATCATGCTCGGATATGATCCTATCTGATCTGATGTTATCATAAACTCATTACCCAAGTTATCCAACTCATCAACACTTTATCTGCAACTTGGTACCTGCACGATCATATGGCATCTGTGAGCTTCGGTCTGATGCTAATAGGCTTGTAAACTTTGCAACTGTCAATTGTTGCATTCGAGCTTCCTCCTCGTGGTGCCTTGAGAGATATCATGCATCCAAATAAATTCAATTCTAAACTTCATACACTTAACACCTGCAATCTTTGGCACCTGTATCATCAATTGGTCACCTGACATCCTGTATATTTTAAAAAAAATGTCTCAGGGGACATATCCCACATGTCTCGGGGATTTAGCATTTGTGATCTTTATAAACACCGATACTCATTAAATATAATCATTAAGTAATGTGGTATCACACTTAGGCTTGGCGCTTGCGCTTTGGTGACTTATATATATATATATGAAACTAGAAATATAGGCTTACTAATTCAAAATCTATTTATTTTGTTTACTAATTCAAAATCTATAATCTATTTATTTTGTTTACTAATTCAAAATCTATAATCTATTTATTTTGTTTTATGCAGTTTATAGGAAGATGATAGTGTTTCTAAGAAAAAAATTAATGAATAAAACTCATCAAGACTCATCGAGGATTTCAGAATTTATGACCTAAGCAAACTCATCAAGATTCACCGAGGATTTCAGAATTTATGACCTAAGCAAATGACTAAAATGCAAAAAATTAATGAATAAAACTTTATTTATTTTGTTTTATGCAGTTTATAGGAAGATGATAGTGTTTCTAAGAAAAAAATTAACGAATAAAACTCATCAAGACTCATCGAGGATTTCAGAATTTATGACCTAAGCAAACTCATCAAGATTCACCGAGGATTTCAGAATTTATGACCTAAGCAAATGACTAAAATGCAAAAAATTAATGAATAAAACTCGGATGATAGTGTTTCTAAGAAAAAAATTAATGAATAAAACTCATCAAGACTCACCAAGGATTTCAGAATTTATGACCTAAGCAAATGACTAAAATGCAAAAAATTAATGAATAAAACTCATCAAGACTCAATGAAGATTTCAAAATTTATAACCTAAGCAAATGACTGAAATTCAAAGCTATTTTTTTTTTTATGCAGGTTTATATATATATATATATATATATATATATATATATATATATATATGAAAATATAGGCTTACTAATTCAAAAGCTATTTATTTTGTTTTATGCAGGTTATAGGAAGATGATAGAGTTTCTAAGCAAAAAATTAATGAATAAAACTCATCAAGACTCAATGAGGATTTCAGAATTTATGACCTAAGCAAATGACTTAAAATGACTTAAACTAGAAATATAGGCTTACTAATTCAAAAACTATTTATTTTGCTTTATGCAGGTTTATATATATATATATATATATGAAACTAGAAATATAGGCTTACTAATTCAAAAACTATTTATTTTGTTTTATGTAGGTTATAGGAAGATGATAGGGTTTCTAAGCAAAAAAATAATGAATAAAACTCATCAAGACTCAATGAGGATTTTAGAATTTATGACCTAAGAAAATGACTGAAATTCAAAGCTATTTATTTTGTTTTATGCAGGTTATAGGAAGATGATAGGATTTTGAAGCAAAAAATTAATGAATAAAACTCATCAAGACTATAGGCTTACTAATTCAAAAGCTATTTATTTTGTTTTATGTAGGTTATAGGAAGATGATAGGGTTTCTAAGAAAAAAATTAATGAATAAAACTCATCAAGACTCAATGAGGATTTCAGAATTTATGACCTAGAAAATGACTGAAATTCAAAGCTATTTATTTTGTTTTATGCAGGTTATAGGAAGATGATAGGGTTTTGAAGAAAAAAATTAATGAATAAAACTCATCAAGACTCAATGAGGATTTCAGAATTTATGACCTAAGCAAATGACTGAAATTCATTGACAATTTTGGCACAAGTTTTCTAAAGGTGCTTTAAAATTTTGATGAAAAATTTGAGCACTAACACCTTGTTCACCCCTTGCTCATTGACAACTATTAAAAGATTTGTATGGATTGGATTGCATGAGTCTGATATGTTGCTGAGCCAAATTTTATTTCATATTTAAAAGAGTTGTCATGTATGGTTGTTAAAGAAACTATTTGCTAATCAATAATGCATACAAGAATGAGATTTTTTAGCAGAGGTAGCCATGGCCGAGGTAACCGAGGAAGAGGAAATTGGAACAGGGGCCCTAGAAGGCCAAGATTTTCCATACACTTTGATGCAGAATCACAAGAGTTAGGACAACTATTTTAAGATGGATTTTTTAATTGGATTGGGCAAGGAGTGGTCCAACCTAGGCCTGAAAAGCGTCCTTCCATGCCCCTCAGGTCTCTGGTATCCCAGTTCCTCCTCATGTCTCACTGCAACCTGAAGTCCTTGAAAATGACGGATGGCAGGAGATTTTCCACCTGACAATGTCCCAACATTGTGGCTGGCCTAACTTAACTCTACCTTATCCTCCACCTGTTAATCAATTTTTCCAAGATGCCCCTGTCCACTCACCAATACATTCTTCTCATGTAAGAAAAAGGTTAAAAATAGAGGCCCACCATGCTCTTGACAAAGGAAAATCCATTGCTGCCCCCTCCTCACCCTCAAATGACTCATCCAAATCCGTGTCCTCCCGCATGCATTTGAGAGATGATTGCTCTCATGTGATCAGTGAGATTAGGCCTAAAGGCTCCACACAGCCTAAGGAAAATTCAGAGAGATCAAAAGGTGACAACAACGACAAGGGAAAGATTGCCTCCCAGAGTGGAAAATATGGATTTTAAGTGTTTTTATTTATTGATGGTTGAGAACAGTTGACTTCTGAATTTTGGACAACACATTATTTTTTGGATATATGGTAATATATTTTTGCAAATAATTTCAATTATCATTGATATAAATTGTCAAATTATGAAAGTGATGATGGGAGTCACAAAGAGGGATGTTTTGCTTGATTTACTAGTTATGTTATGATTGTTAAAAAGCTAAAGGGAGTCACAAGGGGTCCCACCTACTAGTTATTATTTATTAAAAACCCTTATTATGATTTTATTACTTCCCCCCCTTAACTAAAAAGTTGGTTGAGTTTTAGTTAACTTAACTAAAGAAGTAGTTCAACTACTTCAACCAATTCTAATTTTCTTAAAGGCAAAAGGAAAAGGAGGAACAAGAGGAGAATAGAAGGAGAAGCATACTAAGGTCTGCTCTTTGAGTTTTTTTGAGATAATTCGGTTTTCATTCATTCTTCAATTCATTGGAAGCATAATTCTCTTTTATGATAGAAGGTTCCTATTGTAGACATCAATATTCAGGGATGAATTGCATCATTCAGACACTTGTTTTTCAGAGGTGTTGATCTATCTTTGATAGTCTGTGTAGACTTGTTTGTTTGTGAATTAAATTTCATGACTGACAAAGGCTATTGTGCAGAGTCGAGTGGGAAACAATCTGTGGAAATATTATCCATATTGTAAAGTTTAGTTTTTTACTTTCTGTCAGAAGTCCTTTTGTATGTTTCCTCGGGCAAATCTAAGTTTGACTTTGGTCCAAAACTTTCTCAAGAAATTTTGTAAAGAGAACGATTCTTTTGATGATTGGAATGAAATAAACGATTGCTTTATGTCTCATCTATTTTGATTATTGACTTGGTGTCTTTAATTCTATCTCTATATTTATTTTAGCATCTATTATGTTTAGAAAATTACATAAATAATGAATTTTACAACAAGATTTTATTTATAAATAAACTAGCCTAAGCACTTGTAATCAATACTTGTGAATTAGGATACCATTTGATGGCTATAAACATAGGGTGACATTCTCGTATATATTGCTTTAGCCAAGAAGGATCTAAAAATGTTTGAGTAAGATCATTTCATATCTTTTCCTCAAGAAACATTGCACAACCTTCAACACTTGGAAATTTATCCTTAGGTGCTTCTTCCATGTGCGCTGCAAATACTTAACATCCTTTCTTGTATATTTTCTTTAGTTGCAAGGCTAAAACTTCTCTGATAGTCACAACTCTTGGAATTCCTTGAACTGTTATTAAGTTCCCTTCCTCATCCAAGCAAGAAAATGTCTTATTATAACAGTCCATGACAACATGGTTCTCGTCCAACCAATCCATACCAATGAGGCAATCATACGATCCTAAAGGTATAATATTAAAATCAAATTTTGTGCGCAGTCCATTCATCTCCATTGGACATGCTTTGAACATCTCATTAATTTTCCTTTTTTCCATTGTAGCTAATTGCACCAACCAAGATTTTCCAAGCTTTCTTTTGGCAAATGGAACCTTTCTACCATCTTAGGATCTAGATAACTATGACTAGCTCCTCAATCAATTAAATAGAAATGGGTTGGTAATTAATATTGCCTCCAACCTCAATCATGTGCAACTAAAACTTAACCTACTTGTTATCTAGGGATGTGTAAATCCTAGGCACATTTCTACCCATGTCCTCAACTATTGTAGCTTTCTTTACACTATGCACAATACTTTCTTTATCACCTCTTTGAGGGAAATATCTGCGCATATGATTCCCACCACAACTCCAACACTAAATAGATTTCTTCCATGGGTTTTGCCCCACTTTCTATTAAATTATGGGCTCCTGTAGAGTTTATTGTCCTTGCACAGTGTTTATGAAAAATGGTTGCTTAGCGCCCTTGTTCCTCTGTTCCACCTTAATTTTAAGCTTATCTTCCCAAGCCTTCTGGAAAATCGGTCTTCCCCTTTGCTACTCATAAAGACACTTAGTGCACCTTATGGCTTCCTACAATGTCTTAGGGTCATCATACTGTATCTTGGCATTGATAACTATAGGCAACTGACTCAGGTACCTCTGAATTTTAACATGATCATCCTTGATAAAAGACACATATTTCAACAGCTCTAAAAATCTCCTTCTGTACTCATCTATGGTCATACTTCCAAGCTTGAGTTTGAAGAACTCCTTCATTTTCTTGTCATAGTACCACTTGGTTAAGTATTTTTTTTGGAAATACTTCTTGAACTACCTCCAAGTAACCTTCTTCCCATCAATGTGTTGCACTTGCACAAACTGATCCCACCGCATTGATGCCTTTCCTTTTAGATGATAGCTGGAAACTATCCCTTTTGTCTATGCAGAATAATTATACAACTGAAGTACTTCCTCATACCCAACAACCATGTCTCTACATATTCATCTTTCTTGTGCTCACTGTCAAAGGTAGGATGCTTGATCTTATTCATTTCTCCCTGTAACTCGTCCACCCCAGTCCTTCTCTTATGTTTCCTGACAGGAGATGGACTCGAACTACTATGCACTTTCCTAAATGAATGATTTGGCGAGTGAGGTCAATTCTTATCAACACTTATTCCTTCTCTTCATTTCTCATAATGAGACCTGCAACTTATTTACCAACTCAAATCTGTCTCCTTATTCATTTTATTTTCCATTCTATCTAGTATCTGCATCAATTTGACATTGAAGTCATATTACTGTGCCTTGGCTCTCATAAGCCTTTCACTATCAACCTTATATCTTTGGACATCTTTCTGTAATCCCTTTATGGTTTCTACCAAATTCATGCACTCCTCCTTGGATTCTGTACCATCATCACCCAAACCGACATACATATCCTTGAATTCATCATCAGGACTATAAGTCCTCTACACATATTCCATGTTTTTGACCTTCTGTGCTAATTATGTCCTTCTCTAATCACTGATAATTCTACAAAATGTCCAGACAACAAAATTTGTTAAGTGAATTCATGAGACAACTTCATGAAAAATATGCACCATCTTGTTAGAATCCTTTCCTATGAATCCCATGTGCGTACGGATATTTAATAGATTCCACTACATACTATCAATATTTGACATGCACACTGCGTATCAGTAATGCATTGTTAGGGACCTAACCTCCCTAACCCATCATGTAGGTATAATAATACATTTTACATGTAATAAAGGCCAATATTAATAAGGCCTAGTAATAAGGAATAATAAGTCAAATGTAAGAAGACCTAATAGAAGATTCCACTTTTAGAAGATCTTCCTCTAGATTGTTCTTTTGGTAGATAGATTTAGTATAAATAGAAGCCAAGGGCATGATAAGTTTTGTCTTGGATATTATTCTAATAGAGCTCTACTCTGCTAGAGGTTTCCCCCTCGAAGAGGCAAGTGAACATTGCCATCATTAATAAAGGTGCTCTTTTTGGTGTTATTCTAGTATTATTCTAATATTGATATGGTTATATCATTGTTTTTTTTCCATTGCTTGTTAAATATTTCTGTTCTGTATACTATATTATATCTAGAATAATGCAAGTGGTATTAGAGAACTTTCCTTGGTAGAAAATTGTGGGTTATTTTTTTCTTCAGGGTAGAGACATATTTCGACATCTTAAAAATACAAAGATCTATCTCTCAACGCATAAATCCACGGTCAGGGAAGCATACACACAAGAAATACAAGTGGTACTTAAGCACACATTGTTTGCCACCCTTGTAACCCCTATTGGCACCCCTTCGAGTGGTAGCACATTAGAGAATTTTTTTCTTGGAGATTATTGTAATAGATCTTTTCTCTACTGGAGGTTTCCCCCTCAAAGAGGAAAGTGAACATTGTTATCATTAATAAAGGTGCTATTTCTGGTGTTATTCTGGTATCTCATCCACCCCAGTCCTTCTCTTATGCTTCCTGACATGAGATGGACTCAAACTGATGTGCACTTTTCTAAATGAATGCTTTGGAGAGTGAGGTCAATGCCTATCAACACTTCTTGCTTCTCTTCTTTTCTCATAATGATACCTACAACTTATTGACATACTCGAATTTGTCTCCTTATTCATTTTCTTTTCCATTCTATCCAATCTCTGCATCAATTTAACATTGAAGTCATATTGTTGTTCCTTGGCTCTCATAATCCTTTCAATATCAACCTTATAGATTTGGAAATACTTCTGTAATCCCTTTATGGTTTCTACCAAATTCATGCACTCCTCCTTAGATTTTGTACCATCAACACCCAAACCGACACACATATCCACGAATTCATCATCAGGACTATAAGTCCTCTATGCATCTTCCATGATTTTGACCTTCTACGTTGATTTTGTTCTTCTCTAATCACTGATAATTATGAAAAATGTGTAGACAACAAGATTTGTTAGGTGAATTCATGAGACAAATTCATGAAAAATCTGCACCATTTTGTAAGAATCCTTTCCTCTAAATCCCATGTGTGTACTGATATTTAACACATGCCACTGCATACTATCAATATTTGACATGCACATCGCGTATCATTAATGCGTTGTTAGGGACCTAACCTCCCTAACCCCTCACATAGGTAGAATAATATAATTCTCATGTAATAAAGGCCAATATTAATAAGGCCTAATAATAAGGAATAATAAGTCAAATGTAAGAAGACCTAATAGAAGCTTCCACTTCTAGAAGATCTTCCTCTAGATTATTATTTTGGTAGATAGATTTAGTATAAATAGAAGTCAAGGGAATGATAAGTTTTGTCTTGGATATTATTGTAATAGAGCTCTATTCTGCTAGAGGTTTCCCCTCGAAGAGGCAAGTGAACATTGCTCTCATTAATAAAGGTTCTCTTTTTGGTGTTATTCTGGTAATATTCGAATATTGATCTGGTTATATCATTGTTTTTTTTCCATTTCTTACTAAATATTTATGTTGTACATACTATATTATATCTGGAATAATGCAAGTGGTATCAAAGCACTTTCCTTGGCAGAAAATTGTGGGTTTTTTTTTTCTTTAGGTTAGAGACATATTTCGATGTCTTAAAGATACAAAGATCTATCACTCAATGCATAAATCCATGGTCAGGGAAGCATACACATAGGAACTACAAGTGGTACTTAAGAACACATTGTTAGCCACCCTCATACCCCCTGTTGGTACCCCTTCGAGTGGTAGCGCATTAGACAACACCTGTATACAGATCAACCTATATATCCTCTAGCCCTACGTAGATAAACTGATTGACCGCATGACTGCTATAATGCCATTGAGAGAAAAAATTGAGAAGATACTCTCTAGTACATGGGTATTCGGGTAGTACGACTAAGGGTACGATCAAACCTCCTTAGTTGGTACCTTGAGATATTGAGTTGAGTACTATTGTTTGACCCTGCACATATATCAAAGAACTATATCACAGGAAAAACCCTTTTCTGTAGAAACCCTGAATACACTAACCCTTGGGACGGAAACAAAAATATAACATATAATATATATTGGTGCGCAACTGTGCCTCATGCATTCTGGTTGCAAAATTACTACACATTTATTCTTGTTAATAATTTGAGCACTTCAACACTACAATATTCTTCAGATCGATGTATAACTCCGCATGAGTAAAAAAACGAGTCTGGATCCTACTGGTACCATTATTTGATCCCTATCCCATTTGATTCCTCTCTTCTCTTTGATCACAGTCATACCTATCATTTTTCAACAATTTTTTTTCCTCATGGACCCAAACCCATTATTACCCTCTTATTTGGGCCTTACCCTATTGGATTCCCCTCCTCACCCTGATTTTCCTGAAAGCCTTCACCCATAACCCATTTTCTGTGTGGTCACACCCATCCATTTTTGTTTTCCCACTTCATCATGGGCCACAACCGTATCCAAGACTTGGAATCCCACTTCAATTCCTTGTCCTCTACTTTCATAGAGACCCAACAGGAAGTGCGACAACTCAATGCCAATATTGCCACAATCAATAAAAACATGCATTCCTCCATAGACACAAAAATGGAAACCATCAAATAGGACCTCTCTACCTAGCTTGCATCATTCACTGACATGATTTTCACTAAGCTTAATATCCCGAAAAACCTTACCTCCTCTGACCCATCTTGCACCCCAAAGGTGAAAATTCATCCAATTCCCAGACTTTTCAGCCCCATTAGTTTCAGCATGACCTACGCCTTCCACATGTGGATGTGAACAAATTTGTTGGCTTGTATCCCACCGGTTAGGTAACTCAAATGGAACATTATTTCTCTTTGTACGACATTACAGATGAGTTGGCCAAACTCCGGTATGGTGTTCTCCATATATATAAGGAACGTTGGCAATGGTGGCAAAGGATAAAAAATGCTCGCCAAGGGTATGTGGCTTGGATACAATTTTTTGTAGAGAGTTATGAACTATTTTATAGTAATACCAACCATTTAGGTTTTTTGACAAAGTTGAAACAATTTGGGCACAATGGAAGACTTTATAGCTTCTTTTGAGTGATTGGATTTCTACACAGAGGACATGTCTGATACTTTTTTACTAGAATGATTTATTAGTGGCCTCAAGGATGAGATCCGTGCCCACGTTCTCATGGATTTCCCTCAAATTTGGGTGGAATCTACTAAAAGAGATAAAGAATCCCAATAAGTTGTCTCTTCTCAAACCAAAAAACCCTCTTTCATTCCTCTCCCTAAACCAGTCACTCCCCCTCCTCCTTCCGCTCCACCAAAGATCAAGAAATTGAACTAGGCATAAATGGCTCAACACCAACTCAAGGGCCTTTGTTATAATTGTGATGCCAAATTTTTCCTGGGTGTAAGGAAAAAAATATTTTTATGTCCATCTCTAAGGATGTTTTTGAAGAATATGTCGAGGCTTCCCCGGTGGCCGAGTCAGTTGAACCCATTGACATGAATCAACCTTCCGACCCTACAAAAGTTGAACCATTCATTTCCTTGAATGGTCTCATTGGCTTCTCTACTCCCCAAACCCTCAAAATAATTGGTTACAATAAGAATCAAAAGTCCATCATCCTAGTTGATAGTGGAAACACCCATAATTTTATTCATTGCCACATTGCCCAAGAAACTAATTGTTATATTTGAGCAGTCAACAACTTTCGAATCATGATTTCCAATGGTGGGTCCATGAAATGTGGGGGGTGTTGTGAAAACATGCATCTCCAAATTGGTTAGTACTACATGAAATCTCATATGTTTTCTATTGACATGGATGGTTGTGATATTGTATTGGGTGCCAAATGGATAAGGACTCTCGACCCCATTCTCATTGATTTTAAGGGATTAACCATGAAATTCAACCAGGAGGGCCAACATTATAAGTTCCAAGGCATCACAACAGGTTCCCCTGATATTGTCAGTTCCCATCGCATGGGAAAACTCCTCAAAAAAGGTCATTCCGACATTATTGAAAAACTCCATTCCATTCACACCACTAAGATACCCTCTGTTCCCCCTGACCTCCAATCCATCCTCTCCAAAAATCAAGTTGTTTTTTCCACTCCCCAGGGCCTTCGTACTTCCCATGGTGTTCATGAACATTCCATTCCCCTTGTCCCTGAAAGCCTTCCTCCCAATATCTGTCTCTATTGTCATCCCTTTTCCTAGAAAAATGAAATTGAGAAAATTGTTCAAGAATTACTTGTTGTAGGTGTTATCCATCCTAGTACTAGCCCCTATTATTATCATGTGTTCATGGTACTTAAGAAAGAATGCTCTTGGTGCATGTGTCCTGACTTTCGCAGCCTAAAAAAAATCACCATCAAAGAAAAATTTCCCATTCCTTTCATTGATGATCTCTTGGATGAATTAAGTGGTGCCTAATTCTTTACTAAACTTGATCTTCATTTTAGCTTCCACCAGATACGTATGCAAGAGGATGACATCCCTAAGACTACATTTCTAACTCATGAGGGCCACTATGAGTTCTTGGTCATTCCCTTTGGCTTGTGTAATGCTCCCTCCACTTTACAAAGCCTCATGAATCATGTATTCCATCCTTTTCTTCGTCATTTTGTCTTATTTTTCTTTGATGATATTCTCATCTATAGTAAAACCTGGACAACCCATCTTTCTCCTGTGGATCAATTTCTTCATCTACTCTCTCAACACCAAATTTTCCTCAAACAATCTAAATGTGCTTTTGGAGCCTTAGAATTTGAGTACTTGGGTCATATTGTTGGCAGGGAAGGTGTCAGGGTGGATCCTAAGAATATTGAAGCTATGCAGGATTGACCTCACCCCAAGACTCTCAAAATATTGCATGGTTTTCTAGGATTAACAAACTATTATTGCAAGTTTGTTAATAATTATGGAAATATTACGACACCTCTCACTACTCTCCTTAAAACAATTGTTTCACTTGGACTCCCACAACTGATTAGGCCTTTCAAGCCTTGAAAGTGGCTATGTGCACCAATCCTATCCTATACCTTCTTGACTTCACAAAGAACTTTGTCCTGGAATGTGATGCTTCTGGGAGAGGAATTGGATCAATCCTTATGCAAGATGCATGGCCTTTGGACTTTACCAACAAACAACTATCAGAGTGAAATTTGGGCCAATCAATCTATGAAAAGGAAATGTTGGATATTCTTCATGTATTTGACCTTTTGCGCCCTTATCTATTAGGAAATGTTTCCAAATTAAGACATATCATTAGAGCCTCAAGCATTTTCTGGAGCAACGTCCTTCATCCCCGGAGAAAGAAAAACGGTGGACTAAGATATTTGGATATGATTATGAGATTATTTAAAAAAAAGGAAAAGACAATGTGGTTGTTGAAGATCTTTCAATAAAATATGAAGATGAAGGGTCCCATTTTCCCCTCTCCTTCATTGTACTAGATTGGCTCCAAGTTGTTCGCTAGGAATAGCTACAAGATCCCAAAATTTTGCATCTAATCTGACAATTACAAACCAACTCTCTAGTTTCCGCAAGGTACTCTTGGCACAATGATGAGATTCACTACAAAGGTCGTCTGTATTTAAGTAAATATTCACAACTTAAATCCACAATTCTTTCTGAGCTTCATGCTTCACCCATAACGGGGCAACTGGGGTTAACCAAAACCTATGACCGGGTCAAACATTCTTTTTTCTGGTATGGTATGAAACAAGATATTTTCACTTTTGTGGTGGAATATAATGTTCGTAAAGACAACAAGGTTGAACTGTAAAATCTCTTGGCACACTACAACCAATACCAATTCCACCCTCTATTTGGAGGGATATCTCTATGGATTTGATTGTTGGATTACCTAAATCGGGAAATGAGTCAGTCATCATCATGGTAGTTGATCGTATTTACAAGTATGCTCATTTCTATGCTCTTCAACACCAATTTACCACCTTCATTGTGGCTGAACATTTCATGAATTATGTCCTCACGTTTCATGGCTGCATGCCTCATTCTATTGTTTCTAATCAATATCCCACTTTCACTAGCAATTTTTGGCAAGAACTGTTTAGGCTACAGGGCACCCAATTGCATCTCAACACTGCCTATCATCCCCAGACTGATGGTCAAACTAAAGTTGTCAACAAGTGTTTGGAAACATATTTGAGGTGTTTTGAATGTGAAAGACAAAATCAATGGGCTTAATGGTTACCACTAGTTGAATGGCGGTACAACACTTCTTACCATACAACTACTCACGTGACTCCTTTTGAATTAGTATATGGACAAAATCCACCTTCAATTCTCTCATACATGCCCAATGTCTTGAAGGTCTAGGTGGTTGACCAAACTCTTATGGTTCCCAAGGCTATTCTTCGTACCCTCAAAGAGAATCTGGTCACAACTCAAAATCACATGAAGCAACAAGTAGATCAAGTTCTCTCCGAATGTCAATTTGCTGAAGGAGACTAGATGTTTCTTCAACTGCAACCTTATAAGAAGACTTCATTCAAGGCCAAACATTGTTAGAAACTGGCACCCAAAATTTATGGTCCTTATACAGTTCTCAAGCGTGTGGGATAAGGGGCCTATTAGTTATCTTTTCCCAGTCATTCTAAGGTCCATCCTGTTTTTCATGTCTCCTGCTTAAAGAAGGTGATTGGAACTAAGTGCCAAAATTAATCCAACTTCCCTGAGTTGGATGAAGAAGGATCCACCTAGTTGCAACTACAAGTAGTCTTGGACCAGTGTGAGCATCGTATCCATCAATGCATCAATAAGGAAGTGTTAGTACAGTGGAAATATACAACTCTAGCCGATGCCACTTGGGATCCAACTAGCATTCTACAACAATTTCCTCATCTCAAGCCTTGAGGACAAGGATTTTTTTAAGGGGGATATCATGTTAGGTACCTAACCTCCATAACCCATAAAATAGGTAGAATAATATATTTTCCATGTAATAAAGGCAAATACTAAGAAGGCCTAGTAATAAGGAAAAATAAGTCAAATGTAAGAAGACCTAATCAAAACTTCCGCTTCTAGAAGATCTTCCACTAGATTGTTCTTTTGGTAGATAGATCTAGTATAAATATGAGTCAAGGGAATGAGAAGGTTTTTATTGGAGATTATTGTAATAGAGATTTTCTCTGCTGGAGGTTTCCCCCTCGAAGAGGCAAGTGAAAATTTCTATCATTAATAAAGGTGCTCTTTCTGGTGTTCTTCTGGTATCTCATCCACCCCAATCCTTCTCTTATGATTCCTAACATGAGATGGAATCGAACTACTGTGAAATTATCTAAATGAATGCTTTGGAGAGTGAGGTCAATGCCTATCAACATTTCTTTTTTCTCTTCTTTTCTCATAATGAGACCTGCAACTTATTGACATACTCGACTCTGTCTCCTTATTCATTTTGTTTTCCATTCTATCCAGTCTCTGCATCAATTTGACATTGAAGTCATATTGTTGTTCCTTGTCTCTCATAATCCTTTCATTATCAACCTTATAGATTTGGACATATTTCTATAATCCCTTTATGGTTTCTACCAAATTCATGCACTCCTCCTTGGATTTTGTACCATCAACACCCAAAACGACACACATATCCCCAAATTCATCATCGGGACTATAAGTCCTCTGCGCATCTTCCATGCTTTTGACCTTCTGCGCTAATTTTGTCCTTCTCTAATCACTGATAATTCTGCAAAATGTGTAGACAACAAGATTTGTTAGGTGAATTCATGAGAAAACTTCATGAAAAATTCGCACCATCTTGTCAGAATTCTTTCCTCTGAATCCCATGTGCATATTGATATTTAACACATGCCTCTACATACTATCAATATTTGACATGCACACCACGTATCAGTAATGTGTTGTTAGGGACCTAACCTCTCTAACCCCTCACGTAGGTAGAATAATATATTTTCCATGTAATAAAGGCCAATATTAATAAGGCCTAGTAATAAGGAATAATAAGTCAAATGTAAGAAGACCTTGTTTGATTACTGAGAGGGGGGGTGAATCAGTAATAGCATAATTATAATCCTTTTTCTTCAAATGTTATATCAATGTAGAATTATTATCCAATAATGATTAGTAAGAAATAAACAATCACACACATACACAGTACACCAGTGTTTTACGTGGAAACCCAAATCGGGAGAAAACCACAGAATGCTTTTTCTTATATGTCTTGAAAAATTACATTCATTGGAAGCACCAACTTCCTTTGTTTTCCAACTGCAACTGGAAGGAGGCTCCAACCCCCTAGTTTCTTAGGCTACAACCTGAGGGAAGCTCCAACTCCCTAAGTCTCT
>ML776817.1:808416-860718 GCA_009831015.1 Picea engelmannii
ACTTTGAATTATAATACACTCATCACTTCACTTTATTATTTACCTTTTAAAATCTCTTAAACCACTTTGATTACTTTGACCTTTTGGGGCTTCTAGATGACATATGAGGGCCCTCCAACTTCGTAAGGCCATAACTCTCAAACAGTGAGGAGTTATGTGACGTTCTACATACCACTAGAAATAGCATGACATGCACTATCCATATAGAATAGTATTATCTGAAAATATATCATAACACATACTGTTACCCATCAAACAAACTTGTGTTCGTTACCCAAACCTGGGGTCTCCAACTTCTCATGGCCATAACTCTCTAACCGTGAGGAATTATGTGACGTTCCACATACCACCAAAAATGACATGAAAAACACTATCCATATAGGATATTTTACCTGACAAATTCACTTTCCGGCATCTCATTATTCCACAATTAAGCATGGGTTCTCTTACTCCACAAAGCGTCTTCCCGTGAGGGCTTTCACCATAAGGGGACCACTTTGGAGTTCATCCATATTTACTTCTTATCAACCATGAAAAAAAAATAATGAGTCATATTTACATCAAACAATATTGGGTCCATTACCCAAACCTTTGTGCTATGGGGCTTTCTTCAAGGGTTGACATCAATGACAACCAACCTTAATCAGTAGACCTAATATAAGCTTCCACTTCTAGAAGATCTTCCTCTAGATTGTTCTTTTGGTAGATAGATTTAGTATAAACATAAGTCAAGGGAATGATAAGTTTTGTCTTGGATATTATTGTAATAGAGATCTAATTTGCTGGAGGTTTCCCCCTCGAAGAGGCAAGTGAACATTTCTGTCATTAATAAAGGTGCTCTTTTGGTGTTATTCTAATATTGATTTGGTTACATCATTGTTGTTTTGTCATTGCTTGCTAAATATTTATGTTCTGCATACTATATTATATCTAGAATACTACAAGTGGTATTAGAGCACTTTCCTTGGCAGAAAATTGTGGGTTATTTTTTTTCTTCAGGGTAGAGACATATTTCGGTGTCTTAAAGCTACAAAGATATGTTGTTCAACGCATAAATCCATGGTCGGGGAAGCATACACGGAAGAAATACAAGTGGTACTTAAGTGCACATTGTTGGACACCCTTGTAACCCCTATTGCTACCCCTTTGAGTGGTAGCCCTTTAGACAACACCTGTATACAGATCAACCTATATATCCTCTAGCTCTCCGTAGATAAATTGATCGACCGCTTGACTGCTATAGTGCAATTGAGAGAATCACTCAGGAAGATACTCTCTAGTACCTAGGTATTAGGGTAGTATGACTAAGGGCATGATCTAGCCTCCTTAGTTGGTTCCCTAAGATATTGGGCCGAGTACTACTGTTTGACCCCGCACGTATATTAAAAAGCTATAGCATAGGGAAAACCCTTGTTTTTAGAAACCCTGAATACCCTAACCCTTGGGACGGAAACAAAAATAAAACATACAAGATATATTGCTGAGCAACTGTGCCTCTTGCATTCTGGTTGCAAAATTACTACACATTTCTTCTTGTTAAGAATTTGGTCATTTCAACACTGCAATATTCTTCAGATCGGAGTATAACTCTGCAAGAGTAAAAAAAATGAGTTTGGATCCTGCTGGTACCATTATTTGATCCCTATCCCATCATATTCCTCTCTTCTCTATGATCACAACCATACCTATAATTTTTCAACACATTTTCTTCATTATGGAACCAAACCCATTATGAATCTCTTATTTGGGCCTTACCCTATTAGATTCCCCTCCTCACCCTTATCGTCATGAAATCCTTCACCCATATACCATTTTCTGTGTGGTCCCACCCATCTGTTTCTATTTTCCCACTTCATCATGGGCCACACCCATATCCAAGAATTAGAATCCATCTTCAATTCCTTGTCCTCTGATTTCACAGAGACCCAATAGGAAGTGCGACAACCCAATGCCAATATTGCCACCATCAATAAAAACATGCATTCCTCCATAGACACAAAAATGGAAACCATAAAATAGGACCTCTCTACCCAAATTACATCCTTCACTGGCATAATCTGCACTAAGATGAATATCCTGACAGACCTTACCTCCTTTGACCCACCCTTGCACCCCAAAGGTGAAACTTCCTTCAATTCCCAGATCTTTCAGCCCCATCAGTTTTAGCATGATCTACTCCTTCCACATGTGGATGTGAACAAATTTGATGGCTCGTATCCCACCGGTTAGGTAAGTCAAATGGAACATTATTTCTCTTTGTATGACATTACATATGAGGTTTCCAAACTCGGGTATGGTGTTCTCCATCTAGATCAAGAATGTTGGCAATGGTGGCAATGGATAAAAAATGCCCGCCAAGGGTATGCGGCTTGGACACAATTTTTTGTAGAGATTTATGAATGATTTGACACTAACACCAACCATTTAGGTCGTTTGACAAAGTTGAAACAATTTGGCACAACGGAAGACTTTATAACTTCTTTTGAGAGATTGGATTTTTTCACAGAGGGCATGTATGATACTGTTTTACGAGAATTCTTTATCAATGGCCTCAAGGATGATATCCGTGCCCACTTTCTCATGGATTTCCCTCAAAGTTGGCTGGAATCTACTAAAAGAGATAAGGAATCCCAACAAGTTGTCTCTTGTCAAACCAAAAAACCCTCCATTCCTCTCCCTAAGCCAGTCACTCCCCCTCCTCCTTCTGCTCCACCAAAGATCCAGAAATAGAACCGGGCATAAATGCCTGAACACCAACTCAAGGGGCTTTGTTAAAATTGTGATGAAAACCATTTTCTTGGGCATAAGTGTAAGGAACAATTTTTTTTATGTCCATATTTGAGGATGTTTCTGAAGAAGATCTAGAGGCTTCCCCGGTGGCCGAGACAGTTGAACCCATTGACATGACTCAACCTTCCAACCCTACAGAATTTGAACCGGTCATTTCCCTAAATGATCTCACTGACTTCTCTACTCCCCAAACCCTCAACATAATTGGTTACATTAAGCATCATATGGTCATCATCCTAGTTGACAGTGGAAACACCCATAATTTTATTCATTGCCACATTGCCCAAGAAAATAATTGTTATATCCAAGCAATCAACAACTTTCAAATCATGATTTCCAATGGCGGGCCCATGAAATGTGGGGGGCGTTGTGAAACTGTGCGTCTCCAAATTGGTCAGTACTACATGAAATATCATATGTTTTCTATCGACATGGGTGGTTGTGATATTGTATTGGGTGTCGAATGGCTAAGGAATATGGGCCCCATTCTCATGGATTTTATGGAATTAACCATTCAATTCAACCAGGAGGGCCAACACTATAAGTTTCAAGGCATCACAACAAGTTCCCCTGAGATCATCAGTTCCCATTGCATTGGAAAACTCCTCAAAAAAGGTCATTCCGACATTATTTCACAACTCCATTCCATTCACGCCACTAAGACACCCTTTGTTCCCCTTGACCTCCAATCCATCCTCTCCAAACATCAAGTTGTTTTTTACACTCTCCAGGACCTTCCTCCTTCTCATGGTTTTCATGATCATTCCATTCCCTTGTCCCTGAAAGACTTCCTCCCATGTCTGTCCCTATTGTCATCCCTTTTCCCAGAAAAATGAAATTCAGAAAATTGTTCAAGAATTTCTTTTCGTAGGTGTTATCTGTCCTAGTACTAGCCCCTATTCTTCTCCTGTGGTCATGGTACTTAAGAAAAAGTCTCTTGGTGCATGTTTTCTAACTTTCTCTCGATCAACAAACTCACCATCAAAGAAAAATTTCCCATTCCTGTCATTGATGATCTCTTGGATGAATTAAGTGGTGCCCAGTTATTTACTAAACTTTATCTTTGTTTTGGCTTCCACTAGATACGTATGAAAGAGGTTGACATACCTAAGACTTCATTTCTAACTCATGAGGGCTACTATGAGTTCTTGTTCATGCTCTTTGGATTCTGTAATGCTCCCTCCACTTTCCAAAGCCTCATGAATCATGTATTCCATCCTTTTCTCCATCATTTTGTCTTATTTTTCTTTGATGATATTCTTGTCTATAGTAAAACTTGGACAACCCATCTTTATCATGTGGGTCGATTTCTTCATCTACTCTCTCAACACCAAATTTTCCTCAAACAATCTAAATGTGCTTTTGGAGCCTTAGAAGTTGCGTACTTGGGTCATATTTTTGGGAGAGAAGGTGTTAGGGCGGATCCTAAGAATATTGAAACTATGCAGGATTGACATCGTCCCAATACTCTTAAAATATTGCGTGGTTTTCTAGGATTAATAGACTATTATTGCAAGTATGTTAATAATTATAGAAATATTACGACACCTCTCACTACTCTCCTTAAAAACAATTCTTTCACTTGGACTCCCGCAACTAATTAGGTCTTTCAAGCCTTGAAAGTGGCTATGTGCACCACTCGTACCCTGGCCCTTGTTGACTTCACAAAGACCTTTGTCCTGGAATGTGATGCTTATGGGAGAGGAATTGGAGCATTCCTTATGCAAGATGGTCGAACTTTGGCCTTTACCAACAAACAACTATCAGAGTGACATTTGGGCCAATCAATCTATGAAAAGGAAATGTTGGTTATTATTCATGTAGTGGACCTTTTGCGCCCTTATCTATTAGGAAATGTTTCCAAATTAACACAAATCTTCAGAGCCTCAAGCATTTTCTGGAGCAATGTCCTTCATCCCCAGAGAAATAAAAATGGGTGACTAAGATATTTGGATATGATTATGAGATCATTTAGAAGAATGGATAAGAAAATGTGGTTGTTGAATCTCTTTCAAGAAAATATGAATATGAAGGGTCCCATTTTTCCCTCTCCTTCATTGTACCAAATTGGATCCAAGATGTTCTCTAGGAATATCTACAAGATCCCAAAATTCCGCATCTAATCCGACAATTGCAAGCCAAATCTCTAGTTTCCCCAAGGTACTCTTGGCACAATGATGAGATTCACTACAAAGGTCATTTGTATTTAAGTAAATAGTCACAACTTAAATCCACGGTGCTTTTTGAGCTTCATGCTACACCCACAATGGGGCACTCAGGGTTTACCAAAACCTATGATCGTGTCAAACGTTCTTTTTTCTAGGATGGTATGAAACAAGATGTTTTCACTTTTGTGGAAAAATGTAATGTTTGTAAACACAACAAGGGTGAAACTGTCAAAGCTCTTGGCACACTACAACCACTACTATTTCCACCCGTTATTTGGAGGGATATCTCTATGGATTTCATTGTTGGATTACCTAAATCGGGAAATAAGTTAGTCATCATCGTGGTAGTTGATTGTCTTTCCAAGTATGCTCATTTCTGTTCTCTTCAACACCCATTTACCACCTCCACTGTGGCTCAACTTTTCATGGATTATGTCTTCAATATTCATGCAATGCCTCATTCTATTGTTCCTGATCGAGATCCCACTTTCACGAGTAATTTTTGGCAAGAACTGTTCATGCTACAGGGAACCCAATTGCATCTCAGCACTACCTATCATCCCCAAAATTATGGTAAAAAAGTGTTTGGAAACATATTTGAGGTGTTTTGAATATGAAATACAAAATCAGTGGGCTCAATGGTTACCACTAGATGAATGGTTGTACAACACTTCTTACCATACAACTACTCACATGACTCCTTTTGAAGTAGTATATGTACAAAATCCACCTTCAGTTCTCTCATACATGCCCAGTGTCTCGAAGGTCCAGGTGGTTGACCAAACTCTTATAGTTCGTTTGACTATTCTCCATACCCTCAAAGAGAATTTGGTCATGGATGAGAATCACATGAAGCAACAAGTAGATCAATATCGCTCTGAATGCCAATTTGTTGAAGGATACCAAGTGTTTATTCAACTGCAACCTTATAAGCAGACTTCACTCAAGGCCGAACATTGTCAGAAACTGGCACCCAAACTTTATGGTCCTTATACATTTCTCAAGAACTTGGGACAAGGGGCCTATTAGTTAGCTTTTCCCAGTCATTCTAAGATCCATCATGTTTTTCGTGTCTCCTGCTTAAAGAAGGTGATTGGAACTAAGTGCCAAACTCAAACCAACTTCCCCAAGTTGGATGAAGAAGGCTCCATCTAGTTGCAACCACAAGTAGTCTTGGACTAGTGTGAGCACTATCTCCATTAGCACACCATCAAGGAAGTGTTAGTATAATGGAAAGAGACAATTCTAGACGATGCCACTTGGGAGCCAGCTAGCATTCTACAACAATTTTCTCATCTCAAGCCTTGAGGACAAGGTTGTTTTTTAAGGGGGAGATCATGTTAGGCACCTAACCTCCCTAACCCCTCAAATAGGTAGAATAATATATTTTCCATGTAATAAAGGAAAATATTAAGAATGCATAGTAATAAGGAAGAATAAGTCAAATGTAAGAAGACCTAATCGAATCTTCCACTTCTAGAAGATCTTCCTTTAGATTGTTCTTTTGGTAGATATATTTAGTATAAATATGAGTCAAGGGCATGAGAAGTTTTTTCTTGGAGATTATTGTAATAGATATTTTCTCTGCTAGAGGTTTCCCCCTCGAAGAGGCAAGTGAACATTGCTATCATTAATAAAGGTGCTCTTTCTGGTGTTATTCTGGTATTATTCTGATATTGATCTGGTTATATCATTGTTGTTTTGACATTTCTTGATAAATATTTATGTTCTACATACTACATTACATATGGAATATTGGATTCTCATGCATCACCAATTTATTCTACGCAGTCCCAAATCTTCAGTGCACACACCCATGCGACATTTTTTTACTGTGCAGTTTCAGTGTTTCACTCCGCAATATCCTGAATTTAGTGCACACATCTGCACATTCTTGCTTAATGTGCATCAAGGTCGTGCTGAAAGTCCAAATTCGGTCACTTACCAGTCCTATTTTTTGTTTCTTTAAGTATAACTCAGCTCATGCACGTTCAATATTTGAAACTAAAGATTTGATGTTTCTTGTTGAACTTTGACCCATACAAGTCCAATGTTGAACAAATATCTCTAATACCACAATGTAATGTCGCCAACCACCCCAGGCCGGGCCACACCACTCAATCCCAACTTAGGTAGCTCAAAATCAACCAAAGTATGAAATTCCTAGTATACAAATGGGCCATGCTACTCCAAAAGTACATTGCATATATTTTAAACTAAACCTTAGTCTACGCAGTATCACTTGAAGTAACGCGCTCAACTTCGAACTATGTTTTTCACACCAATATTCTTCTTTTAACACATCTTTACATAGCATAAATAAATCAAACAAATGAACACAACAATATATTGATCACACAACTTCTAATTTCCTTATGCATGGGGTCTATTTCCCTGAACACACACATGAGATCCAGCCTCCTATGCACACAAACTACTTTCCTGCGCACTCGACCATTCAAAATTCTTCTTGAAGACTCATAACCAAAATCACAAGGATAACTTAATAGGAAATACTATCCACATTTCTTATATTCATGCACAACTACAAATATAGGTTATAAGAACCATACTTACATGTGCAAGTGATATAATACAGAGTAATAACAACAACTACTTCTATGCGACAACATATAAGAATTAACCATGTCAAATATAAATAAATAAGCACATAGTAAACAAGACAACACATAAAGAACACTTATATTTTACGGAAGTGACGAACTATGTGTAGAACTTAGATGTTCCTCCTAGCCATAGGCTCTGTTTCTCATAAGTTTTCAACAATAGGTCACCCCCTTGCAACCCACATTAGGAAGGGTAGAATGGGTTCTCTATATAGAAGAGGTCTTCCAGAGAGAAGGACTTCTTCTGAGAGGGAAGCATCTCCAGAGTTGAGATGGGAGACAGATCTTAGTAAGATCAGATGTTTTGAGTGTCATGTTTTTGGGCACTATGCTTCACAGTGTCCACACTAGAGGGGAAGAGGAAGAAGGAAATAGGCATCAACAACAGAGGTTGATGAGGTTGCAGATAGGTTCTAGAGGGATATCTTGTTGGTATCCTCCATTTTAGGTACTATCTCCACTAGGGAGAGATGGCTGGTGGATAGTGGAGCAACTTTCCATATGATAGGTGCTAGAGAGTTGTTTGACACTCTCACAGATATTGGCTTAGACTTATGTGTGGAGCTTGGTATGGGAGCCAAACATTTAGTACGAGGATCCAATACTGTATCGTTTTTATTGGAGCCAGGAGAGATATTGAGGGTGTCGAATATGTTGTGGGTGCCAAAAATCAGGAGGAGTGTCCTCTCAATATCGAATATTGAGAGGAAGGGTTATCATGTATTTTTTAGATATGGAAAGGTATTGCTTGTGCCTAGATGATCTAGCTTCAGATCAACAGTGGTTCTTGGAGTTAGGGAGGGAAACCTATATAGGCTAAGGGGCCATCCTATGAGTGCTGTGACCAGTAGGAGTAGAGAGAAATATGAGGAAGAGCAGGTGGCTCCATGAGTGATGAGGAAGGTGACCCCACTAGTGATACATGCTTAGAGGGAGCTATAGTTCAGAGGGATTCATCCCTCAGGATCCAAGAGGGAGGAGAAACATCCCAGGACTATGTAGAGGACAATGGAAATGGATTATATGGTCCCATAGGATGTGCATAATCAGAGGGAGTCAAGTGTCAGGAGGAGCATGCGATATCATGGAGAGTTATTTGGCTTAGAGGGAGAGATGGTAATTGAGAGGGATTTTCCCCTCAGGTTTAGTTGAGAGACATACATCTTCTAGGATTGGCGGATAAGTGTCATGGGTTGAGAAGGCTATGCATGAGATTTAGAGGTAGGAGGATTCTAGGGCATGTGAGACCTCCATGGACGATACACTTGTCTCAACAATCTTTGCTACAGTGACAAAGGAGGTAACAAGTCAGAAGGAATGGGGAGTAGGATTTGCTTCAATCACAAAAAAAGCAACTAGTGAGATAAATTACACAGCAGGATTTGCTTCAGTGACTAAGGATGCGACCATTCAGATATATTTTTTCTTCGTGACCGAGGATGCGACCAATCAGATAGATTTTGTCTTAGTGACCGAGGATGCGATCAATCAGACATTTTTTTCCTCTGTGACCTAGGATGTGACCAGTCAGATAGATTTTTCCTCAGTGACCAAAGATGTGGACAGTTAGACAAACTCTAAAATAGGATGTGCTCCAATGGCCATGGATGTAGTCAGTCAAAAAGACTTGAAAACAAGACTTGTGATCATGATAGAGTTCATATACCCATTTTCCATAGTGATAGAGGGAGTAGCCAGTTTGGACTACTTTTGGAATACATATGAGGTGGTAGATCGAGAGATTTATCTACTATGTGCAACAATAGTGAATCTATATGTTGGTGGATGGGATACCTTCCTCTCTAAGAGGGAGTGCTGATTTTTGTATCTTCGGGAGGTTATTCCACTAGAGGCTAAGGTGCCAGAAAAGTGGGAATTTTTTTTGGCACCAATTTTAATTTTTGTTTCAATGAAATCAACCTATAAATGAGGCTAGGGACTGATGGGAAAGTTGATGGGATTTGTGGGTTTTTTTGGGGGTGCCACACTCACAAAAAGGATTAAAATATTACAATTAATTGTTGATTTTAGGAAGGGCTCCTAAACTCACTCATTGGACTCCTATATAAAGGAGATATGTCATTGTGACATTAAATCATCATTGTGGAAGAATGGAGTTGGCATAATTGAGTCTACACTTGTGTCAAGGAGGATTGGTGATCTCATCAAAGGGGAGTCAACAAGGTGGTGAATCTGTCCCAAGAGAGAGGAGAGAAGAAGGTCGCACGTGTGAGTGAATTTTTTGTACCATACATGATTTGTAAGAGGATGAAGCATGTATATACGTGGGTTGAAGAAGGACAAATCATGTATAGGGTATATGCGATTTGCAGTGGAGAAAACCACGTATGTATGCCGATTTCCAGTTGGTGAATCATGTATTTGGGAAGGTGCATATCCATACATGATGATAGGTGATGTCAGGTGGTCTACAACAAATTATTGGGCAGATGATATTTCTATACATTGTTGAGGTTTAGTTTTCTTGTTTGTACATTGGAGGACATGGTTGTCCTCAGATTTGGTGATTTTTTAGAGGACTAGTTCTATCCTCAATTTGGTGACTTTGAGAGGAGTGGTTTTGGTCCTTAGATTTGGATAATTAGATAAAGTTACAGAACATAAATATTGTGTCTCTTGTATATTGATGATTCATCTATGATCTTTTATTATTTCCACTGCATATGTGTTTAATCAATATTTTCAGTGTAGAATTTTTCAGTGATAACAACTAGGGTGTTACTGTTGGTTCACTAGGAAGCAATTTCCAAATCTGAAAATTAACCACATAGAGTGCATTTGAAAATCGACAGGTAGCTTATAAAACCATGAAATGATTTTGTTGACTAACATTTAGACATGGGTATAGTTCCTCTTTATGTTGGTTGTGGAGCCTGGTTATCTTCCTGATTTAGAGGTTTGTTTCAGCCATGCTCAGATCCCATTCTTTAACAGGGGGTGTGGGGGGGATTTCCCCCCCACAACTATCGCCAGGGGGGTCTAGGGGGGCCGGGGGGGGGATGACAATTTTTTGTATCCCCCCCGGCGGGGGATTTAGGGCCAGTGGCCCTGAAGCGAAATATTGAGGAAAATTACCATGTAAAATATTGTAATTTCATAGTCAATATAGATCATTCATTATAAGGCCACAGATCTGACGGTATAAGTTATGTTATGGTTTTTTTTCTCCCAAAAGGAAACCCTATTTTATGAGGGAATTGTATTGCGACTGTATATGCGTGTTAATATTGTATTCTGAGAGAGGATACTATGAGAGAAAGAAGAGGAAATTACAATGGGCGTGTTGTAGGTTGTATCCCTTAAGTTTGCTGGATAATAAAAGGAAGGACCTGGAAATTTCTCTAGTGGACCTAGCCCACACTGGGTAAACCATGTATATCCGTGTATCTATTGTATTATGTATCTTCTATGTTTTATTTCCGCATTTGTCTTATTTTATTTCTCTACGATCCTATTTTTTCCAACAACTGGTATCAAAGCGAAGGTAACTCACAGGAAAACAAGGTTCCTGGTTCGAGTGGGAGCAATGGAGTAAGATGGAAAGTTTAGGGTCGAGAAATTTAACGGACAAAACTACCAGTTATGGAAGATGCATATGGAAGATTATTTATATCAAAAGGATCGATTTCTACCATTGGGTGGAATAACAAAGAAGAAGACGACCATGAAGGACGAAGAATGGGAGGTGCTTGACAAAAAGGCACTAGGAACGATACGACTGAGCCTGGAAGCTCCAATGGTTTTCAATGTTTCAAAAGAAAATACAACAAAGGAGATGATGGATGCATTGGCTAAACTATATGAAAAACCCTTGACATCCAATAAGGTGTTTATAACGAAGATATTATTTAATATGAAGATGTCATAAGGTGGGTCTATTGCAGATCATTTAATTGAATTTAATACGATCACTAATTAGATAAGTTATGTAAAAGTGGACTTTGATGATGAGGTCAGGGATATTATATTCTTGTTCTCATTTCCAGAAAACTAGAATGGCTTGGTCATGGTTGTAAGTAAATCTATCTCTGGTTCAAACACTCTAAAATTTGATGATTTTGTTGGTGTTATCCTTAGCGAGGAAATGTGACAGAAAAGCACAGGTGAGACATCAGGTAATGTGTTGATGGTGGAGAACAAGGGAAGACAAAAGGATAGAGGAAAGGGCTCATGGAATTGTGGGAATTATATGAAGGGAATATCCACATCCATACTGGGAAATATAGAATGGTGGAATTGTGCGAAGAAAGGACATCTCAAGAAATACTGTAGAGATCCAAAGAAACAAAGAGATGGAAAACAAGAGAAAAATTAAGAAGAAAATGTAACAGGTGATGTGTTATGAGATGATTTGATTCTTTTTGTAGATAATATTTCTGAGTCTTGGGTAGTAGATTCAAGGGGCTTCATTTCATGCCACACCCCATAAGAAACATTTTCTAGATTATGTTCAAGGTGATATTGGACAGGTTAATTTGGGTGATGATGCACCATGAAAAATTGTTGGAATGGGTAAGGTACAAATAAAGAAAAATAATGGAAACCAATGGTTATTGAAAGAGGTAAGACATGTACCATATCTAAGGAAAAGTATAATTTCAATAGGGCAGTGGGAAAGTGAAGGTTGTATATCTATATTTCCAGATAAGGTGTGGAAGGTCACCAAAGTATCATCGGTGATAGAAAAATGAGAGAAGGTAGGTACATTGTATTTATGTACTGGTAATAATGATTATTCTATCTCTTTAGCTTCTACATGAGTGGATATGACACTGTGGCATCATAGGCTTGGACACATGATTGAGAAGGGGATGCAGGTACTTCATAAAATAAATTTGTTGCTAGCTATTAAACAAATTGATTTGGATTTCTGTGAGCATCGTGTTTATGGAAAACAAAAGAGAGTCAGATTTCTCAAAGTCAGAAAATAAAAGAAGAGTGAACGGTTAGAACTTGTGCATACAGATGTATGGGGACCAACTTCGGTATCATCTCTTGGTGGCTCTCGTTATTATTTTACTTTTATTGATGATGCAACTAGAAAAACTTGGGTTTATTGCATTCCACAAAAATCTAATGTTTTTGACACTTTTAAGAAATGGAAATCTTTGGTTGAGAATTAGATAGGAAAAAGGTTAAAGTGTCTCAGATCACACAATGGAGGTTAATATTGAAGCAAAGAGTTTGATTATTACTATTCATATCATGGGATTCGTAGAGAGAAGACGGTTCCAGGAACACCACAAGAAAATGGTGTGTCAGAAAGGATGAACAAGCCAATCATAGAGTGTGCAAGGAGTATGAGATTGCATGTTGGGTTTCCCTTACAATTTTGCGTAGATGATGTAGATACTATTGTTTACTTGATAAACAGAGGACCTTCAAGTTCTTTGTATGGTGGCATTCCAGAGGAGGCATGAACATGTATAAAGGTAAATTATTCATTTTTGAAGACTTTCGATTGTGAAGCATTTGTTCATATTGATAAAGAAAATAGAACAAATCTTGAGGAAAAATCCAAGAAGTGTACCTTTATTGGATACGATATTAATGATTTTGGTTTTCTCTTATGGGATTATGAAAATCACAAAATCATTAGGAGTAGAGATGTCATATTCAATGAGAAGGTCATGTACAAAGATCAGTTGTAGGGAAAGAAACATGAAAAAGAAAAACCTGAATACAAAGTGTTGGATGATATCATTGAAAAATAAATTCCAAAGGTACTAGAAAATCAAAATGTACAAAAAAAGGATAAACATGTACCTCAAACTCCTGCAAGTGTTGTTAAAAGATCTACCAGGTTAAGTAGACCCCCTGAACGATACTCTCCTTCATTGTATTATTTATTGTTGATTGATTGTGGTGAAACAGAATGTTATGAAGAGGCAATGCAGGTAGACACTAAAAAGAAGCAGGAGAAAGGCATGAAAGTGGAAATGGATTCCTTAGTAAATAATCAGACTTGGGACTTGGTTCAGTTTCCTGCAGGAAAAACAACATTGCAAAATAAATGGGTTTACAAGTTGAAGGAAGAAGATGGAGGCCAAAAGTTGTACACGGATAGACTTGTTGTAATGGGGTTTGCACAAAAGAAAGGTATAGATTTTGATGAAATATTTTCTCCTGTTGTTAAAATGAATTCAATTAGGACGATTTTAAGTCTTTTGGAAGTAGAGGATTTGCATCTTGAACAATTAGATGTAAAAACAACTTTTCTCCATGGGGATTTGGAGGAAGAGGTTTATATGTAGCAGCTACAGGGGTAGGAGCTCAAAGGAAAGGAAAATTTGGTATGCAGGTTGAAGAAGAGCTTGTATGGCCTAAAGAAATCTCTAAGGCAGTGGTATATGAAGTTTGACAGGTTTATGAGAGAACAAGGTTATAGCAGATGTCATTTTGATCACTATGTTTATTTTAAAAGGCTAGAAAATGGAAGCTATATTATCTTGCTATCATATGTCGATGACATGCTTGTTGCAGGGTCTAATATGCAGGGTATAAATGTGCTCAAGAAGAAATTAGCTATTTCGTTTGCAATAAAATATTTGGGTGATGCAAATAAAATCCTTAGCATGATAATAAAAAGAGACAGGAAAAATCGCAAATTGACATTGTCTCAGGGTGAGTACATAGAGAAGGTGTTGGAGACGTTTATAATGAAGAATGCAAAACCAGTTAGTACACCTTTGGCTATCCATTTAAAATTGACTAAGGAAATGTGTCCCAAGACACAGGAGGATATAGAATACATGTCTAGGGTTCCTTATTAATCAATAGCTGGTAGCTTGATGTATGCGATGATTTGCACAAGACCAGATATTGCACATGCAATGGGAGTTGTGAGTAGGTATATGAAAAAACTAGGTAAAGAATATTGGGAGGAAATAAAGTGGATTCTCATGTATTTGAGAGGTATTACTACTCATACATTATGTTTTGGAGGTTCAAACACTTTTCTATAGGGATATGTTGATTCATATAATACAACATGTGAAAAACATAGAAGAAGGAGCACCACATGGTATGTTTTTACTGTAGGTGGAACAACAATAAGTTGGATTTCAAACTGCAAAAGGTTTTTGCACTTTCAACAATGGAAGCAGAGTATGTTGCTGCTATAGAGGCTAGTAAGGAGACAATTTAGTTACAGAGTTTTATGGATGAATTGGGAAAGAAGGAGGAGAATAGCAGGTTGTATTGTGAAAATGAGAGTTCCATTCATCTTGCAAATAACTTAATATTCCATTCATATATTAAGAATATACAACTCATGTACCATTTCATATGATCTGTCTTAGAAGATGGACATTTGAAGTTGGAAAAGATACATACTAGACGAAATCCCGCAAACATGTTAACAAAGGGAGTAACCAAGGAGAAACCTAGTTCCTGCTCAGTTTCAGTTGGTATTCAAGATTGAAGGTGAATATGAGAAATTTACCAGGCCCAAGGTGAAGTATAGTCCACCAGGTACATCAATAGTGGAGTTGTTGTGATTAGTATCCAAGTGGGATATTGTTGGTTGTGGAGCCTGATTATCTTCCTAATTCATAGGTTTCTTTTAGCCATGTTTGGACCCCATTCCCTAATGGGGGGTGTGGGGGGGATTCCCCCCCTACAACTGTCACTAGGGGAGTTCAAGGGGGTGGAATTTTTTTTTTGTAGCCCCCCCCTGGCGGGGGATTCGGGGGTAGCGCCCTTGGAGCAAAATATTGAGGAAAACTTCCTTGTAAAATATTGTAATTTTGTAGTCAATTTGGACCGTTCATTATAAGGTCACACATATGATGGTAGAATTTATGTTAGGGTTTCTTTCCCTAGAAGGAAGCCCTATTTTATGAGGTTATTTTATTGCAACTATGTATGTGTGTGAATATTGTATTCTGATAGAGGAGACTGTTAGATAAATAAGAGGAAATTACAACGAGTGTGTTGTAGGTTGTATCCCTTTAGTTAACTGGATAATAAAATGAAGGACCTAGAAATTTCTCTGGTGGACGTATCCCACACTGGGTGAACCATGTATATCTGTGTCTCTATTGAATTTTGTATCTTTTGTGTTTTATTTCCACATTTATCTTATTTTATTGCTCTACGATCCTTTTTTTTCCAACACTTTAATTCTGTATTTCTGATTTTCAAACTCACATTTATATGGTGGTAACTTAAGACTTTGAACAATTTATTCACAAGGATGTGTGAATGGGTTTCATTTGATTAATTTTGCATTGAACTTCAAACTCATAATTATGCGAAAGAGAACTATCTTAGATTGAGTTAATGAATTAACAATATTTTTTTTTTTTCATAACCAAACACAAGGTTTTAAGTTCGAATTTTTTCCAAACAAACTTTGTTTTGAGAGTTGTTATATTTATGGGCACCTGGTCGAATTGATTTCAAACATGTCCAGAAGAAATATTATGACTTTATGCACTCTTTGTTGATGATGTTCTTTTCGAAAGGTTATGTTATAAATATAACTTCTCATGTTACAACATTGTAATTAATTTTTTGAAGATACAATGTGCCTTTACTGGCCACAACATCTTTTTGAGATTATGTTTTAAAAATTGCAAGATTTTTTCAGTTTATACTTTGGTCATTTGAACCCATGATATTCATAATCTTTGCCGGCAAAGATATTGATTGAAGTTGTTTGATAATATAAATCTCATGCTGTCAAATAAGATACAAGGAATGTGTGGAAAGAGAGTGGAAATTCAATATGCAATTTTAAAAGTTATTCTTCTTTTATTTATAAGAAGACCAAATCCAGTCATAGTATATAATTTTCCATTAATTATTCCCAAAGTCTTGAAACATATTTCATTTATTTTCATAAAATTTTCTCCCCCTGTTATATAAATAGAAAATAAATTTTAAAGAAGAGATTTGTTGGCAGATTGGTATACATGGCCTTTGAACAATTGTGATGTGAATGGATCATGGGATGTGTCAATATAATTAAAAAATAACAAACAATGGTTTATATAGCATGCTGATATGAACTTTATCTAGATTGAAAATGGGACAAATTGTAAACCGATTTGATATAAATGGATTTTGGACATGTGTGTTGTCGTACATTCTTGTCATCTATTTCATTTTCCATAAATCACAAGTTTCTTTTTCATTATTCCTTGTCATTTTAATTCCATTTACATTCATTTCTCATGTTAAAATGAGATTAGAAACAATTTGGTAAAGGTTTACACTTTGAATAATGTTTTGGACAACAAGCATAGAAATGACAATTATGATTTCATCCATGTTTTCTTTGTTTCCTTTCATTTTCCCCTTAGTATGATTGATTGACTAGTTGGTTCAGAGCCATTATTAAATTATTTTTAAGGAAAAATAGTATTTGATGATTAACATACTGTGACTTGTGAACATTAATTTGATCATTGGTGAATATTAGATGAGTTTATTTAGCAGAGGCAACAACCACTCTGGAAATAGGGGAAATAGGGGAAACATAGGAAGAGTGCACAATGCATTTGGACAAAGACATAGAAATAAAAGGATGAGGTTTTCCATTCATTTTGATGCAAATTCCAAGGAGTTTAACCGAATGGTCCAAACTAGTTATTTAAACCTCGCAGGTCACCCTGCCTTCCATCCTCCTCAACCAGCAGGTAGAACTCCTCTTCAACCTCACCCAAGTATTGCAGACATTGTTGAACAACCCTATATGCAACCTCGTGTGCCTTCAGTCAATAATGGATAGAATAATGTGCATGTTAATCCTTCCTCTGGTGTATGTCATTGGGATACCATGTCACTACCACTCCCTCCTCCTCCTCTTCCTTTACTACCAATTCATCCTATTGATTATGTTTCTTCACATGTTCATTCTATTAAGCTTCCAAAGAATTATTAATCCTTAACTATTGATCCAGATCCAAGTAGAGGAAAGTGGCTTTTCATTTTTGTCAATTCAGATTCATCAGATATATCCTCCTACACCATCAAGTCCTTACCTATCAAACTTGAGGATGGTGTAAGAAAAATCACATTTGATGATATGCACCCGGAAGTGTCAAAGATTGAAGAGAATAAATTTGTCAATAAATATTTATTCAAGCATAGGGCAACATCATTAGAAGGAGATAGACAGAGAGAGTCTACTTCAAACAAGATATATTATTTTTGACTTTATTTTATTTTTATGATGATATTTTAGTTTGACATTCGAGGCACATGTTTTTAGACAACTGACATGATGATTATTTTTTGAGAAACTTATATCATGTCTTTAAAGTATTTTGGGAGATACAAGTGTCTATAATTATGGAGCATGATTACTTTGGCTACTGTTGATATATATTTTTATGATGATGTCAGCATGATATTTTGAATAAAATGTGTAGGAACAAGGGAATATTGAAAATAAAACAAATAAAGACATATAGGGGCCCCACATATTAAATATTATTATTATTTATCCTTATCATAAACAAATGTTTCCTTTTATTAATTAAAGTTATTTAACTATAGTAACAAAAGGTAGTTGAACCATTTGAACTACTTTTTGAAGAATAAAAAGAAGAGAGAAAGGACAAGTAAGGACATGGGAAAATAGAGAGAGATATTTCTAATGTAACATCCCCAATTCTAATCCATGTGAATTATAATGTAATTGTATAAATGTGAACTAGGCTAGTGAGCCGAGGTGTTAGGGTGAAGAGCCCGTATTGATTTAATGTGGTTGGGGCTCAAATTGTAAGGTCCTATCTAACAAATCTTAGAAATTCATAAATTTAAATATAACATTTTTATTATAATTGTTCAGCAAAATATCATCAGCAAAATAACAGTTTACAGTTTACGACTCAACAAAATTCAAAATGGGCAGCATGATATAAATGATATATAAAGAAAAAACATATACAACATAGTAAAATAGTGAACCATCGTAACGATAATGACATGCAATAATAATGAACATAAATACCTTTCAGTGATGTTGTTTCCCCAACTCCGTCTGTCCTCGCTGCTCTGCTGCCCAAACTCCCACCAAGATGCTCTAACCAAACTCTGCCCAAAACCGAATATTTCCTCCTTGCTAGCTAGGAACAGAGCCTATCTGGCTCCTTAGCTTCAGGATTCCATGAGGATTCCTGCCCCCTGAGCCCAAAACTCCTAGCAACCTAGTGCACCCCTGTAACAGTCCACCCAAACTCCAAAACCAGAAAATACCCACTAGGAAATACAGTCTCTAATCTCAAATAATGCTTCCTCTTCCCCAAATTTCCAAAAGTCCCCTTTTCCGAATGCCTCTCCCCTTCATATCCTCTTCCATTCACCGCCTCCTACCCTCCTTTAATTCCACCCACCTTATCCCTCCATTTAATACCTTATCCCTCCATTTAATGCTTCATCCCCTGCATACGTAAAGTTTTATAATAATGAATTAAAAGTTATTAAGTATTTAATTCTTTACCCGAAACATTAAATGTGTTAATCAATCAATTAATTAATTAATCAACATATATTAAACAATAAGTAATTAATTAATTAATTGATTGATTAATATTATTAATAAATAATCATTATTTAACTAATACACATTTGGACAGTTAATTATTTAATTAATTATACTTGGTAAATCTTAAGCAATCATTTAGCTAGGGTTGTTACATACACCCATCCTTCAGGAAAATTCGTCCTGAAGTTAAAGTATTTTATGATACATGGGAAAAGAAACATGGTTCACACATTCCTAACAAATAACCAACATTATTAGTAAGTAAGCCAAGAAACTCATACATACTAGTGTACATGTGCAAGAAATGCATGTGTAGCTAGTACATACAAGTCTCGCTCATGTACTAATATCAATAACTATCATTTCTATAGTAATTTCCATATGCATCCAATCCATTCAACAAGACTATTCATTTTATAAAAGAATAAACCAATCAAATGTTTACGAAATCCTTTAATTACAATTATCTAGCTCAACAATGTTATTTAGACAATTGTAGTTTAGTTACATAATTATGAATATTCATATATATATATACATTTTATTTTCAGAAGGGAAAACAATAAGTTCCAACATAAGACAAATCTCCATACACTCTCAACTATTTCTACTCATCCTTCCTCCCTAACTTACTTCCATCTTCCCTTCCTCTGCTAGACTATCTTGGAGTGTCAACTATATTGACCTAACTCCAATTAGATCCCGTAAGCGGAAGTGTCACTACCTTGACCAAGCTTCCCCAACAGACAATTGACAGTCATCATCACATGTCTAGGGGAGCGTGAGCTAACATTGTCCTCCCATGACTTCAGGTTTCAGAGGATACACGGTGGGAAATGCCTCCACCCCTCCTAATCATAACAAGGGTCCACACCCTACAATGGAATATACAGTGGCACCGTGTTGCTGGGAGTTTTTTCATCATCTATTCGGTTTTGGGTAGTCTTACCACCTGAAATCCTGCACTGCTCCACATATCATAGCAATGTATCCAAACCAATATAATTTCACATACAAAGATTCATACCATATTGTTTCTCGGCCAGTGGTCATGACATCCACTTTCATCATCATTATCCCTTGGCTATTTCATAGCCCATAACCTGCAGATTAATCTGTAACACAAACTCATACATTTCTATGCATTATCATCATGTAATTGCATACAACCATAATTTCAATTCGGTATCCGCGTACCAACAACTTTAACATCAAAGTTTTCAAGTTAGAAATAGATCTCATATTATCCCATAATTCAATTAACGACACCCATTCATAAAATTATCACTTACATAACAGACTGCATCATATCCAGCATTATTCAAATAACATTTAAACCTTCATAGGATTCTCATTCACACAATATGTCGCATCATATCCATCATCATCAATAACATTTAAACATTCATAAAATTTACATTCTCACAATATATCGCATTATAACCATCATTATCCAAATACATTTAAACATTCATAAATATTCATACGTCTTAAAAGTTCAAGTGTATCATTTAATAGTTTCACTGTGAATAGAAAATAAAGGTGTTTAGGCCTCAGGTAATCCTGGTTGTCTAAGACAAAAGGTGGTGTTACATACACCCAACCTTTGAGAAACACATTCTCGAGGTGGTAAAAAAAAGTGAGGGATAATCTCATCGTAGTGTCTCGGCGTCTTCCCAAGTAGAAGATCCTGGACTATACTTGTCCCACTAGACCTTAACTTGGTATACCAAACGGTTCCTGAGTTGTCGGACTCTACGGTCCAATATGCGTAAGGGTTCTACTGTGAGGGTTCCCACGTTCGATACCTGCAGTTCCTTCCAATTTAGTTTATGTGATTCATCAGCAACATAATGATGTAAAATAGATACATGAAAAACATTATAAGTTTTATGCAGGTGGGGTGGCAGCACAAGACAATAGGCAATGGGTCCAATTTTCTCTTGGATTATGAATGGTCCTATAAATAGAGGTGACAACTTTTTCCCCTTCCCAAACCGTATGGTACTCTTGTTAGGTTTGATACGAATGAAAACCTGGTCTCCCACTTCATAACTTCGGTCGGTCCTGTGTGCATCCGCATAACTCTTATGCCTATCCTATGCTTCCTTTAGTCTCTGCCTAATCTGAATCACCTATTCCTCCATCTCTTGAATCAATTCCGGCCCAACTATTACTCTCTCTTCTAATCTATCCCAACTCAACGACGTTTTGCATGGCCTTCCATACAGAGCTTCATAGGGTGGCATTCTAATGGAGCTATGAAAACTGCTATTGTAGGAAAACTCTACCAATGGTAGGTACTTCTCCCAATGGGTTTGATTATCCATGACATACATCCTGAGCATGTCTTCCATGACTTGATTTACTCTCTTAGTTTGCCCATCTATTTCAGGATGATAAGCTGTGCTTAAATTCAACTGAGTCCCCAACGCTAACTGCAAACTTGTCCAAAACCTAGAAGTGAATCTGGAGTCCCTATTTGAAATGATATTCTTAGGTATCCCATGAAAATGGATGACCTCACTTACAAATACGCGTGCCACATCAGTGACATCGTATGTGTCTCTAACTGGAATAAAATGAGCACTCTTGGTTAACTTATCAACTATCACAAGAATGGCATTGTGTCTATGATATGTGAGCGACAACCCCACAAAAAAATCCATAGAGATGACTTCCCACTTGGACATAGGAACATCATGTGGTTGTAGGAGGCCTGCTGGGTGATGATGGTCGACTTTCACTTATTGACACTCTAGGAACTTGGCGATGAAATGGAATACATCATGCTTCATGCCTACCCAGAAGAAAAGCTTCCTCATGTCTGCGTACATATTCTTCACACCTGGATGCGCACAATAAAGTGCTCTATGGGCTTCCCTAAGTATGATGCTTCGAATATCCCCATCTTCAGGGATGTACATCCTTCCCTGATATCTCAATAGTCCGTTTGCTTCTAGACTACATCCTTCATACTTTGGATCTAATTTCCTCCCACTCTAGAGGTTTGAAGTAACCTCTAAATACCAACTGTCTCCTTGGAGTTGCGTCAACACACGTTCCCTCAGATTGAACTTTAAGGGTACCAAGGAGAAGACATGTGGTCTCCTACTCAAGGCATTTGCGACCAGATTTTCCTTTCCCTTGATGTATGAAATACCAAAATCGTACTCACTCATAAACTCACTCCATCGCCTTTGCCTGGAATTCAGATCTCTTTGAGTGAAGAGATGTTTTAAACTTTGATGGTCCGTTTTGAGCTCAAAGTTTCGCCCCAAAAGATAGTGCCTCCAAAGTTTCAGAGCTAGCATTACAGCTGCCAACTCTAAATCATCATTCACGTATAGCTCTTCGTGTTTCTTCAACTTCCTTGATGCATAAGCTATCACTCCTCCATCCTGCATTAGCATGGCCCCCAACCCTTTCTTCGAGGCATCCGTGCAGACTGTGAAGTCCTTTTCCATATCCAACACTCATAGAATTGGCGCACTAGTTAGTAAACTCTTAAGCTCAATGAATGCACTATCACATTCTTCTGTCCATTCATACCTGACCCCCTTGCGCTGCAAAGTGGTGATGGGTTTCGCTATTTTTGAGAATCCTTCCAAAAATATCTAATAATAACCTTCTAGCCCCATGAAGCTTCTCACCTCATGGGAATTTTTCGACACTAACCACTCCATAATGGCCTTTACCTTTTCTGGGTCCATAGAGATTCCTTCACCGGAAATGATATGACCTATATAGTGGATCTCTTTCTAGAAGAAGGAACACTTCGACAACTTCCCATACAATTTGTTCTCTCTAAGGTGGGATAACACCACTCGTAAGTGTTCCTCATGCTCTCTTTCATTTTTGGAATAGATGAGCATGTCATCTAGAAAGAATTGTACAAAATGGTCTAGGTACTTCCAGAATACTCCGTTCATGAAGCTCATGAATACTACTGGCGCATTGGTCAATCTGAAAGGTACTATGACAAACTCGTAATGTCCAAACTGAGTTCGAAAGGCAGTTTTTGGGATATCGCCTTCCTTAATCCTTAACTGGTGATACTCTGATCGCAAATCGATCTTTGAGAATACCGCTGCTCCTTTCATCTGATCGAAGAGGTCATCTATTCACGACATTGGGTACCTATTTTTCACTGTAGCATGGTTCAAGTCCCTATAATCTATACACAATCGTAAGGAACCATCCTTCTTCTTTACAAAAATTACTGGTGCACCCCAACGTGAGACACTGGGCCTTATTATCCCTAAGTCCAGTAACTCTTTCAATTGCATTTGCAAATCACAAAGTTTTATCGCTGTCATCCGATATGGAGTCTTGGAAATTGGTTCTGCACCAGGTTTTATCTCAATAGTAAAATCAAGCTCCCTCTCAGGAGGTAACCCTGGCAACTCGTTCGGAAAAACATCCTTAAATTCTAACAATACTGGGTACTGATCCAAGGAGGGTCCCTTCCTTTCATTCATTTCTTCCACTACATATAGTCAACACCCTTGCCTCAAGCATCTCTTAACCTTCATAGTTGAGATAAAGCATAATGACACCTTTCTCCATACACCCTGGATCTCTACTGGTCTTCCTTCATCGTCGACACAAAGCACCCTTTTTGCGAAACAATCTACCAAAGCTCGATGAACCTTCTAACCAATCCATTCCAATGATTAGGTCATATTCCCCGAGAGTAGTGACGTATACCTTCAACCTAGTAGTACACACTCCCAGGTCTACTATACAATTATCGATGATAGGTCCTATCACTTGTTTTTCCCCCAAAGCCATCTTGACTTGTTTAAAGTCATCATGCTCGTAGGCTGCCAACCCACTCTTTTCTAATGCAGATGGTGAAATGAAACTATTTGTCGCACCAAAATCAAATAAAATCTTAACATTGATATGATTTAGCGTACCTGATGACTCCACCACCGTGGATTGATGTTCGGCCTGGCAATTATTAACCGTTGCATAAATCCGGTGGCTGCTACTTGCTCTTCCCATCAGGGCCTTTCCTTCTCTATGCACAAATCCTGATTGTAACTCTGGACAGTCACGCTGGTAATGGGCTCCTCCGCACCCCCAATAGGTAACACGGGATTGAACCTGTGCACTGTTATGTGACTGTCTCTAAAATGAGTTCCTTCCCCTGGAACCCCTGCCCCTACTAGCTTCTCCCTGAGATGGCCTTGGACCTGCCGGCGTTGTTGGTGATGAACGAGATGCTGCACTTGCTGCCATTGAAATCCCTGCAGCTACTGTCCTTGGTGCGACCCTATTACCATATAGAGGTGGCCTTGAGCCCCCTCCCATGGGAAATGTCCTAGGGGCCTTCCCCACGAATCCAGGATGATGCGAAAAGGTCGGTCTCGTACCTCTGGTTAAGTTCATGTGTTCCTCCGCATAACGCGCATTTTCCACATATTCCGCTATGGAAGACGGTTTCCACATCTGCACCATATCCCTTATCTTAGGGTTTAACCCATAGACAAAGCATTCTTCCTGTCATTGGTCATTATCCATATATGAAACATATTTGACCAATTCCATAAACCTGATCTCATATTCTTCTACGGTCCTGTTTCCCTGTACTAGAGCATGAAATGCTCCTACTTGTTGTTCCTCATAGTAAGCTGGCAGATATTTCCTTCGGACCCTCTCCTCGAAAAGTTCCCAAGATACGGTGTTTGGGGTAAGATGCAGTTTCCTTTCCAGGTTGCCCCACCAATTCAAGGCACTATCTCTTAACTGAAAAATCACTATCTTCACCTTTGAAGTGGATGCATAGTCTCTTAAGGAAAAACACCTTGTCATGACTTCCAACCATGCTTCTGCACGTTCATTGGCACGACCCCCGACAAACTCTGGAAGTTTGATCTTCTATAGTTCTCTAGTGATGTCTTCAGGTGGAGGTCCTCCCCCTGAATCCCTCGACGCTTCTGGATTACCCGTTCCAGATGGTGGGGGTTCCACTTCGATCCCTATTGGTTGACACCCCTTTAAAGTCTCATTTATGGCCTCCAAAGAGCGCAGTATGAGAGCTAGTTCAGGCGATGGTGGTGGCGGCGCTGACGGTCCCGACGATGATGCCCCTCCTTCTACATCATCAAGTCCTTACCTATCAAACTTGAGGATGGTGTAAGAAAAATCACATTTGATGATATGCACCCGAAAGTGTCAAATATTGAAGAGAAGAAATCTGTCGATAAAGATTTATTCAAGCATAGGGCAACATCATTAGAAGGAAATAGATAGAGAGAGTCTACTTCAAACAAGATATATTATTTTTGACTTTATTTTATTTTTATGATGATATTTTAGTTTGACATTCGAGGCACATGTTTTTAGACAACTGACATGATGATTATTTTTTGAGAAACTTATATCATGTCTTTAAAGTATTTTGGGAGATACAAGTGTCTATAATTATGGAGCATGATTACTTTGGCTGCTATTGATATATATTTTTATGATGATGTCAGCATGATATTTTGAATAAAATGTGCAGGAACAAGGGAATATTGAAAATAAAACAAATAAATACATATAGGGGCCCCACATATTAAATATTAAATATTATTATTATTTATCCTTATCATAAACACATTTTTCCTTTTGTTAACTAAAGTTATTTAACTTTAGTAACAAAAGGTAGTTGAACCATTTGAACTACTTTTTGAAGAATAAAAAGAAGAGAGAAAGGAAATGGGAAAATAGAGAGAGATATTTCTAATGTAACATCCCCAATTCTAATCCATGTGAATTATAATGTAATTGTATAAATGTGAATTAGGCTAGTGAGTCAAGGTGTTGTGGCGAAGAGCTCGTATTGATTTAATGTGGATGGGGGTCGAATTGCATGTTTTGAACATTGATTAATTAATAAAAGTTATAATCGTTGGCTACAATATGAAATGAATGAAGAACAATGAAGGGGATATGATTCCACAAGAGTGGAAGGGGTCCAAGGGGGAATTATTCATGGGTATTAATCCAACCCACATTCATGGAATTATTATCTTGTGTATAACCTTCTATTTGTTGATTGAGTGTATGAGAAGCAAATCATTTAACTCATGTAAGAGGGTGGGGGTGAGTGGTCACATCCCATAGTTATTGGAGAGCATGAGTTGAAGTACAATCATCCTTGAGAAGAGTGTGAGTCAAGCAAGCAAGGAAGAAGAGGAAATTCGTATGCAGAATAGAGACAATTTTTACATGCAAATTTTGGGCAACAAAGGAGGATGAGAGGTTGGGAAGAGGACCAAACATGGTATACTTGAAGGAAAACATTGTTTGGATGTGTTTTTATGTTGAGAAAGAGGCATGTGTTGGATTACTCAGAGGGGGGGTGAATCAATAATAGAGCAATTTAATCCTTTTTAACCAAATAATCCAAGTGTTATATCAATGTAGCATTATCATCCAATAACTGCAGAGTAAATAAGAAATGAAAAAATGAACAATCAAACACATACACATTACACCACTGTTTTACGTGGAAACCCAAAGTGGGACAAAACCACATAATGCCTTTTCTTATATGTCTTGAAGAATTACATTCATTGGAAGCACGAACTTCCTTTGTTTTCCAACTGCAACTGGAAGGAGGCTCCAATCCCCTAGTTTCTCAGGCTACAACCTGAGGGAATATCCAACTCCCCAATTCTCTAGCTACAACCAGAAGGAGGCCACAACCCCCTATGTTCTCCGACTACAATCAGAGGGTGGCTACAACCACCTGTCCTTACCCCCATCCAACCACCCTGAAGTAGAAGTAGAATGATGAAACCACTGTCACACTATAACTGTGAGATATACTATTGTACAACTGTATCAAACTGTACCACTGACCTGCATCCAACCTGTACAACTGCCATGAAATAAATTTGTACTTGAACTGAAAATGTATCAACAAAATACAACATGTATGTGACCTGTAGTGATGTTGTAGGCGTATGTACATGCCCTATATGTTATTCATCCCACCTATGTACGCTACCAAACTGTTATGAAACCTATGTATGCCTTCTGAAAACTAGGGTTTTCTTTCTTCTGAAAACTTCTGACCGTGTGTAACTTCTTTCACATAGATCTGTAACATGTCACTGTATCCAGACTGTAACTGTACCTTGTGCATGCATCCTCATACATAACCTTTACCCAAAGCATACATATATCTCTCTCTAGTCATGTGCCATATAGGTGTGTGTAATCATGAACAAGTATAATCACCCTCACATGATCTATTCATCAAACCTTTTCTGATATTCAACCTCTCAATACATCGACCACTTCACAAATACAAGCTCTCAACCATGTACCACAAACCCTTAGCCATATGCCAAGAAATACAAGATGTGTCTCAACAAGAAGTATCAATGATAAATATACCAACACTATATTTCTGTAGATCTGACTTATGCAGAAGATCCCATGCAACCACTAGTCTTGCTAGGGAGAATCCTCAAATCTCCATAACCATTTCTCATGAATACATCAAAATCCAACTATTCATAGAAATAAGACATACCTTTTGAACCAATAGATAGATCTGATGTATCTGAGCACTGTAGACCTTCCTGGGAGCTTGATCTTAGAATCTAGAACCTCTACATCTTCATCTTCTCAAGTTTCCATGGCTTTACAACATGTACGCACCCTAATACACTGCAAGCCCGCATACTTATGCACCCTAATACACCGTCAGCTCACGTACGCCTCAGTATGTACACACCCTAATACACTGTCAACCTACATACGCCTCAGAAAATAGGTTTTTTTTTTTATTCGTTGTAATTCCGAGAATTTCGTCGTCAACCCTTCGTACTACCTCAGACTTTCGTAACTTTAGATGTATCAATGAGTACTTGCAATAAGTCTCACACAACAAAATATATTCAATGTGTTCAAGTGTAATTAAATGAGAGAGCCTTGCCTCTTATTTATACTTTCATGTAGCATCCCACTTTCCTTATTTTAGGGAGTTCTCCATTAACTTAATTATTTAAATAATTTCTTTTGCAAACAATTTGACTTTTTGGGGCTTCTGGATGACTCATGAGGGTCCTCCAACTTTACATGGCCATAAATCTCTAATCGTGAGGAGTTATGTGACGTTCCACATACCACCAGAAATGGAATGACAAGAAGTATCCATCTAGTATAGTTTCATTGAAAAATTCACTAACCTTCATCTCATTATTCCACAATTAAGCATGGTTTCTCTAATCATACTTCTAGGATAACTGAATCCGCAAAGCGTCTTCCCATGAGGGCTTTCACCATAAGGGGACCACTTTGGAGTTCATCCATTTGTACTTCTTATCAACCATGACAAGACAATAACGAGTCATATTTACATCAAACAAACTTGGGTCCATTGCCTAAACCTTTGTGCTACTAGGATTTCTTCAAGGGTTGACATCAACGACAACCAACCTTAATCAACAATCTCTCCCTTTAAAATTGATGGAAGCACTCTGATACAATATTGAAATCATATCACTCATGTTCCCCTTGGAACCATGCCTTTGTCCTCTGCATATGATAAATCTCTCCCCCTTTGTCATCAATGGAAAATGTATCTTTCCATCCTGGGCTGCTCCCCCTAACTGAACTGTCCTCTTAATGGTGCTTCCTAGTGTACATATAAGACATAAGATAAGAATTCATTTTGGAGTAGAAATAACTATGAGTCTCTGGCGAAGATACTCAAAGACTTCCCGTGGAAGTGGTTTTGTAATTAAGATGTCTACCGCTTGTTCCTTTGTGACCACATACTCAACTCTGATGTTTTTTTCTGCAACCTGTTCCCATAGAAAGTGATACTTGATTGGAATGTGCTTCATCTTGGAGTGCATCACCGGATTATTTGAGATACTGATGGCATTTGTATTATCAAAATATATTGGAATGGGCTCATCATACTCAACCTGTATATCTATCAGAGTTTGTTTAATCCAAAGAACATGTGTACAACATGTTGCTGCTGCAATATACTTTGCCTTAGATGTAGATAGAGATACTGATGATTGTTTCTTTCTTAGCCATGATACTAAAAACTCACCCAAGTAGAATGTTGCTCCATTGGTGCTTCGTCGGTCATTAATACAACATGCCCAATCTGCATTTGTGTAGGCAATAAGTGATATATCCTTTCCTTTTGGATACCATAATCCAAACTCATCTGTTCCTTTGAGATATCCGAAAATCCTCTTCACTGCTAATACATGTGATTCCTTTGGTACTGCTTGAAATTGTTCCACCTGTCCAACTACCTTCATTACATTTGGTCTGGATGCTGTCACATATAGTAGTCTACCAATCATTAACTTGTCTTTCCTCCGATCTCTAGACTTTGAATCATCATCTTTTCTTAACTTGCAACTGGTTTGCAATCTTCCATTCTAAACCTATTTATCATTTCTCTGATATACTTGGTTTGAGAAATAAAAATTCCTTGGTTTCTTTGATGTATCTAAAGTTCTATAAAGAAGGATAGTTCTCCAAGCAATGACATTTCAAATTCATTCTACATATCCTTTGCAAATTTTTGTCTTAACATGTCATCATCACTACCAAAAATAATATCATCAACATAAACTTCAATTAATAAAATATTATCTTGACTTAACTAGATGTAGAGGTTGTTGTCTGCACTTCCTTTTCTGAACCCTGCCTGATGTAGATATTTATCCAGTCTAGAGTACCATGCTCTAGGAGCCTGTTTTAGACCATACAAGGCCTTCTTTAATTTACACAGATAATCTGCGTTCTCTAACAACTGAAATCCTTCTGGTTGTTCAATGTAGACTTCTTCTTCAAGTTCCACATTCATAAAAGATGATTTTACGTCCATCTTATACACTTTAATATTTTTGGAGCATGCATAAGCTAAAAGCAACCAGATTGCTTCCATTCTGGCAATTGGGGCAAATGTCTCTTCAAAGTCAATTCCTTCAACCTGTGCATATCCTTTACATACCAATCTAGCTTTGTTCCTTGTAACCTGTCCATCTTCACTCAATTTATTCCTGTATACCCATTTTGTGTCGATCACATTCTTATCATTTGGTCTTGGAACCAATTCTCAAGTGTCATTTTTCTCTATTTGATCCAATTCTTCATCCATGGATTTATTCCAAAATTCATCCTTGCTGGCCTCTTCAAAATAGGTTGGTTCAAACGTATATGAGAGTGCTAGGTGCATTTGTTCTGGTGAACAAATTCTTCTTCTAGTCTCAACTCTTGCATCTTTGTTTTCGATAATCTGATCTAAAGGATTATTCTTCTGTACTCGTCTGCTAGGTGTCTTTGGAGGCACTTTCTGATATTTTTATTCTACTTCTATCAGATCCTCTTCATCTTCCCCTTCTACTTCTTTTTCATCTTCTGCATCTTCTTCGTAAATTTGTTCCATTGATTCCTTTTCTTCTTCCTTTAATTCTTGTATACCTGTTTCATCAATTGTTACATTGATGATTTCCACAACTTTGTTTAATATCAGGTTGTAACACTTGTATGCTTTCCTTGTACTTGAGTAACCAACAAGTAATCCTTTGTCCACACGAGAGTCAAACTTTCCCATTCTGCCATCTTCTCTTTTGATGTAGCATTTCCTTCCAAAAACTCTGAAATGTTTCACATTTGCTGGTCTTCCTTTCCATAGCTCGTAGGGAGCTTTGTCAGTGTTGTTTTTGAGCATTACTTTGTTTTGAATGTGAAATTATGTATGCACTGCCCATGTCCAAAAAATATCTGTCAATTTGGAATCCATTAGCATTGTTCGAGCCATTTCCTGTACTATCCTGTTCTTTCTTTCAACAACTCCATTATGTTGAGGTGTCCTAGCAACGAAGAATTGTATTTTTATTCCATGATTGTTGCAGTAGTCCATAAATTCCTTTGAAGTGAACTCTCCTCCATTATCAGATCTCAAGGATTTGATTTTTGAATCCATTTCATTTTCAACCATTTCCTTGTATATCTTGAAGTTTTCAAAATCTTTTGGCTTATTCTTGAGAAATAAAACAACAATCATTCTTATATAATCATCAACTAATAGCATAAATTATTTCTCACCTTTTAAATCCTTTGTTGTATTTGGTCCAACTAGATCACTATGCACAATTTCCAGTGGTCTTCTCATTGAATATTCCTTTGATTTGAACCTGGTCTTTGTTTACTTTCCTTGTTGACAATGCTTGCATAAAGTGTTGGTTGGTTTCGTGATCTGGGGCATTTCTCTGACTTCTTCTCTTTTGCTGACTTTGACAAGGTTATCAAAATGTATGTGAACCATTCTTATGTGCCATAGTCAACTTTCATCTTCCTTTCCTAGACAACACTTTTCATTTCCAATTTCACTTAACACATATATGTTGGTTGAAGTTCTCACAGCTGTAGCAATCAATTTTCCTAAGCCTTGTTTTCTTATCTCACACTTTTGTGAATCAAAAGTAAATTTATGACCTTGGTCACACATTTGACTCACACTTAGTAGATTATGTTTCATATCTTCTACTAGTAGAACATTTTCTTCCTTTGTATTCTTGTTCCCAATTATGACTGTGCCTTTTCCAATGATTTTAGCTGAATCATCATTTTCGAAGGAGATTGAACCATCTCTTTCATTCTTAATGTAAGAAACCTGTCTCTATCACCTGTCATGTGTTTTGAACAACCATTGTCAACATACCAACCATGTTTCTTCTACCTAGCTTGTAGAGAGAGTGTGCATTCTTCATTGCTATACTGATTCTACTTTCTTGTCCATGTCCTTTTCTGAGGTTCCTATCTGTGACTGTTGTTATTCTGTTGTGGTTCTCTAGGAGGGACTGTCATTCTACAATATTTGGCCATGTGTCCAAAATTGTTACATTTTTAACATTCCACTTCAGTGCTCAAATATTCAAACCTGTTGCAACTTCTTCTCTGTGTTTCACTAGGCCTTCTTGGATAACCCCCTTTTGTATGACTTTCAAATTTGTTTGTGTTCCTATTGTTATCTCTGCAATTTACAACATTATGTCCAAAATTATTACATGCATAACATAAACCAAAAAATATAGTTTGATATCTGGGAGTTGGAGATCTTCTGAAAGGAGGTACTCTTATGAATTCTTCTTCTTCCTGAGGCCTATCTGTCGGTTGTTGATTCTAAAATATGAATCTTCTCGGTGGAGGAGTGTCCCTGTAATATTCCTTGTAGATCTTCCTATCCCCTTTGATTTTTTCTACATAGCTTTTTGGATATGTTTCTTGGTATGTTGTTTTGGAGCTTGATCCATTTTATGTCTAATTGTATCCAAGTCTGGACTTGTCATAATGAGGTTTTTGACTGCTGATAATGTAATCCAAAACTTTTGAGTTGTTTTGCATATTTTCCTTTTGAAGATCCTTTCTTAATGTGACAATCTATGCTTCCAAATTTCCAATGATCCTGTCTTTTTCTTCTCGCTGTTCTTTGAGTGCTTCTTCAATTATTTTATCTTCTTCTATTTGAACTTTCAAATTTGTGATCATTTGTTCTAGTTCTTGAGTGTCTTCTTTCTTGTCTGGTTCCGCTTGTAGTTTCTTGTTTTTCTTCTTTTCTCTTCTGATAACTTCTATGAAACACATCAATTATTCTCGGTAGTCAACTTTTGCCTCTTCATATTCTTTTTCGGCTTCTTCATATTCTTCTTTGGATTCTTCTTTATCAGATTCTTCTACTGCCATGAATAGAACTCTTTTTGTTTCACTGTCACTGACTTCATCTTCATCTGATGATGAGATGTCTTCTTTGGTGCATAAGATTTTCTTGAAAACTTTCTTGTAGTTCTTTTTCCTTTATATGTTTGTTTTCTATTTGAGTAACCTTCATCATTTCTCTTTTTCTTATGAGGAAATTTGTTACAAAAATGACCAATACCATCACAATTAAAACAAATAAAAGGAATCTTACCTCTATACCTTTCGCTGGTTCCCTTGTTCAATCTTCTAACAAAGTTGGCCACTTCTTCATCATCTTTCTAGACGTCACTGCTGCTGCTATGTTATTTTTATTTTTTCTTTCCCTTTTTCTTTTACCTGTTGGATGCTTTGAAAGCTGATTCTTTTATATCTGGATTTTCTTGTTCAATTATCATTTCATATGCTGTGAATATTCCATGTAGTTCATCCATGCTTATTGGGTTTAGATCTGCTCTTTCTTCTAGTGCTAATATCTTAGCGTCAAATCTCATAGGAAGAGATCTTAGTACCTTTTGAACAATTACATATTCTTCAATTTCTTCTCCCAAACCTATGATTGCATTTACTGTTTCATCGACTCATAAAAAGTAATATGCAATATTATCATCTTCCTTCATCTAATTTGTTTGAATTGACCTGTGTAAGTTTGAAGCTTTGCTGCTTTGAATTTTGAATCTCCTTCATAAATATTTCGAAGTTTGTCCCAAATATATTTAGTGGATTTTCAATGTATAACTTTGGTGAATACTGATTCTCCAAGACCATTCAGAAGTGCATTTGTGGCTTTCAAATTATTCTGGCTGATTTTTATTTCTTTTTTATTTGTCGACGGAACTGCTGGTGTTGTGTACCCATCTATAATTGATTGCCAAATTTCAAATCCTCGTGCATGTATATATGTCTTCATCTTTATACTCCAAAATGCATACTTCTGTCCATCAAACTGTGGTATTCCATTTTTATATGAGTTGTTTCTCTCCAAGATCTACCTTTCAGTGGTTAAACTGATTTCTGAAAGAACCCGCTCTGATTCCAATTGTTAGATTACTGAGAGGGGGGTGAATCAGTAATAGAGACATTTAATCCATTTTAACCAAATAATCTAAGTGTTATATAAATGTAGAATTATCATCCAATAAATGCAGACTAAATAATAAATGAACAAATGAACAATCACACACATACACAGTACACCAGTGTTTTATGTGGAAACCCAAAGCGGGAGAAAACCACAAAATTCTTTTTCTTATATGTCTTGAAGAATTACAATCATTGGAAGCACTAAATTCCTTTGTTTTCCAGCTGCAACTGGAAGGAGGCTCCAACCCCCTAGTTTCTCATCCTACAACCTGAGGAAAGCTCCAACTCCCCAATTCTCTGGCTACAACCAGAAGGAGGCCACAACCCCCCATGTTCTCTGGCTACAACCAGAGGGTGGATACAACCACCTGTCCTTGCCCCATCCAACTGACCTGAAGTAGAAGTAGAATTATAATGATGAAACCACTGTCACACTATCACTGTGAGATATACCACTGTATAACTGTATCAACCTGTACCACTGACTTGCATCCAACCTGTACAACTGACTTGCATACAACCTGTACAACTGCCCTGAAATCAATCTGTACCTGAACTAAACATGTATCAACAAAATAAAACAGGTACATGACCTGTAGTGATGAAACACGCATATGTACGTTCCCTATATGTTATGAAGCCTGCGTATGTACGCTACCAAATGGTTATGCAACCTATGTATGCCTTCTGAAAACTAGTGTTTTCTTTCTTCTAAAAACTTCTGACCATGTGTAACTTCTTTCACATGGATCTGTAACATGTCACTGTATCTATACTGTAACTGTACCTTATGCATGCATCCTCATACATAACCTTTACCCAAAGCATATATATATATATATATATATATATATATATATATATATATATATATATATATATATATATATATATATATAGTCATGTGCCATATATATCTCTCTAGTCATGTTCCATTATTACACACACCCTCACATGATCTAGTCATCAAACCCTTTCTTATATTCAACCTCTCAATACATCAACCACTTCACAAATACAAGCTCTCAACCATGTACCACAAACCCTTAGCCATATGCCAAGAAATACAATATGTGCCTCAACAAGAAGTATCAATTATAAATATACCAACATTGTATTTTTGTAGATCTGACTTATGCATAAGATCCCATGCAACCACTAGTCTCTCTAGGGAGAATCTGCAAATCTCCATAACCATTTATCATGCATACATTAAAATCCAACTATTCATTAAGAAATAAGACATACCTTTTGAACCAATGTATAGATATGATGTATCTGAGCATTGCAGACCTTCCTGGGAGTTTGATCTCAGAATCTAGAACCTCTGCATCTTTATCTTCTCAAGTTTCCATGGATTTAAAACATGTACGCACCCTAATACATTTCCATCCCACGTACGTATGCACCCTAATACACTGTCAGTCTGTGTATTCCTCAATATGTATGCACCCTAATACATTTTCATCCCGTGTATGCCTCAAAAAATAAGGTTTTTTTATATTCTCTCTAATTCTGAGAATTTCACCGTCAACCCTTCATACTACCTCAGACTTCCGCAACTTCATATGTATCAATGAGTACTTGCAATAAGCCCCACACAACAAAAGATGTTCAATGTGTTCAAGTGTAATTAAATGAGAGAGCCTTGCCTCTTATTTATACTTTCATGTAGCATCCCACTTTCCTTATTTTAGGGAGTTCTCCATTAACTTAATTATTTAAATAATTTCTTTTGCAAACACATTGACTTTTTGGGGCTTTTGGATGACTCATGAGGGTCCTCCAACTTCACATGGCCATAACTCTCTAACCGTGAGGAGTTATGTGACGTTTCACATACCACATGAAATGCCATGAAAAACACTATCCATCTAGGATAGGTTCACTGAAAAATTCACTGACTTTCATCTCATTATTCCACAATTAAGCATGGGTTCTATAACCATACTTATAGGATAACTCAATCCACAAAGCATCTTCCCGTGAGGGATTCCACCATAAGGGGACCACTTTGGAGTTCAACCATTTGTACTTCTTATCAAACATGACAAGACAATAATGAGTCATATTTACATAAAAAAAAACTTGGGTCCATTTCCCAAACCTTTGTGCTATCAGGATTTCTTCAAGGGTTGACATTAATGACAACCAACCTTAATAAACAACATGTGTGCCTATAAAATAAGGTCATGAGCCTATGCTACGATTTTCTATGGAGAAAATGACTCAGAGTCTTGTGAAGGATGTTGTGAGATAATACAAAACAATTGAGAGTTCCTAGAGTTCCCACATGAGTGATTCCTAGCCAACCGAATGCACTAGTGGCCCTGATAAATGAATGGTACAGCCGGAGGGATTGTGAGCAGTGAAGGGGGTGCATTCCTTGGGTAGTACAGGTTGTGGGGAAAAGAGAGAGCTGGAGGTTTGAAACTATTATGAGGCTAGAACTTGGGTTTGGGGTTTCTCTATGTGGAGACTGGATATCTAGTGGGATGGATGTCCTTATGGACTCATAGCCTTAGCTCAAGGGTGGCTTGTTGATGAGAGACAATTATCAACAATGCCTATGGTCAGGAGGTTAATCCTTCGTTTACATCCAATTGGTTAATCATTAATAGATAAGTGTTTATGTTCTATTCTTATGTTAAATTCCAATGTGTAAATAGTTTATATGAATACCGTGTGCTTGATGTTGCTTGAACAATTGTATTTATGTTTAATATATGATGTTAGATGCATTTAGAACTATAGTATCAGTCAAATGGTCATATATGTGTGTGATCTGTGGCTGGTAAGATACATGAATTTAATTATCAGTAAATCTTAATAATCTAATGAGTTTCTTCACGTAATGTTGCTCAGTTGGGCGCTGGGTACATTACATTATGGTATCAGAGCATCTGGTTCAAAAATCAGGCTTGGATGGGATAAGAACATGTGAAAATTGAGTAATTCATTGTTGCATACTTTGGTTCGTGTAAAATTGGGGAAAAACAGAGAATTTGGAGAGAAATCCCCAATTTCGTGAGCAAGATACGGGTTCAAATGACTTTGGACTGTTCAAGAGGTTCCATGGAGCCAAGCAATAAAGTTGCAGATTGAAATTCAACCTAGAAGGGTTGAAATTTGAGTTTTAATGGCCACATGTATAGTTGTAGGAAGTTTGGTGAATCGGTGGATGAGATCATGTTTGATCTTAAGATCTACGGTCGAGATTATCCTTGATAAATTTAAAATAAGTAAAGGTTCAACCATTTGAAAGGTTGGGTAAATCAATGGACGAGACACAATTTTAGTATTTTAAAGTTGAAGGATATCGATGATCCAAATTCACCTGGACTGTGTTCAAAATTTTCTAAGTGTGAGGTTCGACAATAGAATCCGTCGATGACTGATGGTTAGATCGGTGAATTTGGCGAAGTGTTGGAAATTCACCAAGAGAAAACAACGATGGTCGACGACTGATGGACATGTGTCAGAAGAGTTGGATGAAATTGATACAATCAATGGCCAAGAATCATTTTGGGGGTTGTGAAACAAATGAGATCGATGGTCTAGATCGATTAGAGAAATGTCGAAAAATTGATAAGTGTTAAAGTTCACCAAGAGAAATCGCTGACGACCAATGGTCAGGTTAGCCAAAATGGAGAGACGTTTATTTTGGCCATAAGACATATTTGATCATCGATGGTCGATGGGCCATTGGTCATAGTTCGATCTAATTCGATGAAGTATTTCAAATCGATCAAGAGAAGTTGTTGATGGCTGATGGGTCGGTGTTCAGAGGTCGACCAAATTCAATAAAGTGTTTGGGTTGTCCAAGAGAATCGACCAACGGATGATGGGGGAAAATAGGATGATGAAATCATCACCTATGTTCCATGCCATGTCAGAAGTTTCCACATCATCCAATAGAGGTTGTTAATGGCCTATGGTCAGGTCGACCGATTTGGGGAAGTGTTTTCGACAACTGTCAAGGATTGATGATCGTCGATGTTCCGATGGTTGTGCATTGAAAAAATCACTGAGGAGTTTTCATTCTCTAATGAAGATCACCGATGAACGATGGTCAGATCGATGAGTTTAGAGGTATGTGAAAATCATATGTCAAGAAATTGGGCGGATGGACGACAGTCGCGTCGGTAAATCAAGAAAAGTTTCAATCGTGTCCAAAGGAAAGTGTCGATCCCCGATGGCCAATAAATTAAGATAAATAGTTGTTATTTCTCTTGATTTGAGATCAATGACTGATATTTAAAGGATTTTATAGTAGTTAAATAGTTATTTTGAGCGAATTTTTGTGTTTTTTGAAGGCCGTTAACTTAAGGGGCGATTTTGAGGCCCTAAAAAATTTTTTTAGCTAGTCAAAACCCATGAGAACAAAGTGTTTTTTAGATCAAATAGAATAACTCAGAAAGATCTATCCAACAATCTAAATAGTTCGCAAAATAGAGCTCGTATGAAGAAGTTACAACCAAAACAGTGAGGGTAAAAGTTTGGCACCAATTTTACTTCCAGAGGGCATAACTCCATGCTCAGAAGTCCATTTGGGGCACATGAGTACTCAATGGAAATATTTTGACCCATAGAAGCTAGCGATGGAGTCAGAATTAGGTTATGGGTAACTGAAAATGCATAGGAATAGAAATAAGACACCTGTAGAATGCAAGAGTAAATTGAGTAAAACAATAAAAAATTATTCGGACCATAACTTTCAGCTTGGAGCTTGGATTTGAGAAAACTAATAGTCATTGGAAAGATATTAAGGAGTAAAAGAATTTTTTCAAGCCAAAATTTTAAATTGGGCATTATATTTTCTCAGAAAGTGATAAAATAGATTGTTGTGGTAGCAATAAAGTGGAATTACATCATGTGGATATTGTAATTTTTCGCTCAGAACTAAGATTGAGGCAAGCGTATAGTCATCGGAAGTATGTTTAATATAGGAATGCATATGATAAATAATGTTTTTATTTTTATTTGGTGCATTGTTTCCTTCATAAGTTAGGATAAATAATGACCTGTAGCATTAATTGACAAATTTATATACTATGCATAGATATAACAAAGTGGTTGCTTGCACATGGTGCAAAATTAGAGGTATAACCAGATAAATCCAAGCCTAGAATGAATATCGGAGTAATGGAAACATGGAAGAGATTGTAAAAGTTGGTTGAGGCAATAAAGAGCTATAGGACAAGTAACGAAAAGTGGAATTGGATTCCAAGAGCCATGTAATTACTTGATGTGAGTGTTTTTCCAAATAGTGTCAAAGTTTGGCAAAACCTTACCAAATGATAGAGGTGAGTAGCAAAGGTTATTTATGTGTAATTAAGAGTGTATACACTCATTATAGTGCCTATGTAGAAGTATATAGTCACTTTTTAAGTACATTGGTTTGAAAAAGTAAAAAGGGGTTGAGATTATTAACATGGTATTGTTAATAAGCATAGGAACACTCTAGCAAAGAGTGTTGTGTGAAAGGATTTATAACAAGAGATTAAGATTCCACCAATGAGCATTGAGTGGGACTGTTCTGGATTAATCCTAGGGTCCCTTGGATAGGGATGTAGGTAAATCTTGTATAGTCGGATGAAGTATCAAAGAGATGTAAAGGAAAGTGCAGGGTTGCAGGGAAGGTGATGAAAAGTTGACAAAGGCCTAAATAAAAACAGAGGAATATTAGTATTCGACTTCTATGAAGCCTGAATGGTTTACAAGGTAAAATTAATAGATATTCTCACAATAAAACATGGATCCAATAATTAAGAAATGTCATTACATACACAAGGAGTAATGAGGACTCCATAACCTTGAAGGTAGAAATATAATGAAGGCTATAAATCTTGTTGCAAGAGAAGGAGGAAGGATATCATGAGAGGAGGGGTGACTCATGTTCGAATCAGTCAGCTCTATGTGAAAGAATGGGAATGTAGGAATAAGGAGTTGTTAGATATGATCTAGAAAATATTTTATAAAAGTACACAAGAAAGAAAGCTGCCTATATTATCATAGTGCACAACAAAAGTAAGGTACATGTGAAAATAAAGAAGTGTTGTATTTCCATTTGGAGCAGGGTGATATTGAATGGAAAAAAAGTGCTTCACAATGAATCACTTAATGACGTGAAGAAAGATATTTAAAATTGAGTAAAGCCATGGATGACAAATAATATTAGAAACAAGAAATGAAAGAAGTATTCCATAATGTTGAAATGTGAGTCAATAATAATGGTATTCCAAGGATGGTTTGGTCAAGAAAAATGGGAAGTGTTTAATTAAATTGCAGTGTTAATGTTCAACTAGAATAATGCATGTTGCAACACTATGAATATTGAGAATTTATCCAAAATATGTTGGGACACGATTCTTTGCATAAAAGCAGTTGCGAGATGACATGACTAGTGGACCAACTAGTGGTTGGAAATGCAGAATGGCCAAGTGGGGGCTTGGATAGAGGGCTTAGAATAAGGTCCAATGGTGCACAATGGAGCATGATAACAGTGCATAGGGAAACACGGTTCTACATAAATTCCAAGACATCCATCTACACCAACAAATCTAAATAATTAATTAAATCTGAAATAGATATGCATTGGAGTGCATGATAGAATTGATGCATGATGCATACAATAAAGATAGAATGCATGTTCTTGGAATAGGCATGGAATATCAAATGCTTGGTGCATACTGATGTGCATTTGTGCATGTGGACATACCTGAACATGTTGGTGGCATGAGTATAGACTAAGAGTAGTCTATTGATATATATATATGAAATAATGATGATTATGATATTTGAATAAAACTAATGATGGATTGTGTATCCAGGAAATAAAATATTATGGCATCATAATATTGTTTCTTATGGTATCCATCCATACGAATAAAAAATGAGGATGGTGGGAATGATGATTAAGAGATTGGAAAAAAAGGATCCTGTGAGCTTCTATAAAATACCAGTTGATCATAGCATCAAATAAATTGATAACAACCATACATGTATGAATGTGATGTTGTTATGATGTATAATTGCTAAAAGGAATTGAGGTAAGAATTTCCTTAGTCAAATATCAATATTTGAATTGATGTAGAGGCATGAGGCCTTGAGTGTGAAAATAATATTTTCTACTTGAATGCATTTATGGAAAATTAATTGCATACTGTGTTATGTTGGTTATGAGGTCATAACTGAGTTAAGTCAGGAGACATTACTCCTGTTGTAGAAATTAATGCCATTAGAGATGGTCATGTGTGAGGCTATGATGAGAATGGATGTGGAAAGGTTATAGTTCCATCCAAGTGCATAATGGTTTTATTCTATGTAACTGAGGTTTGGACTGCAACCTTTTTTCCTACACTAAATAAAACTAAGGGATGATGTTCCTAGTGTTGTGTATGGGTTGAAGATGAAGGTATCCAAAGGATCAGACGGGTTGTGGGAAATGATTTGGATGAGGTATTGAGGCATGGGTTGTACCTTACAACTCACATGGTGGAATACATGACATGAACAAATGGTATTCCAGAGTCGATGCAAGGATGCATTGTGTGGATGTGGCCATGAGTATTGGCACATTGGTTTGACTATTAGTAAGTTTGATTGCATTATGAAAAGATTGGTATGCTGATAAAGCATGTACTGCGAATGATGGTTTCATTCTAAATACAAAGATGAATGGTTGAATTCCATTTTAATAGGAATAATAGTTGGAAGTGATAGAACTTTTAGATTAATATAATTCTGAAAATCACTTCATGGACTGAATTCAAATATTGTGCACGAGATATTAACAATGTGTTTGGTTGCAAGAAAATTGAAAAAATTATAGGAAGAATGGTCTTGGATATGGAAATAATGTAATCCCATAAGGAAGATTAGTATATGCCTCTGCAAGAGCCAAACATAATGAGTAGAAATGTCATACGTGGGAATATTTATTTCCTATATAAGAAAATTTGAGAAATTAATAATTGAAAATTGTTACGATATACTAACAATTTTTTTGGCTGTATGGAATTAAGAAAATTGCAGGGAAAATGGTCTTGGATATGGTAGGGATGTAATCCCATAAAGAAGACTGATATCTGGTGCTGCAAGAGCCAAACAATTATGAGCAGAAAACTCATGTTTGGGAATTTTGTTTTCCTAGGTAAAACATATTTGAAATTTTATAATTGAAAATTGTATGATGATGTCTCATATTGAATGTATACATATGATGCAGATGGAATGATTTCCATAGGTTATATATTTCTAGTGGAAGTCTAGTAGAAATTTGGTATTTGTATGTGTAAGAACACCTTGGAAAATGATGGATCACTTGAGGAACTATATAATAGTGAAAGGGATGCCTGAGCCTAGAGGGTGAGTTGCACTGTCAAAGAACCAAGTTGTCAGGCTTGAAGAGTGAACTCCTGTGTGAGTTTCACTATCAAAGAACTAGGTTGTTAGGAATGAAAAGCGAACTCCTGTGTGAGTTGCACTATTGAAGAACCGGATTGTCAGGCCTGAAGAGTGAACTCCTGTGTGAGTTGCACTGTCGAAGAACCAGGTTGTTAGGCATGGAGAGTGAACTCATGTGTGAGTTTCACTGCAAAATCAAGGTTTTTGATGGTTATTTTATTGATATTATTACGAGTAGTGAGTCCCTTGATTTCCCAATAGTGAGATTCCTAGTTACCTATGCTAGAGAAACTTTGATAAATGGATGGCTCATTCCTTGGGTTAGCCTTGATAAATGAATGGTACATACCTTGGCTTCGCCTTGATAAACATATGGCACATTTCTTGGGTCAACCCTGATAAACGAATGGGACACCATTCCTTGGGTTGGGTAGGTCAATGGGAAGAGAGTTGGTGGAAATTGGGATAACTATAGGAGACTGCTAGTGGCTTATGTATATGTTTCAGGCTAGGGTGCCTTTGTATTTATGATTTTTGGGGATAGAGTGCTTATGTATCTGTGGTATTAGGGCCATAGTGCCTATGTAATCTGTTTAGGCTAGAATTCTTGTGTGATTTCGGGCTAGAAAGCCTATATGTTGATTATTGGTTGGGGAGCTAGAATTGTAAAATGAAACTACACCTGTAAGATGTTGTGCACTAAGGACAATGCAAAAATAAGGGGGAGGGGATGTAACATACCCAGTTATAACCCCCATGAATTTTAATTTATTTGTATAAATGTGAATTAGGATGGTGAGCCGAGGTGTTGGGGCGAAGAGCCCGTATTGATTTAATGCAGTCGGGGGCCTAATTGCATGTTATGAACATTGATTAATTAATAAAAGTAATAATCGTTGGCTACAATACGAAAGGAATGAAGAACAATGGGTGGGATATTATTCCATGAGAGAGAAAGGGGTCCAAGGGGGAATTATTCAAGGCTATTAATCCAACATACATTCCTAAAATTATTATCTTGTTTATAACCTTCTATTTGTTGATTGAGTGTATGAGAAGCCAATCATTTAGCTCATGTAAGAGGGTGGGTGTGAGTGGTCACATCCCATATTTATTGGAGAGAATGGGATGAAGCAAGATAATCCTTGAGAAGAGTGTGAGTCAAGCAAGCAAGGAAGAAGAGGAAATTCGTATGCAGAATAGGGACAATTTTTACATGTATATTTTGGGCAGCAAAGGAGGAGGAGAGGGTGGGAAGAGGACCAGCCAAGGCATACTTGAAGATAGACATTGTTTGGCTGTGTTTTTATGATGAGAAAGAGGCTCGTGTGCCTGTAAAATTGGTCTATGATCCTACAGTGCGATTTTCTGCGTAGAAAATGACCCAAAGCCTTGTGAAGGCTTCTATGAGAAAATATGAAATAACTCAGAGTTCCTAGAGTTCCCAATTGAGTGATTCTTGTTCAATCAAATGAACTAGTGTCCTTGATAAAATAATGGTACATCCCAAGGGATTGTGATCAATGAAGTGGTTACATTCCTTGGGTAGTGCAAGTTGTGGGGAAAAAAGAGAGCTGGAGGTTTGGAACTGATGTGAGACTAGATCTTGGGTTTGGGGCTGCTCTATGTGGAGAGTGGATATCCAATGGGATGGATCACCTTGTGGAATCATAGCCTCAACTCATGGAAGATTGTTGATGAGAGAAAATGATCAGTAGTTCCTATGGCTAGGAGGTTCATCCTTCGTTTGTAGTCAGTTGGTTAATCATTAACAAATAAGTGTTTTTGTTATGTTCTTATGTTAAATTTTGTTGTGTAAATAGTTTATATGAATTTTGTGTGTTTTCCGTTGCTTGAATAGTTGTATTCATGTTTAATATATGCTATTAGATTCATTTAGAAATTCAGTATCAATCAAATGGTCATATATGCGTGTGATCTACAACTCGTAAGATACATGAATTTAGTTAGCAGTAAATATTAATAATCTAATGAGTTTCCGCATGTAATGTTGCTCAGCTGGGCGTTGGGTACATTACATATAATAAGGTTTTCTCTTGTTTCAAGTGATGTTTTTTATATCCATTCTTTCATTTCTAAGTTTCATCAAAGCTAAGCCCTCTTGTTGATAGTAGGATTAATCTAAAGGTGGAAAAGAAGAAAGGACTGGGAAGCATAGATGTTTAACATGCTTCAAAATGTCATTCATTTAACTTGGAAGTCCATTTAGTTTGATTAAATTTATGAATTCATTTTCAGTGCTTATTAAGACTATTTTGTAGAGTTATGATGAGCTTGTAGCTTGGATTGAGCCAATATATTTTAGTCCTGGTATTTTTCTTTAAGACAACAATTGTCTTTGTATGATTCAAAATTACATCTTAGACTTCTAAGTCTGATTCTGGTCCAAACTCTCATAGGGGTTTGTAAAGAGGAACTTGGTTGTAACTTAGAAAAGAAATCAATAAAATTTGGTTTCTTCTCAATTTGAGACTTGTGGTTTATCGGTTTTCATATGTGTGTTATCTTGTATTTATTCAATTAACTCTTATAAAAATTTCATTTTCAAACATCTTTTATATTTTTTCATTTGTTTTACAGCAAAGCATACAATTCTAATAATAACATCAGACACAAGAACTTATTTCTTGAGAGCTGATTGATATTTTTGAACAGGCTATAAGCCTAGAGTAATAGTCCCTCCTATCTCACCTAGCCTAGTGAGATTAAAAAATGACTGAGTAATGACATTACCATTCCTCACCTCCATAGGGTATACAAAAAAATAGATCAAGAAAGTCAGTCTTTCCAACATATTTCAGAATGTTTATGCATCCTAACACAACCAGTAGTTTGTAGCCTCTTGAAACGACTAATCTCTGTGAAAGCTTATCATTTCATTTAGATGGGATTTGGTGCTAGTGTTGGATGAGAATTGCATCTCTCATCATGATTTTTTGAAAAAAATCAAATCATCTTTGCATCCTTTTGCTTCAGGGAGTAAGGACTGGAAAGAGCTTCCATTTTTTACCCATTAGATGCTTTGCTTCGGCCTTCCAGGATCTTCACTCACTCTCTACATCTCCCAACTCTACAACTTATTTTGCAACATGATGTGCTCATCTACTTACCAGTTCAAATAAGGGGTATGATATCAACTGCACACTTGTCCATTCAAGGCATAAGATTTATTTCAACACAATTTTTTTTTTCTAGAAAATACTCAAAACAATCATGTACTCAGAATTTAAAGGTAGAATCCCCAAAAAGAGTTTGCGAATAAAGTTCCTAGGTGACATGTCTCATGATCATGCCAAATTATCTAAATCCATTTGTCTTCCTCGAGCCACATCCATCTATATAGGAGAGCACACACTTCCATGATTGAGGTCTTCATATAGTTAAATAACATAAATAAACCTAGTGACCACTAATGGAAATTGCTTTATTATCCATTTTAAAATATAAACTTTTAACTAGTTAGAACATATGACTAAATGCAATGTTAACTAAGATAATTTCCTCCTGGAAAAACAAATTCGCATAAATATCACAACATAAACCAGATTTGAAGTCTGTATTTGGGTTGGCATAGGACACTAAACCAAAAGATAAAACTTGGAATAAGTGAGGAACCATAGCTGTTGGGACTCATGAAAACAAACCCTGAATATTACCATTTTTCTATTTCCAAGATCTCAATATAAAGGTGGAGTCAACTTAGCTTGGATACTCGTCTATTGAGTGCAAGTTCCCTTTCAGAAAACAAATGAATATGTCTGTGATGACCACTAGTTCTTCCCTAAAGTAGTGAATTTGAGAGCCATTTTGTTAATCGATGTATTACATGTTAGATTTCATTGTACTTAAGTCATAATTCTCTTTCCCGGACAAGAAAATGTGCAGTCTACTGTATGATTCATGCTTCATGTATTTAGATGAGTTTTTGATAGATTATTCTCGATGAGCCTTGTCAACATAATTCCAAAAAAGTGGGTATACCAATGCCTTGAAGAGCCTCGTTGAGAGTTTCATGACTCAGATTAGATGTATCTACTCATTTAACAGTTGAAAATTCCAATTCTAAAAGAAACAAAAAAATTATGATGCAAAACCCCCAGCAATATCAAGACAAAGGCAACCAGATCGGTGAACTTCATGAGAAAACCAAAATAAGACCATATCAAGAGAAAACAAAATTAAAACCATTCAATTAGTTGAAGTGAAAATATTGCATCAGGTTGTTTGAAGAGTAGAGAAATAAAATGGATAATCAGATCAAGAAGTTTAAATCCGAGTCAAGAGAGCTTCAAAAGATACCTTCAAACTTCAAAAAGCATGAAAACATTGTAAGTCAAGATACAAAAGCAATGAAGGAATCCATCCTATATGATAAATACTATGTAGGTCCTTTAGAATGGACCATGTATGATGATAACTAGATGTATATTATCCACTTGAGTGCATAGGAATAAAGAACATATATTTATCTTGCCACCCAAGATGATAGGCATAGTATTTGACCTCAAAATTCAGACTTAATAGCTTGGGGTGAAAAATACATCATTGAAGACACATCCATCTCTATAACATTAATCAAGGAAAATCATAACTATGTCATAACTATGATTTTCAATCAAGGATTCCTCTAACCAGTTTTTCACCTTCCCCAAACTAGAAAGTATTATACAACATATGGTTTTTTTAGCAGCTCATTATTGTAAGCTGTCCAATTGTAACTGTTAGAGTGAATGCCACTGAAGCAAATGGATCTTCCAGTTGAAATTATCGAAGAATTTTGTAGGTAGTTTTCTCATGAACATGAATGAAAACCAACATTAAGACAATCTTAGTTAAACAACAAAATGAAAGACATCAAGTGAAAATATTAAATCTTTCATGAAAAAAGAAACTAGTACTAAAGCAAGCCATCTTGAACTACAAAATAAACTAATAACAACTGTTGTCTTTTATTGAAGAAAATAAGATAAACCAAAATCTATGTTGTATAAGAAGAAAAGGAAGCAAACTTCTAAACTATGCAAGCATAAAGGAAATAAAATAACTATGTTATTCCTATTCCTACTCTATCCCACACTGGTTGAAGAAGGGATAAATGAAAGCATAGTTCTAGTGTAACCATTTAAGCAACTCAAAATATGCAACCACATGTTCATCAAAAGTGAATAGCATAAATTGGAGTAGCAAGAGATCAAATATATGAATAGTTGAATCTAGTAAATCTCTACCTAGCTTGTGAAATTTCATAGCGTTATTACTCATGGAAAATGTAGACACGTAGGATTCCTCCACCCAAGCTTCAATTCCATCATAAAATTTACACTTATCTCCATATAATTGTTGGAAGGAATTCGAGAACGAGTTGCACACTTGATGAGACCCATAAATTAAATTTGCATGTAATGTACCTTGTGGGAGAGTCTCGGTATGGGTGGTATCATTCATTCCAGGGGTTGAAGCAAGACAATAAGAACCTGACATAACCATCGGTTGAAACCGAAGTTCCTAATTATCCAACCAATTCTCCCTGGGCCCAATTTTTACATAACTCACATGCTAAGAGGAGAAATGATATCTTATTGTTTGAGAGAAATGTTGAGTGAAAGATGACTCCAATACTTCTCCTATAACATCATCAAAATAATGTGAGGAGTGTTGGAGTATTGAGATATAATCCAAGGATGAGTGATGCATCTGCCCCTAAATATTGAAATGTGATTTGGTAGCATATTAAGGTGATAGTGTTTCTTGGATCAACTCAGAGTTTCATATGCCTTGCATGGTGATGGGATGTGTATTTGATATAATTTCTCCATGGAGATCCGAATTTTTTTGTGTTCTGCATGCCTTATATATTTTATGATTAACATCTGTGCATTGAGATTAGAAATTTCAAATTGCATAGAATAAATGAATGATATATTATCACTCACATTCAATTATGGAATAGAAAAATAGTCATTGAAAACAGGGTTATCGTGATCCAATTGGGACTTAGGATATTCTAGAAATTTGAATTGCGAAGGACTTTCAAGATTGTGCATCTTGGATGGACTGTCATTAAGAATGAGTCTTTGATCAATCAAATCTTGGAAATATTCTTATTCTTGTTTATCATTCAATGTTTCATTGTGAGAAATGTGTGAAGAATATACTGAATGATAGGCTGGTGAATTCTCATGTGAGAGATCATTATCAAATAGATTTACATAAAAAGAATAGATATCTTTAGATTCTAAAAATGATTGGAATTATGAAATAGGAGATAAGTCATAGACCAAAGCATACTCATGATTCTCTAAAGGGGAGACACCAGATTGTTCCTACTCCGGGTCTAAGGGGTTTAATATTTCCAGTGAATATTCCCCCAAAGTTGAGGTAGAGTGTTGATTAGAGATCATATACCCCCCATCATTGATCGTCGGATCATGATTTTCTGTAAAGGATATAGTTGTTACTTTTCCCAATTCTAAATTATCATTCAAAACTATATAAACTTGGGGATTCTATCCTTCATTCAATATAGATTTGACATCACCTATTGAAATAGTTTCCATAGATGGTTCTCTGGAATCAGATTACCGAGTATCATATGTCTGAGGATAGGATTGGGTATTCTATAGGTTTGAAAGTATTCCTTTGGGATAAGAGGTGATAGAATATTCATTGTGTAGTTCTAAATCTTGTGAATGAGAGATAATTTGATTATTCAAATCGCACCCTTCAGAAATAGAGATGAAGTATGCAAATAAATCAAATATTTCTTGTTCTGAGGGTTGTCACTTTCAAGAAATCTACAATAAAGCTACATGACTCTTTGAAAGAAATCATCCACAGGTTCGTTTCCAAGCCTACAAATTTCTTCAAGTTTATTAAAGAGTTCATCATAAACATAATCTACATAAGAAATGACAAAGACTTTCATAAATTGGTTGCAACTAGGAATTGAATTAATTGGTAATGTCCTAAAATAAGATTTAATCCATCCTTCAAATGTGAGGATAAATAATCAACAAATTTCATTGTCCCGAACAATCTTAATATTTTGTTGTGTGATGTTAAACTGATTGAGATGCATGAATGTAGAGACATTCCCTTCACAATCGAATTTTGAGTTTGACAAGAGATTATCTGTCTTTAATGATATGCCTCGTGAGGGTCTCAGAAGACTCAAAGTGTTATCCCATACAAATATACAGATAGGAGCCATAGGTTGGTTAAAACAATTTAATGAAATGACTCTACATGGGCAAGCTTTTCATCCGCCCTCCTTCTAGGGCCAATTTTGTTGATGCAGGAAAAATTCCGTTTGTCAACAACAGGGGTTACCCATGATAAGAAGTCCCAATTAGACCTCTCACCATTTGAAATAGGGAACCCATTGGGATTTTGGCTCGAAAACTATTTCTAGTTTGGGGTTTATCGGTTGCGGCTTGGTCCACCGATGAAGGTTTCTAATCTAAAGAATGAAATGAAACTAATCTAAGATGCATGCATCTGAACGAAACTAAAGTAAACAAAAAGAAAACATATAACCAACCATGTTCCTATCAATGGCCCGAGAAATAGTTCTTATGGAACAAAAACAAGAATACAAATAAATAACCGCCAACAAAAAATAGTCTAGCATTTAAACAATTATTTAAAGTCCTATGCCAACGAATTTAGACAAATATTCCGTGAAGAACCAAAATAGGAATGTAACAAACATACATGAGAATATTCTACCATATGAAGTACATTCTTACACAACCTGAGTGTCGAGCAAAACACAAAGGAATAATCCACAATATGTCTAACACAAGAATCCAAGTTTTCCAGAAAATAGCTTGGCCAAACATGCTTCTCCTCATTAAAAGTTTCATTAATAGTACAAGAAATCTCAAAGATCAAAAATCTCCTTAATCAGATACAATACACGTATTTATTAATATTCAACTTTACTTTTGGCATTCTTCCTTCCCCCCTTGACCTTTCATTTACAAACTTTTGTCCTTATTTTCTTTGTAATGATGAGAGAACAAGGACAACATAAATGAGTATAATTTAATGTATTATATGTAGTTACATTTCAAATTTGTCTTTTAGTGTTGGTGGGCCATCATATATTTTGTCTATAGTGCACCTCACACACCATGATGATTGGTCTAGACATTGGGTAACTCTTCTCCCTCCAAGTTTTATATTCAACCATCGTAGGATTTGGAATTATTCTTCAGTTGTTTGAGTTTAATTCCCTTCTGTTTCTCCTCTACTCTTGCGACAACTATTTTTGTTGTCGTTGCTCCATCATCCTTGATGGTATATTGTATTTGTGAGAGTACTATTTCATACTGGTATATTTCTTTGATGTGTAGCTACCGTGCCTTCATGTGTTTTTTCCCTCACATAGTGCCTATCCAAATTGTTGAGTATGATCTTCCTTTAGCATTGTTACACGACACCATTCAACACACAATATATGAGTGACCATAGAATAATATTGTTTCTTTTTTTCAAAACCATGCATTTGAATCTATAGAACTGAAACATTATCTAAGTGAGAGTTCATATATGCTTCCCTGAGTTCGGTTCCTGGTTCATCTACTCTTAATCGAAGTACTATGTTCTCCAGGGATTTTTCCAATGTGCCATATCTTCATCCTAAAAATGTGAAACGGTGAGGAATATCTGAAATAATATAAGTGTGAATTTTTTGATATCATAAAGACCTTTCCAATGGTATAAGGAACACATGAAACGAGCATCAAAATCAAAAGTCACGACCAAAATATGAAAGACAATTTTGTAGGGTCCTACTCCTATATCGACAAGATAAGCAAAAACTCCCCTATGTGTTGGAAAGAAAATAATGAACTCTTGTATTGAAAAGATAAGCATGAACTCCCCTATGTGTTGGTAAGAAAATCATGAACTCTTGTATCGAAAAGATGAACATGAACTCCCCTATGTATTAGCACGATGAGCATGAGCTCTCCTACGTATCGACAAGATGAGCATGAACTCCCATATGTGTCGGAAAGTAAATTGCAAACTACTGTATTAAAAATATGAGCACAAACTTCCCTATGTGTCGAAAATATGAGCATGAACTCTTATATGTATCGTCAAGATGATCAAGAACTCCTCTATGTATCAACACGATCAACACAAAATCTACTATGTGTCGGCAAGAAAAACACAAACACTTTTATCGGTAAGATAAGAATGAACTGCTCTATGTATCAACATGATGAGCACGAAAGCTCCTATGTATCTGCAATATAAGAAAAAAATCCCCTATGTATCTGCAAGATGAGCACAAACTCCCCCATGTATCAACACAATGAGAGAAAAATCTCCTACATGTTGGCAAGAAAAGCACGAACTCTTGTATCAGAAAGATAAGCACGAACTCCCCTATGTATTTGTTAATTTTTCAAAACCCCAAGCCAGTTTCAGTCTCGCTGATTTTTCAGCCAAATTTAAATGCCAAACTCAGTTTCAGCACTGTTTCAGCATATGTTACAGCCCTGTGTTTCAGCATATACTCACAGCGGTGTTTCAGCATATGACTCAGCACTGTGTTTCAGCATCTGTTACAACACTGTGTTTCAGCATCTGTTACAGCATTGTGTTTCAGCATCTGTTACAGCACTGTGTTTCAGCATCTATTACGGCACTGTGTTTAAGCATCTGTTACAACACTGTGTTTCAACATCTTCTCACAACACTGTGTTTCAGCATCTTCTCACAACGGTGTTTCAGCATATGACTCAGCACTGTGTTTCAACATATACTCACTGCGGTGTTTCAGCATATACTCAGCACTGTGTTTCAGCATATAAAAAAACTTAACAGAAATAAATTTCAGAACTGAAACATGAGGATTCTGAACATCGTTTTCAACGCAGAAATAAAATATCAGCAATATGCAAAACTCAGAAAATATAGACACAAAGATATT
>ML776817.1:880669-891420 GCA_009831015.1 Picea engelmannii
TTGGTATGATTTTGAGGACGATTGTGATGATTGGTATATAGATAGTTGTCATTTCTGGGATGACAACCACTTCCATATTTTATTTGATGACTCTACTCCACCTTCTGTAGAGAACATCAATGTCCCAGATCAGGATCTAGTTACCAGCGTTCAGTCTGCATATTCTATAGTGGTATTATTCCTTCCAGATTCTGCTATGACCATTTTCCCCTATGTGGATGGATCTTCTTATTTGGATCCACATGATAGGTGTCAGTCTTTGGAGCATCATTTGGAGTTGGTTATTGGGTTTCAAAATATTCTACAGGGAGTTCACATGAACACTTGGACATAGGACCCGGGCTTACAATGGTGGTTGGACTACTTCAGCATGGTGGATTTCCTTTCTACATGGGACTTTGGTTCTTCAGTCTTCTTCAGCATTACGGTCCACAATTATCCATGGGACCTTGATATATGGTTGTACATCAAGCGTTGAGGACAACGCTTTCATAAGGGGGATGGAATGTAAGGTAGCTAGAGAGGTAGTGGGGGGGCCTAGAGGGCCCATAGTGATAATAGTGGAGGTCATTCAATGTAAGGTGGACTAGGTCCACTATATTATTAAATAAGGCCCACTATGGTAGTTAGATATAATAAATGTAAGAGGACTTCTTAGAAGATTCTACTTCTAGAAGATTCCTCATCTAGAATGTTCTTAGGTGATGGTAGAACTATATAAATGGGTTTAAGCAATGTAATGAGACATGAATAGAAGTATTTTATTGGAGCGGTAGCTCAATAGGAGGATGCCCCCTCGAAGAGGCAAGTGAACAGGAGAGGATCCCTTCCATAATAGGATCCATTGTATGGTGTTGCCCTACCCTAAGGGTTTGATATAATAAAGTTGTGATTTCCTATATTGTTCTTCTATATCTGTTGTGATTCTTTTGTATTCAGTCATTGGTTCTTAACAATTGGTATCAGAGCACTTTCCTTGGCCGGAGTTGTGGGCAAATATTTGGTTATAATAAAGTGGTGTTTTTCTTCTATCTTTGCTCTATGGATCTATTTTGTATTCAGTAATTGTGGTGATTATATTTGTAGATCTATTCAGGTTCTTAACATAGGGAGATAGAGAGGTTGTTCCTAGCTGGCTGGGAGGTTAATCAGTTTGGGAAGGATTCATCAACTTCAGTCCAACTTCAGTTCATCATTAGGTTGAGCTTCATTTCAGCATCAGATTGAGGTAAATACATTTCATTATCATTATGTTCATTATTATACTATTGTTTATGTTCATCATTATACTGTTGTTTCTATTCATCGTTATACTTCTGTTATTGTTCATCATTATACTGTTAAAACTGTCAATTATTATGATGGAACAATATTATTATGTTGGTAAATAAATAAGTAAATAAGATAGAGTTTCTATAATTATATTTATGTTTTATAAGGCTCTCTATGCACAGGCCTTACACATGGTATCAGAGCCAAGTTTCAAAACTTGGACCAGGGCCTACCCACCTACCCACATGTAAGAAAGAAATTTTAGGGATGTTGTTCCAACATTAACCTAGAAATTTAAACAACCCCTAAATAGTTATATTGAAACCCTTTACAACAATTTGGAAAAGAATCCTTGAAACCCTCTAACCACAACTAGTACATAACCAGAAATAAGCATGAAATGTCAATGAACATTTCATGAACTTGTTCACCTGTACAAGTGAAATACTTGAAAGGAGTTATGTAAACAGAAACCATATAAATAATATGTATATGAAAATATATAGGAGTGTAAATATGAATCTGGGCCTGAGGGCCAAGCTCCAAGCTCCATCTCCACCTAACCTGCAAGCCAAGCACACAAATTTTAACACACACACACACATATATATATATAGATAGATAGATAGATATATTAGTATTTTTGTGTGTGTGTATATATATATAGAGAGAGAGAGAAAGAGAGAGAGAGAGAGAAAAGAAGTAAACATGTATAAAATATTGGCCTTTAAGGCCCATCTCCAATTCACATCAAGCCAGTGGCCTTTGAAAGTCATCTAGGACATGCCATCAAACAACACATATCAAAGCCCAACGATCAAGCACCAAATCCCGATTCACATAAGCACCACTTCACAAAGGAGGAGAGCCCACAGGTCCACATGAACTTCGCATCGGGCACTCCGAGCACTTGTACCAAGTGTTCATGGAAGCGCCCAAGAATCAAGAACCAAGGGAGAGTTCATGCCTGGGATGTATGTGCACTCCATGTCCAGTATAAAATATTGGCCGAGGGCCAATATCTATAGTACCAAGAGCCAATGCCCAAGCATTTAGACACCATGCATGAATGCAAAGAAAGCGCGTGACCAAACACAATCTTTCTCTAGCTCTGCCCAATATTTCTTTGCAGCTTCCCACTCAAGCTCCAACATGTAGCTCACTCCAAGCTCATACAACCATGCATGTCGCATCTTGAAAAAACTTTGAGTTGGGAGTTAATCTTAAGCCCTCTTCAAGTTTTATAAACCATTTGATTGAGCCTGGCAAGTCCCTTTTCAACCTTTGCAAGTGGCCTTTATAATAGCTTAGAAAAAAAATATTTCTGGGTACATTTCATGTAAAGTCGCAAGAACTCGCTCTACACATTCTATATGTTGTTCTCGTTCCTGAGGGATAGAGAAAAAAAAAGGGCTGGTAAAATAGCATGGTATGACAAAAGAAGCATGTCAGAAGTAGAAGATCGAAGCCCACCACTACAAAGGCTTTCTGTAATATTATGAAGTCCAACCTTTTGGTCACAATGAAAACCCAAAACAAATAACAGGCGAAGTAACTTTAGAGGTAGCATGGAGATCACAAGGCTAAAGCCACCAAAACCAAGCTTTATGGCACCAACTTCATGCTTGCTTCCAATCGTCTGCTTCTTAAGGACACCTTGGTATCGCCTATATCCACATACGACCAAGGTTAGTGATAACAACAACAACAAAAATAGCGCCCAAGCGCTTAATACAAAGAAATTTGGAGAGAGAACCGACGAGGTCCAATATCCCATCTTATGTTGCATGAAAATCTCCAAGTTTGAGATCCAAACGCCAACACAACACCAGTTTAGAGTCACAGCATGCAATGCCTAGTGCTCAAGTATAGTGCTAAGCCTACAAAGGATTCTATAGTCTGTGCATAACGAGAAAAGAAAAAAAAAATTGGGTCGAGCCTTTAGCTTCCCTGGCCACGACTAAGCACCAGGCCTCGCAAACTAAACTACCTATAAAATATATGGTGTATCGCCGCACCCAAGACCAGGCTTTAAGCCTCTAATAAGGATACCCATAGGTCAAGGTATATTCCCTAATAATCAAGCCGAGCCAACTGAGAGGGAGAGTGCAGAGTGGAGTGGCGGAAAAACGTTATGCGAATGTTTTGTGTAGGGTTTGGGGATGGAGAGTTGGGGAAGAGTGGGTGTAGGGTTTGGGAATTGAGAACGGGGGAGAGGGGCACATGGGCCTCATGCGAGGACCCACAATGCTAGACTTTGATTTTTTTAATTTTTTTATTTAATTATTATTTTTTTATTTTTTATTTTAATTTTAATTATTATTTTTTTTTAATCCGTTTGGTTTTAATTATTTTTAAACATTGTTTTAAAATTTTAATTGGTAGTATATAATGTAGAGTAATTATTTTAAAGTAATTATTTTTAGTGTAATGAAAAGTAATTAATGTAAAGTAAGTATTTTTAGTGTAAAGTTAATTATTTTAAATCATTATTTAGAGTAAATTTTAAATTTTAAATTTTAAATTTGATTAATTTTAAAGTTTAAATTTTATTTCAACTAATGATATTAGTGATTAATTAACTAGTGACTGATTAATTAGAATGATTAATTAATTAAATTGAGTAATTAATGTTAATAATTAAGTACATATTTAATGATTAAGGTTAATTATTAATTATGTTCAAGATCACATTCACTGGTTTTAAAAGAAATTTTGGAGGGGGTTTCATGCACGCTAAGAAGGTAAGTTAGAGAAATTGGTGAGTGTGGTATAGTGCTAGCATAGCTACCAAGGTGAAAGAGTTAGTAGTTTTCTTAGGCGAAGGCATCGAGATTAGATGCTTTAACCCTGACCTAGCCACTTACCCTAAAGAGAGTAACGTCTGTTTACAGACAAGTAAAAAAAATTACGCCTAACCCTATGTTTACAAGTATAAGTTATGCGAATGTGAACTACCTTAGACTCTTCCCTGACAAGCATTGTATTTGATGAAGATTCAATTGTTCTAGATGTTTAGGACTCGAGGAAATCGAGGTAGAGGGGCATCATCGCAAGGACCGCCAACGTCGACGCCACCACCACCACCATCGTCTGAATTAACTCTCATTTTGTACTCTTTGGAGGTTATTAATGAGACTTTAAAGGGGCGTCATCCAGCAGGGGTCAAAGTGGAACCTTGACCATCTGGAGTAGGTAACCCTGAGGCATCTAGGGATTCAGGGGGAGGGACTCCACCCAAGGACATCACTAGAGAACTGCAGAAGATCAAACTTCCATATTTTTTCATGGGTCATGCCAGTGAACATGTAGAGGCATGGTTGGAAGGAATGACACGATGTTTCTCCTTAAGAGACTATGCTTCCACATCAAAGGATAAAATAACGATCTTTCAGTTGAAGGACAGTGCCTTGAACTGGTGGGGCAACCTAGAGAGGCATTTGCACCTTGCCCCAGACACCGTCTCATGGGAAATTTTTGAGGAAAGGTTCCGAAGGAAATATTTTTCGGCTTACTACGAGGAATAACAGGTGGGAGCATTTCATGTTCTAGTACAAGGAAACATGACCGTGGAAGAGTACGAGATCAGGTTCATGGAGTTGGTAAAATATGTTTCGTACATGGATAATGATCAACGATAGGCAGAACGCTTTGTCTATGGGTTAAACCCTAATATAAGGGCCATGGTATGGATGTGGAAATCGTTGTCAGTAGAGGAAGCAGTTGAAAATGAACATTATGTAGAGGAACATATGAGCTTAAACGGAGGTATGAGATCGACCTTTCCACATCATTTTGGATTCGTGGGGAAGGCCCCTAGGACCTTCTCCAGGGGAGGGAGCTCTAGGCCACCTCCTTATGGTAATAGAGTCACACCAAGGACAATTGCTACATGTACTTCAATGGCAGCGAGTGCAGCATCCCACTCATCACCAACGACGCAGGGAGGTCCATGACTTCTCAGGGAGCAGCAAGTAGGGGCAAGGGTTCCAGGGGAAGGAACCCATTTCAGAGACTCCCATAGAGAAATGCGCAGGTTCCATATCATGTTACATGTTGGGGATGTGGAGGACCCCATTACCAATGTGACTGCCCAGAGTTGCAAGAAATATTTGTGCATAGAGAAGGAAAGGCCCCGATGGGAAGAGAAAGTGGTAGCCACAAGATTTATGCAGCAGTTAATAATCGACAGGTAGAACATCAATCCACAGTGGTGGAGTCATCAGGTACGCTAAATCATGTCAATGTTAAAATTTTATTTGATTCTGGTGCTACAGATAGTTTCATTTCACCATCTGCATTAGAAAAGAGTGGGTTGGCTGCCTACGAGCACGATGACTTTAAAACAGTTGAGATGGCTTTGGGGGAAAAACAAGTGGTAGGACCTAGCATTGATAATTGTCTAGTAGACCTAGGAGTTTGTACTACCAGGTTAAATGTATACGTCATTGCTCTCGGGATGTATGACCTAATCATTGGAATGGATTAGTTAGAAGCCCATCGAGCTATGGTGGATTGTTTCATGAAAAGGGTGCCTTGTGTTGACGATGAAGGAAGGTCGGTAGAGATCCACGGTGTACGAAGAAAGGTGTCTCTACGCTTTATCTCGACTATGAAGGTTAAACGTTGCAAGAGGCAAGGGTGTCGACTATATGTAATGGAAGCAATCAACAAAAGGAAAGGACCCTCCTTGAATCAATACCTAGTATTGTCAGAGTTTAAGGATGTTTTTTCCGAAAGAGTTGTTAGGGTTACCTCCTGAGAGGGAGCTTGATTTTACTATTGAGCTAAAACCTAGTGCAGAGCTAATTTCCAAGACTTTGTATAGGATGACAGCGCTAGAACTTTGTGAGTTGCAGATGTAGTTGAAAGAGCTACTCGACATAGGGATAATAAGGCCTAGTGTCTCGCCTTGGGGTGCACCAGTAATTTTTGTGAAGAAGAAGGATGGTTCCTTACGAATATGTATAGATTACAGGGACTTGAACCATGCTACAGTGAAAAATAGGTACCCAATGCCATGGATAGATGATCTCTTTGACCAGATGAAAGGATCAACGGTATTCTCAAAAGTTGATTTGCGATCAGGATATCACCAGTGAAGGATTAAGGAAGGCGATATTCCTAAAACTACATTTTGAACTTGGTTTGGGAATTATGAGTTCGTTGTAGTACCTTTCGGTTTGACCAATGCGCCAACAGTATTAATGAGCCTTATGAATGGTGTATTCCAAAAGTACTTAGACCTCTTTGTACAGGTCTTTCTAGATGATATCCTCATCTATTCCAAGAACGAAAGAGAACATGAGGAACACTTGCGAGTGGTGTTGTCCTTCCTTAGAGAGAACAAATTGTATGGAAATTTGTCGAAGTGTTCCTTCTTCCAAAAATAAATTCACTATTTAGGTCATATCGTTTCCAGTGAAGGAATCTATGTGGACCCAGAAAAGGTAAAGGTCATTATGGAATGGCCAGTGCCGAAGAATGCTCATGAGGTAAGAAGCTTCATGGGGCTAGCAGGTTATTACCAGAGATTTGTCGAAGGGTTCTCTAAAATAGCAAAACCCATCACCACTCTACAGCTCAAGGGGGTTAGGTATGAATGGACAGAATAATGTGATAGTGCATTCATCGAGTTTAAGAGGTTACTAACCAGTGCACCAATTCTACGAGTGACGGATATGGAAAATGACTTCACAGTCTGCATGGATGCCTCAAAGAAAGGGTTGGGGGCCGTGCTAATGCATGATGGAGGAGTGATAGTGTATGTATCAAGGAAGTTGAAACAACATGAGGAGCTTTATGCTACTCATGATTTAGAATTGACAGTTGTAATGATAGCTCTGAAAATTTGGAGGCACTATCTAGTGGGATGAAACTTTGAGCTCAAAACAGACCATGAAATTTTAAAACATCTCTTCACGCAAAGGGATCTCAATGCCAGGCAGAGGTGATGGAGTGAGTTTATGAGTGAGTATGATTTTGGAATTTTGTACATCAAGGGAAAGGATAATGTGGTCGTGGATGCCTTGAGTAGGAGACCATGTGTATTCTCCTTGGTACCCTTAAAATTCAATCTGAGGGAGCATGTGTTGACGCAACTCCTTGGAGATAGTTGGTATTTAAAGGTTACTTCAACCCTACAGAGTGGGAGGAAAATAGATCCAAAGTATGAAGGATATAATCTGGAAGTAGATGGACTATTAAGATATCAAGGGAGGATGTATATCCCCGAAGGTGGGGATATTCGAAGCATCATACTGAAGGAATCCCATAGAGAAATTTATTGTGCGCATCCGGGTGTAAAGAAAATGTACGCAGACATGAAGAAGCTTTTATTCTAGGTAGGCATGAAGTGCGATGTAGTCCATTTCGTCGCCAAGTGCCTAGAGTGTCAACAAGTGAAATCCGACCACCACCACCCAACAGGTCTCCTACAACCACATGATGTTCCTATGTCCAAGTGAGAAGTCATTTCTATGGATTTTGTTGTGGGGTTGCCACTCGCATCTCATAGACACAATGTCATTCTTGTGATAGTTGATAAGTTGACCAAGAGTGCTCATTTTATTCTGGTTAGAGACACTTATGATGTCACTAATGTGGAACGCATGTTTGTAAGTGAGGTCATCTGTTTGCATAGGATACCCATGAAGATCATTTAAGATAGGGACTCTGGATTCACTTCGAGGTTTTGGACAAGTTTGCAGTTAGCATTGGGGACGCAGTTGAACTTAAGAACAACTTATCATCCTGAAATAGATGGGAAAACTGAGAGAGTAAATCAGGTCTTGGAAGACATGCTTAGGATGTATGTTATGGATAATCAAACCCGTTGGGAGAAGTACCTACCTTTGGTAGAGTTCGCCTACAATAACAGTTTTCATAGCTCCATCGGAATGCCACCCTACAAAGCTCTGTATGGAATTCCATGAAGAACACCGTTGAGTTGGGAAAGGTTAGAAGACCGAGTGACAATTGGGCTAGAATTGATTCAAGAGATGGAGGAACAAGTGATATAGATTAGGTAGAGACTAAAGGAATCATAGGATAGACAGAAAAGTTATGCTGCTCCACGTAGGACTGACCGAAGTTATAAAGTGGGATATCAAGTTTTCATTTGTATTAGGCCTAATAAGAGTACCATTTGGTTCGAGAAGGGGACAAATTTGTCACCTCGATTTATAGGACCGTTCAAAATCCAAGATAAAATTGGACCTGTTGCCTATTGTCCCGTACTGCCACCCCACTTGCATAAAAATCATAATGTTTTTCATGTATATGTTCTATGTCATTATGTTGCTGACGAATCACATAAACTGAATTGGAAGGAATTGTAGGTATCAGACGCGGGAACCCTCACGGTAGAACCGTTATGCATATTGGACCGTAGAGTCCGACAGCTCAGGAACCATCTCGTAGACCAAGTTAAGGTCAAGTGGGACAAGTATAGTTCAGGATCTGCTACTTGGGAGGATGTCGAGACATTACGACGAGATTATCCCTCACTTTTTTTTACCACCTCGAGAATATGTTTCTCAAAGGTTGGGTGTATGTAATGCCACCTTTTGACTTAGACAGCTAGGATTACCTGAGGCCTAATCACCTTTATTTTCTATTCACTATGAAACTATTAATGATACACTCGAACTTTTAAGACATATAAACCTATATGAATGTTTAACGTTATTTAAATGATGATGGATATTATGAAATCTATTATGTGAATGTCAATTATATGAATGTTTAACATTATTTGAATGATGATGGATATTATGCAATCGATTATGTGAACACAAATTCTATGAATGTTTAATGTTATTTGAATGATGATGGATATGATGCAATCTATTATGTGAATGAAAATTCTAGGAACGGTTAATGTTAATTGAATTATGGGGATATTATGCGATCTATTTCTAACTTGAAAATTTTGACATTTAAATTTGTTGGTACGTGGATACCGAATTGAGATTATGGTCGAATACATTTACATGATGATAATGCATAGATGTGTATGATTTGTGTTATAGAATAATCTATAGGTCAATGGGCTATGAAATAGCCAAAGGATAATGGTAATAAAAGTGGATTTCATGACCACCGACCGAGAAACAATATGGTATGAATTTTTTTATGTGAAATTATGTTGGTTCGAATGCATTGCTATGATATGTGGACCAATGCTGGTTTTTCAGGTGGCGAGACTGCCTAAAACTAAATATATGATCAAAAAATTCCCAACAACACAGTGCCACTGTATATTCCATGGTAGGGTGTGGACCCTAGTCCTATTAGAAGGGGTGGAGGCATTTCCCACCATGTATCCTCTGAAACCTGGAGTCATGGGAGGACGGTGTTAGCTCATGCTCCCCTAGATGTGTGATGATGACTGTCAGTTGTGATCAGGGGATCAAATTTTGCTCAAAATTTCAAAGTGCTCGGAATGCAACGAAATCAGTGCCACTGCGTCCGTCTCGTCTTCCTGATTCTGGTGGTATATTTACTTTGTCAAACAGGCTCCGTATGGAGAAGATATTGCATTCTGTTCGTCAAGTCAAACAGGTAAAAAATTTGGTGCTGACTGTACAGTCCATACAGTCTGATGTGGCAGGACCGTACAGACCGTACGAATGACGTGGCAACATCTGGTTGGTTGACATTTGTCGAATCCGGAAGTGACACGTGTCCTTTGGTGGCAAATGGTATGAGAACATGTGGCCCAATCCGTGGGCGCCACATGTCACTCGTTGTTTGGGTAGTGGTTATTATTGTTGTTTGTAAAATGTATGGAGTCCGTGGGGTTCGACCCCCAGACCTCCCCACCGCACAAATACTTATACAAACTTCGATAACCAATCGGGATACCGCTCATACCTTGATATGTATATGTTTTGGGTTATATTTAAAGCCACTTGTTGGTATAGTTGGGGCCGCGACCGGGCCAGACCTAGCCCAGCCCTTGGTCGCGCGCTTTTCATATATATGTGACCATGGGTATATACATTGGCGTGCGCGGGTTTTGTAATATGGTTTCAACAGTTGTAATATGGTTCCAACAGTTGTAATATGGTTCCAACGGTTATATGGACAAAGCCCCATTTATTTTAGCACGCGGTTCTATGACCCATACGCCCAGGTGCCTAGGCGGTTAGGGGCTGGCGCACCCTTAACCGTCCTACGGTTTGCACCATTGGCGCGGTTGCACCTGGTGCTGGGTTTTCATGCTTTAAATTGCATGTGAGCCAGGTTCAACAACAAGGGTGTGTTTTGTAGATGCAGAGACAACAAGCTTGAAGAGGGAGACTTCCAGGAGGCCTAACTTCTTCGTTTTTCAACCGATTGAGGTGCCGAAAGAGCCCAGACAGGGGTTTTTGGACGCTCTGAAGCCATTGGAGCAGTCAGTTTGTCAGTTTGAGCATTGTAAGACATGTTTTTGAGCACTTTTGAGCAATTAATAATAATGATCCATTGGAAGC
>ML776817.1:898747-918813 GCA_009831015.1 Picea engelmannii
GGCGGGGGGGGGGTGTTAGAAAAACAGGACCGTGGAGCAATAAAATAAAACAAATGCGGAAACAAAACACAGAAGATACACAATACAATAGAGACACAGATTTACGTGGTTCACCCAGTGTGGGCTACGTCCACCAGATAAATTGCCAGGTCCTTCCTTTATTATTATACAACATATGAAGGGATACAACCTACAACAAACCCACTGTAACTTCCTCTTCTTTCTCTCACAATATCCTATCTCAAAATACAATATTCTCCATCAACCATCGCCGCAATACATTTCCCTCATAAAAGAGGGTTGCCTTCTAGGGAAAAAAACCCTAACATAATCTCTATCGTTAGATCTGTGGCCTTATAATGAACGGTACAGATTTACAATGAAATTACAATATACATTTACAAGGCAATTTTTCCTTCGGGGGCTTCACCCCCGAACCCCCGCTGGGGGCCCGCTTGCCCCCAGACCCCCCAGTCAGGGGGGTAGCTCCCCCGGACCCCTCAGAGGGGGTACCCCCCCTCTGCACTCCCCCGTGTGGAAGAGTGTACATACTTCTGGGGTGTAAATACTTCATGGTTTATAAACATGGTTGAAAGTAAAAGACCTCTAAATCAGGAAGATAATCAGGCTCCACAACCAACAAGGGGGATAAGGTGGTTGAGTGATTAATGAGAGGAAGGCGGTTGGATAAGGGAGGAGAATGAAGATAAGGCAGGGGAGAGGACTAGGGAAGGGGGGTCCTTTTGTTGAGTGATATTTTAATTTATGAGAGGGTGAGAAATTTGGAGAGGGAGAAGGAGAAGGGAGGAAGAAGTTTGGGTTGCATCTGTTTTGCTTACAGCTTAATTGAGGACTCGAGGACTCTCACAGGGGCACGTGTTGCTGGAAATTTTGGGCTCGGGGGCCAAGAAACCGTAAGTAATCCTAGGGCTAGGGAGTCAGAGAGGTTGTTCCTAGCTGGCTGGGAGGTTAATCAATTTGGGTAGGATTCATCAACTTCAGTCCAGCTTCAATTCAGCATCAGGTTGAGCTTCAGTTCAACATCAGATTGAGGTAAATACATTTCATTATCATTATGTTCATTATTATACTGTTGTTTATGTTCATCATTATACTGTTGTTTCTATTCATCATTATACTATTATTGTTGTTCATCATTATATTGTTAAAACTGTCAATTATTATGCTGGAACAGTATTATTATGCTGGTAAATAAAGAAGTAAATAATATAGAAGTAAATAAGATAGAGTTTATGTAATTATATTTATGTTTTATAATGCTCTATATGAGGCTCTGTATGCACAGGCCTTACATTGATAGTACATTTTTTTGTTTTGAGACCTATTTTTTACCTCAAATTCCCCTAATGCTCGAAATTTCTACATATCATTATAACATTTTAGATATTTTCACATGGTATCAGAGCTAATTTGATTGATATTGCTCTCTTGGTGAAGAGGGAGTTGGGTATTTCAATTGTTCCATACATAGGAGAGGTGCTTGAACTAGTACATGGTGATTGGGTGTGAAACTCTAGTGCACTTGGGAGAAGTTCTTGAACCATAGAAGCATTGTTCTACTTTATTTGTTGTTGGTTTTTATTTGAGGTGTACGTCAGATTTGTGGGATGAATTCTCTTATTATTAGAGAGAGATTAACTGGATACCATTGGGGAAATAGTGGAAGATAAATATTTGGTATATATTGCCTTGATTGCACTTGATCCATCTTGGAAAACTTTTATCTAAGGTGTTTGTGCTTGTGAGAATTTTCAAATTATGAGAATCTTTGGGATAACCTTGCACATGAAGAGATTGGGTTGGGGTCTTGTTTAGTGGAACAAAAGAAAGTATAATACTTATCCCTTGTTGGGAGGACAAGGAAGGGAAGTAAGAAAGGATACAAAAAGGGTAAGAAGAAAGATTCAATCCAAGGTAGGACATATTTGAGTAAGGTGAAATGTTTTAGGTGTTAGTAGTTGGGACATTTGCTAGCTAATATCTAGAGAAGAATAAAGGGAATGAAAGTAGCATAAATAGGTTTCAAATATGGTAGATACTATAGAAAGAGTGGATGTGTGATCATGTTATATTGAGATTGTCTTCTCCATGGTCTTTTGTTTATTTTTTAACACTGTTTCAAGTGTTGGATGGTATGTGGATAGTGGGGCATCGAGACATATGAATTATGATAGTAAAGTCTTCAAAAAGTTTTAGGAGAAACATGGAGGAATGAACGTGAATTTGGGTAATCATTCCACTTAACTTGTGAAAGGGTTGGGATTCATTTACTTCTAGATGTCATCAAATGATGTTCTTGAGTTGAATGATGTTTTGTTTGTTCTTGGTTTGAAGAAAGATATTTCAGTTTCTTGTATGGAAGATTATCAATGTAGAGTTTCATTTGAAGGAAAACAATGCACTATCAATTATTGTAGTCTATCAAAATTGAGGAATTTCTCTAGATGTGTAAAATTTGGTGGCCTTTGATAGGTTACTTACTAATCTTGTGGGACTTGTACATTCCACTAGAAAGTTGGATAGGCCTTCTAGCTTTGAGGAGGCCAATGAAAATGAGTGGTGGAATGACATGATTGAGGATAGAATGATGTTTGGGAGATTGTACTGATACCCATGAGCATAAAGGTGATTTTTCTAGGTGGTTGTACAAGATCAAACATGTAGTTGATGGGTGTATTGAAAAATACAAGGAAAGGTTTGTTGCAAGAGGGAGTTGATTATGATGAGACATTTGCTCCAGTTACATATATATTGCATTATCAACATGTTTTGGATGGTGTTTGTATCAGATGGATGTGAATATCGCCTACTTGAATGGAATGATTGAATAAAAACAATACATAAATTAGTCTCTAGGTTTTAAGGTGCACGTGTGTAGTACCCATGTTTGCAAGTTAAATAAATTCCTTTATGGGTTTAATTAGGCACCATGAGCTTGGTACTCAAGGATTGATAAGTTCCTACTAAACTCAGGGTTTAACAAGATAAGTGTTGATCCAAATATTTATCATTTGTATGTTAAAATTGATTTGGTTGTCTGGGTTCTATATTTAAATTACTTGATCATCACATGTAGTTAAGAGAACATCATTGTGTGGTGTAAGAAGAAATTGTCAAGTGAATTTGAAATGAAGGTTATTGGTCCAGGTTTGGAGATTTGGCAATATCCAAGAGAAGTATTTCTTGGGCAAGGGAAGTACACTTTAAATATTTTGAAGATATTTTATCTGCAATATTGCAAACCCTTGGCCTCATCCATGACATCAAATTTGAAGCTTACCTATGATGAGGACATTGATTTGGTTTACCCTAATTTATACATAGAGTTGATTGGATCCTTGATGTATCTTGTGAATACTAGGGCATATATCCACCATGCTTTGAATTCCTTGAGCCATTTTAAGGTTGTTCCATGGAAGATTCATTGGGTGGTTGCAAAGCATGTGCTCATGTATTTAAAGGGAATGGTTCATTATGACATCATGTATACAAGAGATGATGGATGATTACTCCATATTTTGTGATTTAGACTGGGATGAAGGCACCGACTCTTGAAAGAGAACTTTGAAGTTTTATTTTATCTTAGGGTCAGGTATGATATCCTGGTTCAACAAGAAGCATGCAACAATTGAGCTTAGTTCAATAGAGGCATATTATAGAAGCATCTTCAAGTTTGGCTTTGCAATTTGATAGTTGGACTAGTAGATACAAAGTTGGCATTGACAATTGTGTATTGTGACAATCAAAGTTATCAATTTCTTTGAGAATCCTATGTTTTGATGACCTCCAAACAAATTGACATTCATTATTATTTCTTGAGAGACAAAGTATAGAAGGGTGATGTAGTCCTTGATTATATTCCTATAAATTCATAGCTTCCATACATTCTAACAAATCCCTTAGCCAAAGAGAAGTTTTATATGTCAAAGGATAAGACATGTGTTTGTGAAAACACTTGCAAAGACACAGTGTTATATTTTTGGGTTACTCCAAAAGGGTTTACACCATGCATGAAATGTAGTTACATACTTAACAAGAACCCTCAAGGGTTCTCATTTTTTTAGAGGTCATATTTAATGGATATTTTTTCCTCTTTTTAAAAATTGGAGCTACTAGTAGTACCCTTTTTTTGGAGGGTGGTTAAAAGTACTATTTGTTTAAAACGATAGCCTTGACAATTGACACCATTGTAGAAGAAAAACTTAAAATCGACCCCCAAATAAAAGACTGGTGCTCCTAGTAACACCCATTTTTGGGGGTTAAAATTATGACTTGATCGAAACAATGGCCTTGAAAACTTGTATCATTGTGAACAAAAACATTAAAATTAATGCTTGAATTGAAAAGTGGTGGTACTGACTCTTTTTTTAGGTTAAAATTACACCATGTTTGAAATCATGGCTTGAAAATTAGTACCACGAATGTGTGTGTGTGTGTGTGTGTGTGTGTGTGTATACATTTAAAAAAAAAAAAACCTATACAAGTTTTTAAAAATTGGAAAAAAATTACAGAAGTAAAAAACAAATGTAAATTTTTTTAAAGCAAAATAAATGTTAAAAAAATTAAAGAAAAACTAGATATATATATATATATATATATATATATATATAAATATATATTAAAACAAAAAATAAAAATAAAAACAAATTTTGGGGGGTAGGGGGAATTCCCTGAATCATCCCACACCCCCATTCCCCACCCTAATGCTCTCCTACTCTCCCACCACCCCACCCTTCCCTACCCCTCCACCACCCCACCATTCCCCACCTCCTCCCTCCCTCTTCCCCTTGTCCCCCATCCCCCTTCACCTCCCCTGCCTTCCCTTCCTCACAAAAAAGGTGTTACTGGTAGCACTAGTTTTTTATTCGATGGTTAATTGTTAATTTGGAGTTTTTGACCCAAAAATATAGGTTTTTGGGCTAGAGTTCTTGTTTTGAGGCTACAATTCTCATAATTTAGTGACTATGTTTTGAGGGTTCTTCATGTGATGTGGGGTGCATGGTGTGTTGATTACCCTTGGTTGTTCCATGATGGACATACGCATTGGAGACAACTTACTCTTGGATTGCTAAGCCTTGACTTGACGCTTTTGTTGTGCTCTTCCTTAATGTGTTGGAGACATATGTGGATTAGTGGCTTTATTCATAGGGCACACATGTGGAGGTTCTTTTCTTTCTTAGGAGAGAAACTTACCTTGGAGGAGAATCATTGAGAAAATTGGAGGGAGGCATTGATCCCTAGATGGATTTAGGACACTTTTTTGCTTCCATGGATGTAACATACCCAATTTTAATCCCCACGAATTATAATGTAATTGTATAAATGTGAATTAGGATGGTGAGCCAATGCGTTGGGGCGAATAGTCTGTATTGATTTTAATATGTGAATAGTGCATTAAAATAATTAACAAAGGTAATAGTCGTCGGTTGTGATACAAAACAAATGATTCCACAAGAGAGAGGGGGTCGAAGGGGGAATTATTTATGGGTATTAATCCAACCCACATTCCTGAATTATTATTTTTTTGTATAACCTTCTAAATTGCTATTGAGTGTTCCCAAAGCCAATCATTAAATTCATGTAAGGGGGTGGGTTTGAGGAGTCACATCCCATAGTTTTTGCGGAGCATGGGATAAAGTACAATAATCTTTGGAAAGAGTGAGAGTCAAGCAAGAAAGGGAGAAGAAGGGAAATTTGTATGAAAAATAGAGACAAGTTTTACATGCATATTTTGGACAACAAGAAGGGAGTTGAGTGTTGAGAAGAGAACCATCCATGTTTTTCTCGAAGGAAACCATGGTTTGGTTGTGTTTTATGCTGATAAAAAGGCATGTGTGCCTATAAATCAGGTTGTAAGCTTGGAGCATTTTTCTGTAGAGGAAATGGCTCAAGATCCTTATGAAGGATGTTGTGAGTACTCTTGGAGTAGCTGGGAGGATTTATGGTCAACTAGATGCATTGGATCCCTAGAGGGAAGTGGGAAGGCTTGAGGGATTGTGTGCAAATAAGGGGCATCCCATTCCTTAGGTTTTGCAGGTTGTGGGAAATAGATTTGGAGCCTGGGTTTTGGGATTGCTATGTGTGGAGAGTGGACAACTAGAAGGGCCATATCTCTTTATGGACTCATAGCCTCAGCTTGGGGGTGTCTTGTTGTTGAGAGAAAATGAACAACAACACCTATGGTTGGGAGGTTCATCCTTCGTATGCATCCAATTGGTTATTATACTTATAGATAAGTTGTATGTTATGTTATTATGTTCATTTTGTTGTGTAAACCGTTTGTATAAGCGATGCGTGTTTTTGTTTGCTTGAGAAATCACACTCACATTTTAATATATGTTGTTATATGCATTTAGAACTCTAGTATTAGTAAAATGGTTAAATATATGTGTGATATGTAGATGGTAATCTACAAGAAATTAATTAGCAGAAAACCTTATCATTTAAAGTGTATTCCACACGTAATGTTATTCAGCTAGAGGCTGGGTATGTTACAATATGGTATCAAAGCTCATGGTTCAACACTATACCTATATAGGCCAATAACCAACACAAATTTGGGAAAATTCACTATTATAGACTTCGATCTGAGTGAATTTGGAGAAAAACAATGGAGATCCATAGTGAAAACCCCCAAATATGTGGGAAAATTCGAGATAATTTGTGTCAGAAATGTATGAGATGTTTAATGGAATAATTTGGTCAGGTTACAGAGTTAAATTCAACATACAAGGTCGAAATTCATGTTTTAATGGAGGTTGAAGGAGCTGGGAAATTTCAGGGAATCGACAGCTGATATCACGCTTGATCTTGAGATCAATGACCTAGATTCATAGTGATAAATTTAAAAATTTCTAATGTTCTCTAAGTTTGGCAAGGTGTCCATATCGACGGTTTGGATTCATTTTCGTCCATTGGGAGGTTGGAACACAATAAATGGACAAGATCATTCTAAACAGAAGATCAATGACCCAGATTCATCGAGGGATTTTGCCAAAATTTCAAAGTGTTGAAGTTTGCCAACAAAATTTGTCGATGGTCGATGTTCGGGGATCGACAAAATTCGGTGAAGGTTTCATGCGTCCAAAGGGGATTGTCGATCACCAATGGTTGATGATTGGGGATCGATAAAAAAATTCGAGAGTTTTCATTCAACCAAGAGAAGTCTTTGAACGCCAATGGTCGATGATTGGGCATTGATAGATTTAGTGGAGTGTTTAAGTCTTCCAAGAGAAGTGGTCGATCGCCAATGAAGGAAAATAAGATGATGATGTCAACATCGATGTGTCATTCCATGTCAACATCCATGTGTCATGCCATGTAAGAATCCATGTGTCATGACACATCAACATCCATGTGTCATGCCACGTCATCCAAGTTGATTCCTCGAGATGATGTGTCATGCCACATCAACATCTACGCGTCATGCCAAGTCAGAACAGTTTCCAAATCAACAAAAATATGGTCGATGGTCGATGATTGGGCATCGGGGAGATTCACAAGCAGTTTCAGTTTGCTAAAATAAATATCTGATGACTAATGATCATGCATCGGGGAGATCGATGGGCAAGTTTGGTTTACAATAAGAAATATATGATTGTGGATCGTCGGTTGAGAGTGGATCAATGGTCCATATTTGTTTATGATTTGAGATCGATGACTCAAATTTAAAAGGATGTTACAATAGTAAAACAATTAGTTTTATATGAAATTTTCTTATTTTTTCATATTTTTGAAGATCATTAACTTGCGGGGCGATTTTGAGGTCCTAAACAATGTTTTTAGGCAATCAAAACCTGCAAGAATATAGTGTACATACACTTTGTCTCTGTAGATTAAATAAAATAACTCAGAGAGATATTTCCAATGGGATAATCAGGTCATAAAATAGATCTCGTATGAGAAAGTTACAACTAAAACAATTAAGGTAAAATTTCAACACCCATTTACTTCCGAAGGGCATAACTCCTTGCTCGGAGGTCCGTTTTGGGAACAAAAGAAATCTATGGAAATATTATGAACCATATAAGACAACCATGGATCCAATTTTGAGATCTAGGTATGTTAAAATGTGTAGGGAGAAAAAGAAGACACATGTAGCATACAAGGATAAAATGAGTAAAACAATGAAAACTTCTACAACATATAACTAACAGATCGGAGTCTGGTTAAGGGTGAAACTATAACATATTGTTTAGAGGCTAGTAATGGGAATACCCAATTGAGATTTTGTAAAAATTCCCAGGGAATTGGTGTAGGGATGGATGAACAAGGATAAAATTACTAAGCCAGAAGAAAGTCCAAAGGGGCAAAGTTGTCATTTCCAGATTGTTGTAGATTTTGACTGGAGCATTGGTTTGACAATCTAAAAATTGTCGTGAATTCAATTTTAACAATGTTGTATATGTCACGTAGAATTTTTTTTTTGTTTCTTGATATATTTACCTCTATAAGTGGCGAAAATTGGTGTTTGAGATTATTTACACCGAGGAGAAAGGTGTACAAAATGGTTAAATTGGAAATATTCAATTTCATATATATTTCTGTTCAATACTCAAAATTGAGAAAAAGAGTAGTAATTGGGAAGCTATTGGATATGATAATCTATATATCCACTCATAATTTAGTTCTGAGAAATTTTTTTCTCAAGGAATCGGAAGGAAGATTTCTAGTGGACTTGAAGGACACCATTGAGTAGAATGGAATTTCTGGAAACCATAACTTTTGGCTCATAAATTAGATTGAAGCATGAGTATGGTATTTGGAAAGGTAATCTTGAAGACAACATGATATAAAGATAATTATTACAGGGGAGAATTGGGTTACTCCATAAAGTTGCAGGAAAAAGTGGAATCAGATTCCATGAACCGTGTAACTACTCAATGTGAATATTTTTCCAAATAATGTCAAAATTCGTAGAAAATTTCTGAGACGATAGAGGTGAGTGCTATAGGTAATTGTTGGGTAAGGAAGAGTGCATATATTCATGATGGTACCTATGCATAAGTATAGAGACACACTTGAAGTGAAATATCTTGGAGAAGTAAAAGGGGACAAATTTTATTGACAAGGAATTATTAATAAGCATAGGAGCACTCCAACAAAGAGTGTTGTGTGAATGGATTTATAGAAAGAGGATAAGAATCCACAAATTAGGGTTGTGTGGGATTGTTTTAGGATAATCCCAAGGTCCATTGGACATGGAAGCAGTTCAAGCTTGTCCAGTTGGTTGAAGCATCAAAGATTGACAAAGGGAAGTGCAGGGATGCAGGGCATGTGTTGCAAGGTTGACAAAGGTCTAAGGAAGAGAAAAGGAATAACAGTATTTGACTTCTATAGAGTTTAAGTGTCTTGCAAGGGAAAATTAGAAGATATTCTCACATGAGACATGAATCCAACACGTGAAGAGTGTCATACAAATGCACAAGGATTTAAGGAGAACTCTATAACCTTGAAGATAGAAATGTAATGAAGCCTATAAAGTTTGTTGCAAGAGAAGGAAAATGATATCATGAGATGAGGTGTGACTCATGGAGTCAATGAGTCATCTCTATGTAAAAACATAGGAATGCAAGAAGAGGGAATTGTTAGATATGATCTAGCAATTTTTGTCTAAAGTATTCAGAGTAAGAAATCCACTTACGTTATCAAAGTGCATAACAAAAATAGGGTACAATAACAAACAAAGGATGTGTAGCATTCCATTTGGAGTAGAGTGGTCTTGAGTGGCCAAGTAGTGATTCACAGTGAATCACTCAATGAAGTGAAGAGACTTATTTGAAAATTGAGCAAGGCCATGAATAATAAAATATATTAGAAAGATAACATGAAAGAGATATTTCAAAATGTTGAAATGCCAAATGATAATGGCATTTAAAGACCATTGTGGTCGAGGAAATGGGGAGTGGTTAATTAGATTGTAGTGTTAATATTCAGTTGGAGTAGTGCATGTTACATAACAACGAATATTGAGAATTTGGAAGAAATATTTTGGGATAGGATTCTCTGCATAAAGGGAGCAGTTGTGAGATGACAACACTAGTGGATCTAGTGGCTAGAAATGCAGATGGCCAAGTGGGGCTTGGATGGAAGGATTAGGATACAATCCAATGGTGCATAGTCAAGAAAAATGGCAGTACATAGGGCATCAAGTTTAGACAGGAATTCAAGGACATCCATCTACAACCACAACCAAATAAATAAGTAATGATGAAATAAATGTGCATTGGAGCACATAAAAAAGTTGATGCATGATGCATATAAGAAAGATATGGTGGATGCACATGAAATAGGCATGATGATATTGATTTCTTAATGTCTATTAATGTGCATGGGTGAATGTGGACATGCCTAGACATGTATATGGCACTCTTGTAGACTAAGAATAGTCTATTGCTATGTGTGAATAATGATGCATGTGACATGCTTGTAGACTGAAAATGGTCTATTTCTTTGTGTGAATAATGATGTCATGTGACATGCTTGTAGACTGAGAATGTTCTATTATTATGTGTGAATAATGATATCATGATATTTAAGTATGAATAATGATGGATTGTGTATCCAGGAAAAATGTTTATATCATGGATGAAAACAATGTTGATGATGTTGTTGATATATGTAAAATTCATCCATATGAAGGAAAATGATGATGGTAAGATGTTGATCAAAGGTTGGTAAAGGGAGCCTGCGAGATTCTACAAAATATCAGTTGATCAGGTAGCATCAAGTAATGTAATAACAACCAGACATATATGCATTTGGGTTGTTTATGATGTATAAATGTTGAAGGGAATTGAGGTAATAATTCCCTTAGTTAAAATTTAATATTTGAATGGATGAGAAAAGGCAAAGGGCCTTGAGTATACAAATTCTATGGACGATAGAATGCATTTATGTAAAATGTAATTGCATATTGTGTTATGTTGGTTATTAGGTCATAACCAAGTTAAGTCAAGAAACATACTCTCGTGGTAGCAATGAATGCCATTAGAGATGGTCATGTGTGAGGCCATGTTGAGGTTGGATATGGAAAGGCTATAGTGACATCCAAGTGCATAATGGTTTTCCCCTATATAACTGATGTTTGGATTGAAACCTTTTTGAAGTTACTGAATAACAGTAAGGGATGATGTTCCTAGTGCACCTATGTATGGGTTGAAGAGGAAGATATCCAAATGATTGGATAGATTGTGGGGAAGAGTTCAGAGGATGTGTTGGGGCATTGGCTAGACCTCCCAACTCTCCATGGAGGAATACATGACATGGATATATGGTATTCCAGAGTCAATGCAAGGATGCATTGGGTAAATGTGGCCATGGGAAGTGGCACATTCGGTTTATTTATTAGTAATTTTTTACTGCATTATGAAAATTCTGGGTGTTGGTAATGCATATGTGAGGAATGATGGTTTCATTCCATTTAATGTGAATAATAGCTGGAGGTGATGGAGTTTTTAGATTAATATAATTCTGAAAATCATTTCATGGACTGAATGCATATGTTGCAATGAATGATGGTTTAATTCTAGATAGTATGACTAGTGGTTGAATTCCATTTTAAATGTGAATAATGGCTGGAAATGATTGAATTGCTTGTAAATTACAATTTTGAGATCATTTCATGAACTAATGAAAATGTGCATGAGTGCTAATAATCGTGTTTGGCTGCAATAAAGTTGAGAAAAGTTGCAGGAAGATTGGCATTGTATATGACATGGATTAATCCCATAAGGAAGAACGACATCTATAGCCGCAAGAGCCAATCATAATGAGTAAAAATGTCATCCTCGGGAAAAAAAATTCCTTGTATAAAGCAAATTTGAGAAGTTAATAATTGAAAATTGTTGTGATATGCTAACAATTTGTTTGGCTGAATTAAAATGAGAAAAATTACAGGAAAAATGGTCTTGGATATGGAAGTGGTGTAAAAATATAAGGAACACATATGCCTTCTATTGCAAGAGCCAAACGTCTTGAGAGAAATCTTTCACTTGGGAAATTTAGTTTCGTATATGTAAGACAAATTTGGAAATTAATATGTAAAATTTCTATGATGATTTCTCATGATAACTGTATGTGTGTGATACAAATGAGATGATAGCTATCAAAGTTGGAAAGATTTCAAAGGAGGCTATTGATATGACAATAGAACCCTATGATTGCCACAAGTTACAAATTTCCAGTGAAAAATATGGTAGTGAGTTGGCGCTTCCCTTGCATAAGAACACCTTGGAAAATGATGGATTGCCTGAGGGACTATGTAGTAGTGAAGGGGATGCCTAAGCCTGGAGGGTGAGGATGGTAAGGGGGAGGAAACTCAATAATGCATATGACATGGTGGTTGGAATCATAAGGGCATGTTAGGAACAAAAAAATGAGCTAAATTCTTGCTATGACTGCTCGTGAAATAGAGAAACAACCCTATGAATAAGTGACTGTAATCACTATGTTAATTATGCTGAAAGATGGGATGATTGTTGATCAGTGTGTTTTAAGTTTTCCCTTATTCACTATTGATTGTTGTGCCTGAATGACATCTCTACATTTGTGTTTTATGGGATTGAATGCTTTGGTGTGTCTGTTTAGTCATCACTACGTATGGATAAGTTGATTGTGTTATGTTTTGATTTTTATGGGAAGTTGCACGAGATTGTGTGTCATGATTGTGTATTTTCTTTACACCAGAGTTGTGTTAATATTTTGTGCATGAGGCACAATTGAAACTATTTGATACTTGGAGATTCCATTATCACAACTGGAGTTCCTGGAGCCACAAATTAGAGACTTCCTATTCGACCTTGTACTGGAACCATGGAAGGGAAGTGGTACAGTTTGAGGGACTGCAATGCAGAGAAGGGGGTACACTTCCTTGGGTTATGCCAGTTGAGGGGAACGGGATTTTGTTGGTTGGAATTGTTGTGGGAACCAAGAAAGTATGAAGAATAATGCAGCTAGATCTAGAGAAATGGTGGTGTAGACCACGAAGAATGAAGGATTGTTGGTTGGGATTGTTGCCAGAATGATGAACTGTAAAATTATCTTACACGATTTGGTCTAGGGAGCTTAAGTGTCTATGGTTTTCAGACTGAAGTGCCTATGTATGTACATGTTTTGGGCCAGGGTGCCTATGCATGTATATTTTTTGGGCCAAGGTGCCGATGTATCTATGATTTTTTGGCCAAAGCACCTATGTAATTTTGTTTAGGCTGGAATGCCTCTGTGATTTTGGGCCAAATAACCTATATGTTGATTAATGGTCGGGGAGATGGAATTGTAAAATGAATGTACACCTATAGGGTGTTGTGCACTAATGACAGTGAAAAAAAAAAGGGGGAGGGGAGTGTAACTTCCCCAGTTTTAATCCCCACCAATTATAATGTAATTGTATAAATGTGAATTAGGGTGGTGAGTCAATGTGTTGGGGTGAATAGCCCGTATTGATTTTAATATGGATGTGGGCCAAATTGTATGTTAAATGCATTAAAATAATTAACAAAGGCAATAATCATTGGCTGCGATACGAAAGGGATGAAGAACGAAGAGGGGATATGATTCCACAAGAGAGAGGGGGTCCAAGGGGGAATTATTCATTGGTATTAATCCAACCCACATTATTGAATTATTATATTTTTGTATAATCTTCTAAATTGTTTTTGAATGTTCCCAAAGCCAATCATTAAACTCATGTAAGGGGGTGGGTGTGAGGAGTCACATCCCATATTTATTGGAGAGCATGAGATGAAGTAAAATCATCTTTGAGAAGAGTGAGATTCAAGAAAGCAAGGAAGAAGAAGGGAAATTTGTATGTAGAATAGAGACAAGTTTTACATGTATATTTTAGACAATAAGAAAGGAGCTGAGTGATGGGAAGAGCACCATCCATGTTGTTCTTGAAGGTAGCCATGGTTTGGCTATGTTTTATGCTGAGAAAGAGGCTTGTGTGCCTGTAAATTGGGTTGTAAGTCTGTAGAGCATTTTTCTGTAGAGTAAATGGCTCAAGATCCTTGGGAAGGCTATTGTGAGCACTCCTGGAGTATCTAGGAGGATTTCTAGTCAACCAGATGCACTGGAGCCTTGGAGGGAAGTGGGAAGGCCCAAAGGACTGTGTGTAGTGAAGGGGGGTCCCATTCCTTGGGTTGTGTAGGTTGTGGGAAATAGATTTGGAACCTGGGTTTTTGTGTGTGGAGAGTGGACAACCAGAAGGGTCGGATCTCCTTGTAGACTCATAACCTCAGCTCGATGGTGGCCTACTGTTGAGAGAAAATCAACAACAACACATATGGTTGGGAGTTCAATGACTGTAGCATCATCTAATAGACTTATTTGTACCATTGAGTCTTGTCACATTAAATAATTGAACCCGAGGCAATACAAAAAATGTCCATACAATCCATGGCATGGCTCTAGGATTGTTGGTCTTCTAAGATAGTAAAAAATAATCATCTACAAAGTGTTTATTGACTCACTGTATTGTCTCAATTTGATGAAGAGTAATTCCTTGAATATGCCCTAAATAAAGACTCTAGAGTTAATAAAATAACCAAGTGACTTGACTACATTGGCATAGAGGGTTGGAGCCAAGGGGTAACCTTGTCTAATGGATTGAAACAACCCAATTTTCTTTGATTGCACTGATTAATAGAGATGAGCCAAAGCATATGTAAAGAGAATTTCCACACAATGAGGAAAATTAGGCCCAAACCTTAAGGCTTTGAGCATGAACAAGATGACAGGCCACTTGACTAAATCATATGCCTTCTCAAAATCAATCTTGATGAACAAGGAATCTAGGCTAGAAGTTTGAGCATATTCCATTCCCTCCAAAACTACAATAACATTGTTGAGAATGTACCACCCCCAAATAAATCCAATCTGTCCATGACAAATTATATTGGGAAGTGTATTATTTCATCATAAATCCAAGGCTTTGGTTAAGATCTTGTAGGAGGTTTTGAGAAAAGTAACATACATCAATTTGTGATGATCTTTAGGTCCCCTGCATTGGGTATTAACAATGATTCCTTAGTTGATCCCCGACCCTAGAGATTGATTGCAAAAGGATTCATTTTACACCCAAAGAAGATTTAGTCTTAGGTGTCCTTACAGATTCTTAGGGTAAACCATTAAGACTAGAGGCCTTATTTCCTGTGATTTCATGAAGGGGAACAATGAACTCATTGAGGGATAGGGCTATATTAAAGGCTCTCATTTTATCTTCTAATATTTTGCATGGAATAATATCAAGGCATTTATGAGTAGCTTCCATCTCTCTAGAGACACCACTTGTGACTGAAACAATAATCTATATTGGTTCACAAATTCACGCTCAATCTCTTATTTCTTAGTTGTTTGACCCATGGTTGTATTTAAATAAGAGATGGATTCCAAGATATCTTCGTTAATGACTATTTATTTACAGAATTATTTAGTCACCTTGTCTCTCATCTTTACCCAGTGCAACCATGAATGCCATTGAGTGCCTCCCACTGGGCGAACATCATCCACCCTAATTAAGTGGAATTCTTCACAACCTAGGATTACTTATATCCATTGTAAGGGATCCATTGCATATCTTTCACGAGTCCATTTGATTAATGGAAAATGACATAATTATGAGCTCATTGTTTTTAGCAATTACCTTCCATATCCTTGCAAGAAGGCCATAGTTCTAGAAATAACATCTTTTGTCCAAGCAACCCAGCCAACACCCCCGCATGGTCAGGGAATGTGATTCCACATAGTGAAAATGTAGGCTAGGAAACCTATTCTATTGATATGGGAGACATTCAAAATATATCGGGTCTTGGGCTTCCACACCTATTTTTCTCCCTGGTAAATAGAAAACCAAATGGACTAGTGGTTTGAGAAAGTGGCAGTGTTGTCTACATGGGTGATCCAACCACCTACTAAATAAAAAATGAAAGAGTTTTTCTATGATAGTAGGGCCCTATCTAATGGTTGGTAAATATTTTTAGACCACTTATAGAAATTTGTCCAGGTGAACCAAATTTCAATAAAATCTTGCCTCTAGTTATGGTTAGGGTCATATATCATGTTTTGAGCCTTCAAATCTATCTAGGCCTTCTCTTCTCCTACTGACAATAATGCACGAAACACTCCTCCCTTGTCTTCTTGATATTCCACCATATTGAAATCCCCATAGATAAGACAAGGGGCATCAAGGCGGTCATTGAACAGTGAATGCTAAAAGGCCAAACATTTGCTTGCATCATTGGAAGCATATATATTGGCTAGACCTAGAAATCAATCATCTAGGTTAAGAATCCACATGTCTTTGGGATGGTTGAATAACCCACTCAATAACAAAATTAGAAAACTGTGTAGAAACATGTACTACTACCCCACTAGTTTGAATAAAAGACCTTATTCAGATGCCAAATTACTGTTGATGCATTACAAAACATAAAACCCACAATTTTGACCTCTTTTAAACAAAGAAAATCTATCCCACCCAAAGAAGTAAAAAACTAACAAACAATGTGATTTCTATCAGGGTCATTAGGCCCCATACATTCTAAGAGGTCACTTTCATTATAAACCAATGATATTTGCATCATTATTCTTGAGGTTTGGTGAGCATTGAAGGAGTTTCTAGAAGACATAGTGATGGTCCAAAAATCATCACAGATGTCTTGTTTTGGTTGTTTTGAAATACTATTCAAATTAGCAGTTACATTTTCTTGAGAGTGCGGGAGGGATGACAGAGAGCAAGCTATTTGACTGCCACTCGTGATTGCATGGTCCCATAGCAAGTCATGGAGACAGGGAGGTGATCGCCTATTGGATTTGACCACCACTAAGACCTTGGAGGCTAGAGTCTTATGATATGGGGCCTTTGCATGCTAAGTATTGGCCTCACTAACACCTTTTCCCTTGTGCATGACTTCAATCTGTACTCCTTCATCCCCTTTTGATACCTACCGAGCTTTGGGTGTGGGTAGGGAAGGGCAAAGTGGACATAATTGTTTTAGCCTCAACTTGGGTCATGCGTGGACAATCCCTTATACAATGATATGGGCTTTGGAAATAGAAGTGGGTATTTGGTAAATTGTTGTAGCAGAAACGATGGTGATGCACTAGGATACCAATCCAGATGTACAAAATTCCTTGGGATCTTGGGAGAGGTTAACTCGTAAATAGTCATGATGTTGGGGACGTGCATTGAAAAACCTATAAGGTTCCTCATAGATAAAATCCCTTAGAAGGGAAATAATGCATTGTAGGGATAGCCAAAGATGCATGGGCAGGTCAAGGAAATTAACTCGTATTGGGTAGGCTAATTGTGCTTCTTTTGTTAATTGAAAAGTCACGAGTCCACTCATTTAGGATCATCGGGATGTTATTACATACTCAGGGGTCACGTCCCAATTTTGTTTGCACATGTGCAAGGTTGCTAAATTGGAACAAAAATAATCCCTTTTTTAGGCTCTGCATATGCATGCAATGCGAATCATGTGGCTTCCATACCTCACAAACCCAGTTTTGGATAATCAATTTAGGGGGAACCCTCCAAAAAAAATAACCTAGAATGTATCCTTTTCAAAACTCATGGCACTCATAATTAGAGAATTCAATATCAACAATGGTATCATTAACTTGTGGTGCACCTTTGAAACAAAGTTCTAGGGAGCCTTGGGTTTCATTACTAGTCATTGCCCTAAGTTCATTTCCATGAATGACAAGGGATAAGTTGGGTGAGACCAATATACCTCACCTTATGATAAAATAATCATTGACCTAACATGCCAACAAGGATGCACTCAATGCTCAAAAAAATAAAATGAGCACTCCAAACACACCCAAGGATCGCAATCTTTAAGCCATAACCAACCTATCCTTTCAACTTTGTATTATAAAATTTTATTATGTATGACTCATTTATATTTTAAATTGAAAAATATCTATTTTTTAAATTAATTTGTATTTTTAGACTTCCAACTATATACATAAACTAAAGTTAAGAAATAAAATACATATATATCAATAAATTAATAAATATAAAGAAATAATATAGTATATAAATTATAAATTATAAATTATAACACATAACCTTTCATTAAAAATCACAAAGACACCCCTTAGGTCGTATTTATTTGGGGTTACACTCAATGTAAACATTATTATATATATATATATATATATATATATATATATCCAATTAAAAAGTCAATTAAAGCAGAGTGTGTATACTCCATTTGGTATTAGAGACAAGTTTACAAATGGGCCACTACTTAGTGACCACCATTTACAAACCATTGTACGCTACGGGACACAATTGTCTCCATCGTACACAACCACTATTCAATTATGTGCATAATTATGTACAAATTGTTTCCACCGTATATCAACCATACAATTCGTATGCTACTGTTGCAATATACTGTGGCTGTACACCATATAAATGTAATTACATTGTATGACTGTAATTAGACCACTGGCATATGTACAACCTTAAACATTAATTTATTGTAACAGTTTGGAAATTCCATACCCCTGTATTAAGTCTATACAAAAACAAATTAATCAACGAAAAATTCTCCCAAATTTTCTCCTCCAAAGATAAGGAGGAGAAAAATCAACGAAAATTTCTCTCAAATTTTCTCCTCAAAAAAAATAAGGAAAATGGTAGGCCATGCAAATATTAATTCCACGTTGGAGAAACTAGAGGGCCAATACAAGCAGGTCAACATAACATATGAAAGAACTAAATGCACTCATCAAAGGGTCTCAGTCCAATGCAGCTAATTCTCCAAATACAACTAATCTACAACTGAGCATGCCCACAAATGATTTAATGATCATCAACCAACCACCACCCTATGCAAATTAACTAACTCGATGAGAGTAAAATTAGAGTTATCGAAATTTGATGGAAATGAAAAGAAAAGTGTAGCTTGAATTGACAAAGAAGAAGAATACTTTGAAATACATAATTTTCATGACAATGATGAAAAAAACAAGTACACCTCCATGCAATTTGAAGGCATCTCATACAATTGGCACATGTGGTGGAAGTCTTTATCCTATTCATATAACTAGGATACATTAAAAAATGATTTATTTAAGAGGTTCAAATGTAACATAGAAAATAATTTTTTTGTAAAAATCACTAGACCAAAATAAGAAGGTAATGTAGACAAATACACACATGAATGGGAAACATTGACAATGCAAGTTATTTGGTTATCAAAAGAAAAATGATGTGCATGAATTAAAGGCACACACAAAGAAAGAAATATAAATGCATAGTATTACAACCATGGAAAAGGCCAAATGTAAGGAAAAAGTCATAGAAATTAAATTAAATAGGTCATCCCAAAAATATGACAAGGTTTATTCAAGGTGAAAGCTTCCCCAAGCCTCAAACATTGAAAATACAAAATATCTTCCACCATGTCTATGAGAAGAAAATAAACATAGTTTAGAAACCCAAAGTGAACTAACTCAAAGCACAAAAAGGCATTCTAACATCTAACCATGGAAATGCCACTAGAAATAAGAACCGAACATGTATTGAAGTGAAGCCAAATCCAACCCCTACCAATGTTAAGCCACCAAATAGATACTTGCATCTCCATAAAACAATGATAGAAATATTAATTCACTATCTATTAAGATGTGATGTTATTGCAAAAGTAGAAGTCCATATGTTGCTTTGGTGGTTTTAATACGAAAAAAAGGATGGTTCCTTTAGATTGTGTATAGATTACCAAGGACTAAACAAAATAGTGATCAAAAAAAAATTTCCCATTCCATTCATAGATGAAATGTTGGATGAACTTCATGGAGCTAAATACATCTCAAAATTATATTTGGGACATGGACACTATCAAATTAGGGTGAGATTAGATGTTGCAAAGTTGCAAAGACCACCTTATGAACTCATGAAGGACACTATGAATTTGAAGGTGATGCCATTTGGGTTAATAATGTTCCTGCAACCTTTGAAGCAACAATGAACAATTTTTTTCAACCTTTTCTATGGAAGTTTGAGTAGCCTTTTTTTATGACATTCTTATATA
>ML776817.1:922407-946265 GCA_009831015.1 Picea engelmannii
GCGACCTGAGCCGCTCCGACATCCCTTTCTCTGGCAGATAAGTTCTCGAAAACCTGATTGACCAACATACAGTTTTCATGGATCACTTCCACCTTGGCAAGAAAATTTTGTTGCGTCGCAGAGACTCTGCTCCGAATCTTGATTGCCTGAGATTTGAACATCCCAATGTTTATCATTCGGCTCTCGACGATCTCCACCCTGACCCGCAGTTGTTCGATCAAATCCCTTTGTTGGCTTTCTTGCATCCAACCATCTCGGATCACCAACTGTGATTTCTCAAGCTTAGTTTTGAGCATCTCTATTTCGTTTTTATCGGCCAATCTGGCCTACTCTATTCCCACGCTTGCTTGATCTTTAGCATTTTCTGTTGCTGTGGCCAGTCTGGTTTCAAGGGTCTTAATTAAGCGATTTTTCCTTTTAAGTTGGTTCTTTAGGAGCCCAACTGAAAATTGATTCACCGAGGCATAGGATCCTAGCGTCCCTACTATCTCAGTGGCGAATTGCTCATTTTTCTTGTCTTTTCCATCAGTTATGACCTTATATTTCTTCGCAGTCGACTCTCCTTCTTGATATAACTCCCTTTTCACTATTGCCTTTCTCTTTTTGTCGAAGATAAACTCATTCGGAGGGATTTCTTCTACTCTTATGGGCCTCATCTCTTCATTGAATATCCATCCCTCACCGATATTTCCCTATGTCGACTGCAAGGGTGTGACAGATGTGATGGGTTCTCCGATCTGTTTCACCGATTTTCCTGGAGTATCGAACGGACTCTGCTTCTTTGGAGGTTCTGGAGTATTTATCTCTGTCTCCGGATTCTGCTTCTTCGGCGGGTCCGGAGTCTTTTTCTCCGCTTCCAGACTCTTTGTTTGTTCCCCCTCATCCTGTTGTTTTCCTTGGTCAGGAGTCACATCCTTAGAGCCTTCGGCGTCCTTCTGTTTTGTCTCCGAAATACCTGGACTCTCACCTCGCAACACAGCGGGGAGACAGCTACGACGGTGTTCTTGGAACTTCAATACATTGGATCTTTCCTCGGGAGCCAAGGACTGAATCCGGTCTAGAATTTATTCATAGGACCTCGCTCCTCGGAAAATGTCATCCGAGGGTGAATTCTCATGCTCAAATATTTTGAGCCTGCAATTAGCCAAATGATTTCTCATGGCCCTCTGTGGATCGTGCATCTTGTATTCGATGGAGACCAAATTTAGGTCTTCCAAGGCTGTCGCCTCAGCTTTGGCATGCCCAAAATATAATAAAGAATAAGAATTCAAATGAATAGGAAAAGACGACCATACCTTCTTTAAGTACCCTTTAAGCTCTTTACTTACACCGCCAATTACCATCTGTCGGGCAACCTCGTGACAAGCCAACTTGTCAGGAATGAACAATGGCAGCGCATGCAGGGGAACAGAAGCCCCGAAAAATCTGAGGTATGAAAATTCTGCCTCTACGTACCAGTCCACTATGCTGCTCAGATTTTTCACTATGTTGTCCGAGATACGGGGTGGCGGGTGACCAAAAATGGCGATGTGCAAGGGCACCATTACCCAGTTAAAAATTTCATAAGAAAAAATTTCTGCTTTGTTTTCCTATAATTTTGCATGATATACATGTATGGGTTCATCTTCGGCCGGAGTTCAACTCCATTTCATCAAAGGAAATGGTGTCATAGAACAAATTGCGTCCATAATGTACGTGGACATGAAAAACAATGATGCCTTCCCATTCTCCTTCTTCTCCCGATACTTTGTGACCCGATTGGTCAAGCTATCCGAAAGCATCTTTGCCTAGTTAAAAGAACAGCCTTCGGCGACCCGAAGCATTAGAGGCGCCCACGCAAGGAAAAAATGCGATGTGTCCTCTTTCCCATATAACCAGCATGTCATCATGGCCACATATCTGTACTACGGTTCTAACGAAGCGATTGAATATATGTCGTAGGTATCAGCTCTAAACTTCATGGTGTTTGAAACCCAATCCTTTATCAAACTGGACATGGTTTTATCATACTGTTCGCATTCCTTCTCCTTGAATTCTTCCAAGAACTCAGCGCCATATGTGTGGTCGGACGTCACGGGCAGCTTGTACATGGTTTGCAGATTCTCCGGCTTGAAGGTCCTGATGGTGACTTTTTTCTCATTCATGATAGTCCTGGTCGGTATGTCCACATGGTCCAATGCCCATCAGACCATATCATAATATGGAAGCAGCCGCGGTCTGGCTGCTACTCTGTGCATTCCGGATTGGACGACTATCCTATACTTGGTGGTTAAATCATCTCTTTCATTGTCGTCGGAGTCGTCAGAATAATCCACCAATTCTGCTTGCAAAATATCTGAAACATATGACCAATTCGGGACCGAGTTGATACTTCAGGGCGAAGTATCAGAGACATTGTCTGTGCCTTGTCCTGAAACCTCAACATTCGCCTTTGCTGCTTTTCGCGAAGCCATGGATGAAGCTTGCGTTTTATCTCTTCTGCGATAGAACTGCGTATACATACAGAAGTCAGTTTACTAAGAGGTGGTGAGCTCTGCGTGCTATGAAAATGCATTTGTTATAATGAAATACAACTCTGCTATATACTCAAAAGACTCGGTACCTTTCAGAACAAGTCTGTCAAATCACCTTTGGAAATAAATTCTGTCATAAAAATCCGATCTTATAAATCGATTTACCCTATTTCCTCATCAATGTCATAAATTTTGGCGGTTTTAAACTCTCAGTTGGCGCATGGAGGAAAAGGCTACCTCGTAAATCGTGCAGACATCAAAGCACGAGATATTCACTGATTTAGCTTAATTAATTTGGTTTTACCGCTGTGAACAATGTTTCAGTATTCGCTATATCAGGGATTTTCCTTTAACATTTTGAGTCTCTAATACCCGAGACTGCGAAGATTGACTTTGGTTTAATTAAAGATAATCGCGATTTGGAGCTTGATTAATTTTATAATTATTATATTCTCCCTATTGCAACTTGGGGCTTCGAAGATAAGTTTCTGGGAGATTTACATGCCGAGCTGCGAAACCGCGAGGTCACGATAACATGACTTAATTAAAAGGGAATATAATCTTGGATTAATAAATTAATTAATCACGTTATAACTGCATCGTGACTTCGTGAGTCGGGGTTTAGACGGTCAAATTTCCAAAAAGGACAACGCTGAGTGGCGAAATGCCGAGAGAATCTTCTACCACGGTTTATCTTTTACCCTTAACCTTGACATGAGTTACTCGAATAAGGAACTCGTGTTCTCGGCTATCGAGGTTAAGAAAATAAACTTTTGGGTTTGGCGATCGCCGAGGTGCGAAACTTCGAGGATGTTTAAACATGAGTTGGGGAAAACTTTACCCTCGTTACTATTTTGAGTGAAAAGTTAAAACGACTTCGTTGTTTCGTGACTCGGGACGTGTGAACTGCATGAGTTATAGTATCCGATCTACGAGATCCCGAAGTAGAATGAAAGAGGAAACATTTTACGACAAGTAGGACTTGTTTCAAGAGTGGAAAAAACGCCGTTGCTCGCGTGATCAAGCTTCATAGATCGTCGATATCTCAGAGGGAAAAATGAAAACCCCTTTTAGATTTCAAGCATTAAAAATGAAACTTGTGAAGGGATAGAAAAACAAGGGCGGCTCCAACTAGGGATCCCGCCTTCCTGCGAGGCGGGAAGAACAGTAGACCACGTGCCAATATTGGGTAAATGGAATCAAAATCTCAATCAGGCGGAAAGGTTCCCGAGAATAGTACATCAAAGGGGGAAAAAGACTTCGTTCTTTACCTTGAAAAGATTTTTCAAAATCAAATACTCTTTTTAAACACAGCTGTAGTCCCTTTCACAATTTTCTCTTTCCCGCTACTAAATTCAGGTATGTTTTAAGACAATCGAAACAACCCTAGGAGACCCAACAGATCTTGTGGCTCTCGGCTTGCTTCAAAAGAATAAGATTATATGTTTTTAATTGGGGAGTCCCGTCTGAATTTGGGAAGTGGATCAGGTTTTAGAAAGCATTGGTTACCAGAGTAGAGTAATATTCATGTATAACAGGCTTACATATATCTCAGACATTGCTTCACTTCCAGCGAGCCTGTTTAGTACCCCGGTGAAGTTATCTGGCCCCTTTTTACTAAATTTCCTTTCACCACTTCAGAATATATTTATGCATTTAAATGTTGAGACGAGGGCAATCATTTCTGAATTTCCTTTCATCGTCTCTTGGACTAGGTGGGGGAAATCATTTATGAATTTCCTTTCACCACCTATCTTATAATTTACTTTTTAGAGCGCGAAGATGGGGGAAATCAGTTTGTATTCAGGGATGATATCTGTGGAATATTTTGCATTATAGGTCTGTCAACTTACTTTGATTACTTGGTACCAACCTTCCCTTGACCTTCACAACATCTTCGTTCTTAGGGAGAAAAAGGAAAATAACTTTTTAAGGGCATTCCATTTGAGCAAGCTTCAATCCTCTGATGCCGTTGAAAAACCTAGGAAAGTTAGGATTACTCTAAACGTTCCTTCGCTTAGCAGGGGATCGAGTAGTTGTGAAGACCCGCTTTCTTTCCACCATCTGTTTTTAAAACTCATGAGGTTGAAACGAAAAACTTTTATCCCTTCATATATGAAACGGAAAGAGGGTGACTTGTCCAAAGTTAAAAGTTAAAAACCGAAGATAGAAAGGATGCCAGGTAGCGATTTTCTGACTGAAAATACAGAGGTCAAATGATTCAAGACTGACTCTTGTAGATATTTTCGGGGATAATTTACTTTGACTGACTATTTTTAGATCGGGTGAATCGCTTAAATTGTTTTAATTTTTCCAAAGATTATCAAACCAAGAAACAACTATGTTATCTATCATTTCAGTCGATACTGCAGTTTGAATGGTGTTACCTCGGTTTTCTTTAACAGTCTTTTATAACATGTCTTTTGAGAAATCTCATCTTTACCTTTTCATTTTACTTTCTTTGCGCAATATGAAATTACTTTAGGTATCACCTGTTTATGCCGATTTATTTCTGACACCGACTTTCAGTTTACTCCTCCTGTTTGTTTTGTACGCAGCTAGAATCCTGTAAAAGACAAATACGAATCTTATCCGAAATGTGTCGAAAGTTTATGAACGGAAAAACAGAAAATCAAAAAGCAAATGTTTAAATGAAAATATATGTATGTACAAAATATACATAATAAAATTTATTTATTTATTTTATTTATTTATTTTTTGAATCTGGCGACTGTTACGTCATGTAATGCTTTAGATACCGCCCATTGACAGGGACGCTAAGGACTTCTCCGTCTATATTTTCCAGTAGGAAAGAATTTTTTCCTTCTGGAGCCGAGATCCTGAATGGTCCATACTAGAGGTGGTCGAATTTACTATGCTTCGCTGCTTCCTCCTTTCTTGCATCCCATCTTAACACTAAATCACCTGGATGGAATTCCCTATCCTTTGCTTTGCAGTCGAACAATGCTTTCATATCATCCTATTACTTCTGCATCTTTTCATCAACTTTGACTCTATGTTGTCGAACCTCAATCAACTAATTAATTCTCCTGGTTACATGATTGGGCTCCTCATTTTGATCCTGCCATAACTTCATGACTGGTAACGCTAGGTTTATAGGTAGAACAACATCTGTCCCATAGACCATTTGAAATGGAGAAATGTTGATAGACCTTTTAGTGCTTATGCGGTTTGCCCATAATGCATATTTCAAGTGTACATACCAAGACCTCTTATTTTCATCCAATACCTTCTTGATTATATTTACCAGGCTCTTGTTAGATGACTCGGTCAATCCGTTCCCCTGGGGGTAATATGCTATGGAATGGCCGAGAACGATGTTATACTTTTGACAGAAACTGATCATAGCCATAGATTTAAAGGCCTGGGCATTGTCGGTAACTATCTTTTGGGGACAACCAAATCTTGACAAAATATTATCTTCCAAGAAATCGATCACCACCGAGTCTATTGCCCTTTTGGTTGGAATGGCTTCCACCCACTTAGTAAAATAATCTGTAGCTGTTAAGATCCACTTATGTTGAGCACTGGAATGGGGATTAATCTCGCCTATGAAGTCTAGACCCCATTGCTAAAATGGGGCTTCAACTTTGACTGGAACTAACGGCAGTGCCGAGAGCTTCTGTTTACCTGTGAATAGTTGACAAGGGTTGTAGGCACGCACTTTGGTATTGACGTCCGAAAAGAGTTTAGGCCAGTAGTACCCAGCCCTCAAGATCTTGTAAGTCGTAGCTCTCCATGCGTGATTCCCCTCACAGACTCCCTCATGAAATTCATCTATAACCCGTTGAGTTTTCGACTCGACTAAATAGACTAACAGGAAACCGAGCGGATCTTTCCAGTATAGTTGACTTTCGGTGATACAATATTTGACTGCATGTAGTTTTAAAGTTCTTCATTTAGATGGTGATAGTTCATTTGGGAATTTTAGGTTCAGCAAGTAAAACACTATGTCTTTATACTAGCTTGACGATATGAACTTCTCTTCGATCTTGTTTGGGTCTGTTCGGTCATCTGGCTCATTTAGGTTTGTGTCTCCGTCGTCTTCCTGCAGGCAATTGATATCAAGGGCTCTGAAATTTGACTCAGCTAAGAGTTTGGCCAGGCCTTGCCCTTTTATCAATTTGGTTGGTTTAACTTCCAGATCGAATTCTTGGATTTTAGCGAGCCATCGCCCTCTTTTTCCATCACTGTCTGGCTGTACCAATATATCTTTCACAGAACTGGTAGGCACGTACGCGATTATTTTTTAATGTAGCACATAGGTTCTAAATGCCTTTAATTCTTTTACCATTGCGTATGCTTGTTTTTCTATTATGTCATACTTCAGTTCTGCGTCTCTAAGGCTTTTGCTAAAAAATGCTATCGGTCGTTCGAATCCTTCTTCATTTTTCTGTAGGAGCACCGCGACGATAGTATGTTCAGAAGCAAATGAGAAAATAAGAAAATATTTCAGATAATCTGGACTTGCTAACACATGTGCTTCTCTTATGACTTTCTTAATATGCGCGAACGATGCTCTAGCCTCGGTTGTCCAATTTACTCCGTTGTCTTTCTTCAACATTCCTGTGATCAATTTGACAATCTTAGCGAAATTGGGGATAAACCTTTGTAAAAAAATTATCTTTCCTAAGAACGATTGAATCTCTTTTATATTTATGGGAATATTTATAGTATCTATTGCTTCAATCCTCTTAGGATCAATCCTGATTCCATCCCTAGATACGACATGGCCCAAAATCTTACCTTCCCGCATAGCGAAATGTGATTTATTTGGGTTCAAAGATAGACCAAACCTGTGGCACCTTTCGAAGGTTTGTTTGAGATGCATCAAGTGTTCCTCATCAGTTTTAGAGAAAACCGTCAAATCATCGAGGTAAATGACTACGAATTTGTCCCTTTCTCCCACGAAAGCAATGTCCATAGCTCGCTGGAAAGTGGCCCCTACATTCATCAAACCAAAAGGCATTTTGTCATACATGAACGTACCCCATGGTGTGGTGAAAGCAGTTTTTTCCCTGTCTTGTTCATTCATAGCGATTTGATTATAACCAGAGAACCCATCTATCATAGACATTCGGTTAGCTCCAAAAACCTTTTCTAACACATGGTCCATTTTGGGCAGCGGATAATTGTCCTTGAGAGATGACTTATTTAAGTTTCGGAAATCCACACACAGCCTAATTTCCCCACTCTTTTTCTTGACCGGGACTAGGTTTGCTACCCAGTCCGAGTATCTCAAAGGTACGATTATTTTCGCGTCTAAAAGTTTTTTAACTTTTTTTTCGATCACAGGTAACAAAATGGGGTTAATTTGCCTAAGCTTTTTCCTAAACGGTTTGACCCCAGGCTTCAAAGGTATCTTGTGATCGATTATGGAAGTGTCATACGTTCTCAACTCATCATAGGACCAGGCGAAAACATCCTTATATTGTCTGAGTAGGTCTTTAAACTTAACTTTCGCTTTGGGAGGGAGGAACTTGGATATTTTTACCACCCGGGAGTCTTTTTCAGTTCCTATATCACAGTCCTCCACTTCTTCTAGTTGGGGCTGCAAAGTGGATTTTACAGGTACATCGTTCTGATAAAAAAGTCTTTCCAAAGGAATCAATCCTTTCGAAATCTAATTTCTCTTAAGGACTAGCATACGATGATTCGCAATTTTTTCTTGGAAGGTTTCAGGGTCTTCCCCTTCTTGCATGATCCACATCAAGTCATTTTGATTTTCTTGGTCAGCATGAGTTTCATAGAATTTGCCTACTGCTACAAGGAATTTCTTAATTTGTTCATCATCTTCAAAGACCTTCCAGTGTCGGATATTGTCTGGTATAGAGGGTTTGTATCTGATTTCAATGTGATACTTCAATTTGAAAGTCATGGGAGGAGAGAAGGTTGAAGCTGCCTTTGCCAATGCATCAACATGTAGATTCTCTGCACGAGGGATAAAATGGACATTTACGGATGAGAAAAAGTTTTCCATGAGATCCCAAACACAATTTTTGTATGTTCTTAGTCTGGGATGCTTGGCTAGGTACTGTCGGTTTATTTGCTTGACTATTAACTCTGCATCACCAAATACCTCCAATTTACTTATATTTAGCTTTTTTTCAGCCTCTAATCCTAATATCAACGCTTCGTATTCGCATACGTTGTTAGTGTAATCTATGTCCCACTGCAGTCGATAGGAAAAAGGAACAACAAACTTACCTCCGGGAGCCACTAAAAACACTCCTGCACCTTCCCCTTCAGAAGATGAAGCACCATCAAAATACATTTTCCAGACACCCGTATTACACAGATCTTTTGTCATGTAATCTGATTCTTCTCGCTCTATATCGTTTTCTTCCGGACAACCATCTAAACCATCATCAAAAGACAAGATACAATTTCCCAGATCTTGGTCTGCAATATAAATAGGGAAGTTGTTTGGGTTTTGAGGGTCACTGACTGTATATGATAATCTTGTTTCTCTGTACAACCAAGTGAACTGACCACTAAACACAGGGATTGTTGCATACGTCATGTCCAACTGAAGAGAACCCCCCAACTTGGCTCCCCATCACCTAGATAACAACATGCCATACTTAGGGGGAATATCCGCGATAACCACATCCATCAGGATACTCGTAACCGGGACCTAGGCTAGGGTAACTACCAGATCTTTTATCATCCCCAAACACTTAACCCTTCTTGAGTCAAAAGAGTACATATTTCCATAGGGTCTAGTGATCTGGAGGCCCAACTTTTTCATTATAATCTTAGGCATAACGTTATGGGAGGCTCCAGAGTCTAACATGCAATTATGCAGCAACTGATCATACACATTCAGAGTGATATAAAAGGGAGCTATGGTGTCTTTGGCCCCTTCAAAATGGGGACCAAAGGTGATGTTAGGTTTGTCATCTTCCAGGTTTAAAACATCAGACTGGCTTTCTAGCTCAGAGACACCCATCGCTTTGGTAATTTGCTTCCGATAAATGGGGTTTTTTGCTAATTCTACCAAAGGGATTGGTATCTTAATTTTATTTATCTCATATTCAAAACTGAAAGTTCCACTCACCTTGTCTATTTCTTTGGTTGAGACTTCTGAATCCTTCCTTTCCGACTTATTTTTTTGGATCGCTTTATCACTCATGGTCCTGGTTGAAGACGTAACTTTATTCACTGGTTCGGTTCCTTATGCTTGAGTTTCAACTTTTTCCACTTCGGACTCTTGAGTGCTTACTACTTTAGTTTTTTTGTTGGGTAATAAGGTCTCTTCCGAAGAAGGTTCATCAACTTGACCTCTTTGAAGGATTTCCCTGGGTTGAGTAGTTGAGGTAGGCTTACTCTTAAATCTTAAGTTGTACTTTGGTTGAAATTTTTCCATTATCATCTCAGTTTCTGGTTGAGATTCACTAAGATCAGTGTGATCACCTTCTTCACCCTTATTCGACAGTTGTTGCGGGTTTAGAGATTTTTCGTATTCTTCTCGGGTCATATATGGTTGAGTGCAGTCATCACCGAAGTTCGTGACGTCATTATCCGAATCTTCGAAGTCTTGAAAATCGTTCACTCCTATGAAATTTTTGCTCTTTAAGGGAGCTTGTATTTTTTGATCCTCATTTTTTATTTGTCTTTGTTGGTTCGGGGGGTTTGGGTTCCTCTTGAAATCCTTTTTGGGGTAAGAGTTAGCTTTGGCCTGTTCGATTTCCATTCTGGATATTTTATTTGACAGTTCTTTAATCACTCTGGCCATATTGTCCACCCTATCATCTACGGATCTATTTGACCCTGGAGGACCTGCTTGTTCTCTAAAGCGTTTGGTCTCTCGGTTTCCAGTCTCTAATCTAGCTTTAAGCTTACCCAAAGCCATCATATTAGACTCTATTTCCACTGCGTCATCCTGCATTCGGTTTAACGTGGCTCCCCTTCTCTCTCGCAAAAGGAGGGAAAAATACGGCTCAAAAGCTCCAGTGAAAGTCACTTTGGCCGTGGGTTGGGACGGTTTAACCTCGGCTGGGATTTTATTGTACAGTTTGTTGAATCTCTGAATGAATTCCGTGACTGTTTCCGAGTTATTTTTCCTCAAAGACCCAAATTCGGTTAAATAATAGAGATGGTCTTTTCTCTTGCCCCATTGTCTAAGGAAAGCATCTTCCAAAGCGTCATAAGACAAGATAGAAGCTGCGGGTAGACTTCGAAACCAATTTTGGACCTGACCTTCAAAGGTTTGGACAAGGAGTCTCGAATATATGTCCTCATGCTCGATACCGAAGATATCTGCGAATTGGTCGAAAAAATTAATATGTTCGGCTGTGGTCAGATCCCCTTCCCTGGTGAATTTCGGTAAATTTTTTATGTAATTTTCTGTAAGATCGTGTAGAGGGACGGGCAATACTAATGGAGCGTATCTGGCTGCAACTTTCGCAAACACTCTGGGAGGGGGAGCAGGCCCTTGGCCTCCAGCTCCTCCTAGAGGGGCTCCTCCCCCTCCTCCTCCGATAAACCCTTCGCCTCCTCCTATAAACCCTCCAGCTCCTCCTTCGGCGGCTGCCATCGTTGTTTGTGGAAAGTTGTAAAGGGGGTTTTGGAAAATTAAAAGAGAGTCTTTATTTTCTTCGCGAAGAGGAAAATCCGATGAGGAAAGATAAGGAACGCGAGGACTCGGTTCCTCGGATTTGCAAGAGATGAAATCGGGAGAGCCGACGGGTGTGGAAACCGAGTGTGTAACACACCCTTCAGAATTTGGCGAAGTCGGGAAATTCAACTAAAGAAAAGATGGTACATCAAAAGCCGACGAACTTTCAATAGGGCCCTTTCCTTTGTGTACTAATGGGACTGTCGGAAGGATATCACTCCTAATTTCGGAGAAAGTTGGCGTTGAAACATTAGTATCAAAGAGAGGACTGATCGAAGTTGAGGGTTCGGAAGAACTTTTAGTCTTCAGTTTTGGGGTTTTAAGTTTGTAAACTGCAGCGGTTGGCTTAGAAGAGCCTCTCGCTTTTAGAATATTTTCGGGATCGGTAACGGGCGTAATTTGCTTACCATCTGGGTTTTGTCTGGTATTCCTTCGATCGGATGCCAGTTTATTATTTGTGGATTCGCCAAGTGAAAGATTTAGAAAGCCTTAAAAGGTGTGTACTCTTTGTTCACTATCAAAGGGTAACACTTTCAACGAAAAACAATTGTCGTTTTCCCAGGGAAAAATAATTCGTAACTTCGGTCCCTGGCAACGGTGCCAGAAAGATGTTTTTCCTGAGTCTGTACTTAAGGCTTAGAAGTACAGTGTCAAGGCATCCGAAAGTGGGTAAAATATGGAGAAGAGGGAAGCGTAAAACTTCGGTAAAGGAAACTAGGGAAGGTTCCTACGTTGGCATTGTCTAGCTTCCAACTGTTCCTGGATAGTTATATCTTGTTCAATGGCTACCCATAAACGTTCAAGTTCGACCCGGTTAGTAGCAGTTTTAAGGATTGTGTCGAAAAGGTTTAAAGCAATGTGCATTTGGTCCAATAGTCCGGGTTCAATATTGGGCTGTGTTGGTATAGGGACAGTCATGGAGGAAAAGTAAAAAAGGGAAATACTTCAGAGTGAGATTAAGTGCTGTCTCAATTTGGTCGTATAAAAGAGAATTTATGGTTTTAGGAATAAAATAGGGATGCAAATCAAAGGCTCTTTCCAGTAACTGTATTATATTTTAATAAAAGGTGTGAGATGGGAGAAAAACATTTATCTTTCTATAGTGTAAGGCTCCTACCAGGGGAGAATCTCACAAATAAACAGAAGAGGAAAATTGTAAGGAAATAACCGATGTAGCAGAGAATATATGTCGAATTCTGAAAATGCAGACTGGTCTTACACCCGCTGATGGCTGGTGCAGAGGAAAGACAGTAAAMAATTACAGAAAACTAAAATTCATTCGCTATAGTAGTGGTTGTACTAAAGTATAACGAAGCACATCAATTACGAATATGAAATGACATGAAAAAAATGAATTACAAAGAAACCAACTTGTAACACAGTCGTGACGGAATTGAGAATCTTCAGATTTGCTTGTATTAACTTCTCAAATGTAAAAAACTCTATTACAAACGACACAAAAAGGTCCAGCCTCGTTTACTTCTTTCTGTGATATATTTATACAATTTTACAAATCAGGTAGAATCTCAATAGTCACAAAATTTCGGTTATGACAGGGAGGAGTGCAATCGCTCCATTTCTCCTACTCTGTCCTCACTTGGTGCCATATGTTTGTCATTGCGCGAGCTCGGTACAAGCGATACATCTTTCCACCAGCTGAGATATTAGCCACGATGGTTCTGCTTGACAGCTGGCTTCGAAGAAGTAACATTCTCGGGCTAGCTGCTGCAGCCTGTCCTCCATCTGTCCGTTGATGATGTCGATGGCGCATAATTGTGCGTTGGGTTTGATCATGCATTTATCCACTTGGACTATGTCCACTATAGTCATTTGAGAGATATCGGTCGAATGCCTTTCTTCTTTATCCTTCAGATCAATCGAGATCTTTTTCACATTCATTTGCATTAGCGTCTCGACATCGCACCTGCTATCAATTCCTAGCAGCTCGTCGTCTATAGAATTAAAGGCCTCCTCCAAGGAGTTGGTTATCTTTTGGGCTTGCTGCTTGCCTTCGGCGATGTTATGCTCCCATTCCTTTAACATAATATTTCCTCTGGTTTGTTCTGAAATGGTGAGCCTGGGAGTACCTGCCGAAACTCTGTTGTTCGTGGCTATCACCACCTCCTGGAAGGTGACCCGAGCCGCTCCAGCATCCCTTTCTCTGGCAGATAAGTTCTTGGAAACCTGATTGACCAACAGACAGTTTTCCCGGATCGCTTCTACCTTGGAGAGAAAATTCTGTTGCGCCGCAGAGACTTTGCTCTCAATATCGATCGCCTGAGATTTGAACATCCCGATGTTTATCATTCGGCTCTCGGCGATCTCCACCCTGACTCGCAACTGTTCTATCAAATCCCTTTGTTGGCTTGCTTGCATCTGACCATCCCGGACCACCAGCTGTTCTTGCTCAATCTTAGTTTTGAGCATCTCTATTTTGTTTTTATCGGCCAATCTGGCCTTCTCTATTCCCACGCTTGCCTGACCTTTAGCATTTTCTGTTGATGTGGCCAGTCTGGTTTCAAGGGTCTTAATTAGGATATTTTTCCTTTTAAGTTGGTTCTTTAGGAGCCCAACTGAAAACTGATTCGTCGAGGCATAGGCTCCTAGCGTCCCTGCTATCTCAGTGGCGAATTGCTCATTTTTCTTGTATTTTCCATCAGTTATGACCTTATATTTCTTCGCAGTCGACTCTCCTTCTTGATAGAACTCCCTTTTCACTACTGCCTTTCTCTTTTTGTCGAAGAAAAACTCATTCGGAGGGAGTTCTTCTACTCTTATGGGCCTTAGCTCTTCATTGAATATCCATCCCTCACCGATATTTCCCTGTGTCGACTGCAAGAGTGTGACAGATGTGATGGGTTCTTCGATCTGTTTCGTCGATTTTCCTGGAGTATCGACCGGACTCTGCTTCTTTGGCGGTTCTGGATTCTTTATCTCTGTCTCTGGATTCTGCTTCTTTGGCAGGTCTGGAGTCCTTTTCTCTGCTTCCGGACTCTTCGTTTGTTCCCCCTCGTCCTGGTGTTTTCCTTGGTCAGGAGTCGCATCCTTAGAGCCTTCGGCGTCCTTCTATTTTGTCTCCGAAATACCTGGACTCTCACCTTGCAACACAACAAGGAGACAACTACGATGGTGTTCTTGGAACTTCAATACATCGGATCTTTCCTCGGGAGCCAAGGACTAAATCCGAGCTAGAATTTCTTCATAGGACCTCGCTCCTCGGAAAATGTCATCCGAGGGTGAATTCTCATGCTCAAATCTTTTGAGCCTGCAATTAGCCAAATGATTGCTCACGACCCTCTATGGATCGTGCTTCTTGTATTCGATGGAGACCAAATTTAGGTCTTCTAGGGCTGCCGCCTCGGCTTTGGCATGCCCAAAATCTAATAAAGAATAATAATTCAAATGAATAGGAAAAGACGACCATACCTTCTTTGAGTACCCTTTAAGCTCTTTACTTACACTGCCAATTACCGTCTGTCGGGCAACCTCGTGACAAGCCAGCTTGTCAGGAATGAACAATGGCAGCGCATGCGGGGGAACAGAAGCCCCGAAAACTTTGAGGTATGAAAATTCTGCCTCTATGTACCAATCCGCTATGTTGCTCATATTTGTCACTATGATGTCCGAGATACGGGGTGGCGGGTGACCAAAAATGGTGATGTGCAAGGGCACCATTACCCAGTTAAAAATTTCATAAACAAAATTTTCTGCTTTGTTTTCCCATAATTTTGCATGATATACATGTATGGGCTCATCTTCGGCTGGAGTCCAACTCCAATTCATCAAAGGAAATGGTGTCATAGAACAAATTGCGTCCATAATGTACGCGGACATGAAAAATGATGATGCCTTCCCATTCTCCTTCTGCTCCCGATACTCTGTGACCCGATTGGTCAAGCTATCCGATAGCATCTTTGCCCAGTTAAAAGAATATCCTTCGGTGACCCGAAACATTAGAGGCACCCACGCAAGGAAAAAATGCGCTGTGTCCTCTTTCCCATATAACCGACATGTCATCATGGCCACATATATATACTGTGGTTCTAATGAAGCGATTGAATATATGCCGTGGGTATCAACTCTGAACTTCATGGTGTTTGAAACCCAATCCTTTATCAAACTGGACATGGTTTTATCATATTGTTCGCATTCCTTCTCCTTGAATTCTTCCAAGAACTCAGTGCCATATGTGTGGTCGGACGTCGCGGGAAGCTTGTACATGGTTTGCAGATGCTCTGTCCTGAAGGTCCCAATGGTGAATTTTTTCTCGTTCATGATAGTCCTGGTCGGTATGTCCACATGGTCCAATGCCCATCGGACCATATCATAATATGGAAGCAACTGCGGTCTGGTTGCTACTCTGTGTATTCCGGATTGGATGACTATCTTGTACTTGGTGGTTAAATCATCTCTTTCGTTGTCGTCGGAGTCATCAGAATAATCCACCAATTCTGCTTGCAGAATATCTGAAACATATGACCAATTCGGGACCGAGTTGATACTTCGGGGAAAAGTATCAGAGACATTGTCTGCGCCTATCCCGAAACCTCAACATTCGCCTTTGCTGCTTTTCGCGGAGCCATGGATGAAGCTTGCGTTTTAGCTCTTCTGCGATAGAACTGCGTATACATACAAAAGTCAGTTTACTAAGAGGTGGTGAGCTCTGTGTGCTATGAAAATGCATTTGTTATAATGAAATACAACTCTACTATATACTCAAAAGACTCGGTACCTTTCAGAACAAGTCTTTCAAATCACCTTTGGAAATAAATTATGTCATAAAAATCCGATCTTATACGTCGATTTACCCTATTTCCTCATCAATGTCATAAATTTTGGTGGTTTTAAACTCTCAGTTGGCGCATGGAGGAAAAGGCTACCTCATAAATCGTGCGGACATCAAAGCACGGGATATTCACTGATTTAGCTTAATTAATTTGGTTTTACCGCTGTTAACAGTGTTTCGGTATTCACTATATCGGGGATTTTCCTTTAACATTTTGAGTCTCTAACACCCGAGACTGCGAAGATCGACTTTGGTTTAATTAAAGATAATCACGATTTGGAGCTTGATTAATTTTATAATTATTATATTCTCCCTATCGCGACTCGGGGCTTCGAAGATAAGTTTATGGGAGATTTACATGCTGAGCTGCGAAACCGCGAGGTCGCGATAACATGACTTAATTAAAAGGGAAGATAATCTTGGATTAAGAAATTAATTAATCATGTGATAATTGCATCGTGACTTCGCGAGTCAGGGTTTAGACGGTCAAATTTCCAAAAAGGACAACGCCGAGTGGCGAAACGCCGAGAGAATCTTCTACCACGGTTTAGCTTTTACCCTTAACCTTGACATGAGTTACTCGAATAAGGAACTCGTGTTCTCGGCTATTGGGGTTAAGAAAATAAACTTTTGGGTTTGGCGATCACCGAGGCGCGAAACTCCGAGGACGTTTAAACATGAGTTGGGGAAAACTTTACCCTCGTTACTATTTTGAGTGAAAAGTTAAAACGACTTCGCTGTTTCGTGACTCGGGACGTGTGAACTGCATGAGTTATAGTATCCGATCTACGAGATCCTGAAGTAGAACGAAATAGGAAACATTTTACGACAAGTAGGACTTGTTTCAAGAGTGGAAAAAACATCGTTGCTTGTGTGATCAAGCTTCAGAGATCGTCGATATCTCAGAGGGAAAAATGAAAACCCCTTTTAGATTTCAAGCATTAAAAATGAAACTTGTGAAGGGCTAGAAAAACAAGGGTGGCTCCAACAGGTAAGTTGGTACCTCAAGTTTCTGGGGTCGTAACTTTTGCATATGACCTCTGTTTTAGGCGCGTGATAGCTCGTTGGAAAGGTGTTTTCAAGAAATACACATTATGCCATCAAAATCTGACTCTGTCTACTTTTTTACTATGGAATGCCAAACAAACACTGTTTAGGGCCCCAAAACAACCCTGGAAGTATAGAAATATGTACTGACATGAAAACTTCCAAAATAAGCCAGTTGGATTAGGTGGGAAACCACCAATATCCACCTAGAATATGTGTAGGGATTCAAACATCTCCGGAAGTGTAGAAACCACAATTACAAAGAAGTACATAAGAACGTGTTGTACTAAAAAATGTCAAGAGGAACCAATTGTAATAGGTGGGTGGCCACCAATATCCACCTAGATCAGTCCTCCCCCATTAGGAAGAAAATGTATCCATTGCGTTGAGTGCTCGCATCAGGTGATGAAACTTCTGTTGAATTTGGCCCCGAGTGAGCCACTTTCCTTGGTGTGGGAGCTTCCCTATCTTGAAAACCCGATAAAGCTATATCCTCTGCTGGCGAGTTCCCTTAACCTGTGTTTCCACTATCTGATTAGTGGATGCATGTTCCATGTAGTCAGGGTTGATCTCTATCAGTGTCAACTATTCTGCAATCTCTGAGGTGTCCAATAATGGTGGAAAATATGGTCGAAGGAGGTCCACATTGAACACTGGGTGCAATCCAAGGAAGGGTGGAGTGTTGAGATAAAAAACATTGCTACCCACAACCTTGGTGATAATTTAAGGATAATAACGAAGTCAACGGATGTAATTTCCCCAAGGCCGAGCCCAGTTGTAAATCTGATGTATGAAATGAATTGTAAATATGTGTTATAGGCTGGTGAGCCAAGTTTGTATAAGCCAGTGGGCTTATGTGATTGTTAGGCCAGAGAGCCTAAGGGTTGGAGGCCAAGGGCCTGATTTTGTACTTGTATATATGCAAAAACATTTAATAAAATTGTAAACACCGTCAGGTGCAGACCGACCACGATGAATGAGTGAAGGGGGACTAAGTTTCCACAGAGAAGGCAAGGGATTAGGGACTGGAAGGTGGGAAAAGGGGCTAAGTGTTTAGCCTAGGGGGGGCTTACATCTAGGAATAATATTTTATTATTATTCGAAAAGAACATGTGCCATTTATATTTTTTTTATCCTAAGCTCCTAACCAAGGGAAAGTGATGCGTGCTGGTGGAACACATGTAGTCTCCAGGGCGACAAGTGTCGACCCTTGTGCATGCGAATAAAACAGTTTGGGTGGACCGTGAGGGGGGTTCACTCTCTCATTCGAGCGAATTTCCTAAGGGTGTACGGGCTCTGAGCAATACGACTGACCCGAGCTTTGCAAAAAAACCTCGTACACCTTCTGAACTGAAAAACCCGTGTATACCTCAGTACTGAACGAGAAGCCTGTGATCGATTCTGAAAGAGCCGGTTTCACCTATGTTTGAATCGAAAAAATCATGTGTTGTGTTTGGAGAATCCGTGTGCATACACTGCCCGAGATCGAGCCTGTGTGAGAGATCTTTGTCCCGAAGCCATGACCCTGATCCATTTTTCCATTGCTGAGCCTGTGGAAAAAGTCGTGGTTGTGTGGCCACGCAGTGCTGGACTGCATGGGAGGTTTGTTGACCTGTGAGTGATTCTCTCCAGGCGAGAGAGTGCGCAGAGGAAGGAGAGAACTCCTGGAAGGAACCCTGTAGCTTCCATAGAGCCCGGAGACTTCCGGTCCAGTCTGTTGCTGTAACCCAAGGCAAGGGAGGTTAGCAGCTGAAGGATTGTCCAGGTGACAGAGAAGGTGTATACTCCTGGGGTGGAACAGGAATGTGGGGAATGAGGGTCTGTGGGCAGTGAGTGTGGGTGGTTCCTTGAAGAGAATCCCTTCCTGTGGTTGTGTGTTGTTTTCCCTGTAACCTCAGCCTAACCTAAGATTCCTTGTCTCGGGGTGGAGCTTAGTCCCAACTCAGGGGTGACCCACTGCTGAGCTGATGAGCAGTGTGGTCTAAGGCTGGGAGGTTCATGGAAGGCCTGCACATGGTTGGTGGATTTTACCACTGTTAACAGATAAATATCTGATTATGTTTTAATCATGTTTTGCATGACTCTACTGCTTATGTTATCATGATTTCCACTGTGTATATGAATTAGTATGAAACGCTATTGCTTTGTTAATTATGGAAGTAACTCATATGAATACTCTGTGTAGAATGTGTTTATTTTTTTAAATGCATGTGGATTATATAATACCTGTATGAGTTATGTACCATGTGGTGTTAAAGTTTCCTTTTAAGAGCGATTAAGCCACGGTAGCTGAAAGGGTGTGCTACAGTTTGGTATTAGAGCCAAGGTTTCGACACTGAGCCTAGATGGGCCAGTGGAGCGGTCTTTGGACCGAGAATGCGAGGGGAAATTGGGTCTGGAAGGCCAATTTTGGACCCCGGTTTTCTACAAAGTGCCAAGGAGTTAATTTATGAGTTTTTAAGCTCAGGAGGTATAGCGGCATTATGAAACCGCAGCCAGTGTGGTATAAGTACACAGGGAAAGAGGACTCCACACCAGAAGTGTTGGAGCTTTAGGATCTGTTCGGGAGGGAAGGTGAACCCTTGTGACCGTCAGATATGGAAAGTGTGCATGGGGTTTAAAGCCCTTTGGAATTGCACAAGAGTGTGGAAATCGCGATACGTGAAATCCCAAATTAGTCAAGACCGTCCATCAGAAAGAATGTGTGGGGAGCGGTCAACCTTTCGCTGAATCGTAACTTGAAATGGTCAAAGGGTGAGTTCGTGAGAATTCACAAAATGTGAATTCATGATTGGATCATAACCGTCGATCTAAGAGATATCTGGACCGTTAATTGTCCAGGAAGAAATCGACGTTTTGGGAGATGGGAAGTGAGGAGAGGTGAACAACTCCGAAACCCAAAACCCCGAAATCTCAAAACAACCTACACCGTAGATCATGGGGAGAATAAATTGACCGTTGGATCAAGTAGTTAAATAGACAGTGATTTTGGGATTTCGGCAAATGGAATTTCAAGATGTGTGGATGCACGAACTTCCGATGCCCAAAACTCGAAACGTCGAAAGGATTTGCGTCGTAGATCTGAGAAAGATTTGACCGTTGGATTTTACCAGGAATGGATGTGGACACATGGAGATGTACCATGTGCCAGTGGGTTGAGAATAAAAGCGAGAGTGGTGGGACACAATGACGTCATTAAAAGAGACGTGGACCCTCATGAACGTGCCATGTGCCACCGTGGTTATGGGTGACCATTGTGCTATGTGGGTATGGAGGGTAAAGTAAATCAGAATTTCGGAAGTCGGGGGTTGGAAAGGAAAGCAAGTCTGAAAGCCTCGTGGAACGAAAAACTGAAGTCCAGAAGTCCCGAAATCTCTGAAGACAGAAGAATCGTAGCTAATTTTAAGGGCAACAACTATGTTGTGGGTCCGGAGAATAAGGAAACCAATTTTTCAGAATTCGGGAATTGAAATGATAAAAGGTTGGGAGTCACTGCAAAATGAAATCCCGGGTGCCGAAAACCTAAAGTCCTGGGTACCGAAAACCCGAAGGCCCGAAAGTCCTGAAATGCCGAAAATGAAAGTTTCGAAGACCCGAAAATTGCAGAGCTGAATGAGAGCTCAGAAAACTTATTTTAATCGAAATGTCTTTTGTTCTTGTTCATATTGGTGTATAAATGTTGTGGATTTTTCATGAAGTTTTAATGTCCTGACAAAATTCGAATTGAATTGCACAGTGTGTGTGCAGATTTCAACGAGGGTCAGGACTCCAGCTAACCAACGCCGAGTATGGAATGGGAAAAGGTGCAGATTGCCTCCGAAACAGGAGATGAACGGGAAGAAAAGGATGTCAATGTGGAAGTGGAAGGATCGAACTCCAATGGGCATGGAAAAGAAAAGGATAAGGAAGGACACATAATGAAAATCATTGAAGGATTGCAAAGAGAGGCCTAGGCTCACCAAGCTGATAGTCGAAAGCTCATGAAAGTCAGGGATCGACAGGGTGTATTAAACTTAAAATTTTTGAAGAGCCTGGAAAGAATAGAGAGGAAACTCGAGAAGGGAAGAGACTCAAGTAAGATGGAGAGTCGCAGAACCCCTGGGAGAAGAAGGAGATCAAGAAGCGTCAGGACTTTCGAGAGGAAAAGGAGGTCAAGGAGTGGTAGCCAACATATTAGTCGCTCCCAAAGACATTCCAGTAGGGGAACACGCAGTAGTTCGATCTCGTCTCCTACCAGAAAGCACCGAAAATATGGAAGGGATGAATTGAAAGGGGAAATCAACAAGATTAAACTGCCTATGTTTGATGGTGAACATAAGAAGGAAGAAGATGCTAAAATATGGTTGTTGGGTATAAATAAATACTTCCAACTACAGAATTATTCTGCCCATGCAGAAGGAAGAATTGCAATGTACCAACTGAAAGGAAAAGCATCCATGTGGTGGGATCAGTTGGTGAAGGTGCAACACATCATAGAGAAAGAGGTCACGTGGAAGGAGTTTAAGAGGTATTTTGAGAAGAAATACCTGACCAAAAGATACTATGACAGAAAGATGAAGGAGTTCTTCAAACTCAAGTTGGGCAGTATGACCATTGATGAGTATGAACAAATTTTTTTGGAACTACTGAAGTATGTTCCATTCATCAAAGATGAGGCTGTTAAAATTCAGAGGTATCTGAGTGGACTGCCACCTTTCATTGGTGACAAGATTCAATATGATGATCCTAAGACTATGGAAGAAACAATAAGAATGGTGAAATTCTTATACGAACAACAAAGAGAAAAGCCTACCTTTCGGAAAGCTTGGGATGACTAGAAGAGGTTTAAGAAAGAACAGAGGCAGAAGGGAAACATGCCACCCTTTTTCAAGAACAACCCTTGGGGACAGTCATCTTTTAGAGACCCCAGGAAAGTTGAAGGGAGTGAGAAGATGCCAAGGTCTCCACCTATGGAGTGTTGGGGTTGTAAAGGGAATCATAGGTAAAGAGACTGCCCCCACATAAAATACAAAGAAAGAACTGTTCATACTGTTCAGCAAGCTGAAACAGTGGAGGATATGGGCAACAGAATGCCAAGGATCTATGCAGCCCTGGACAACAAACAAGCAGAATTTCAATCGCACATGATTGAAGTGGAAGGTACGATCAACAACCGACCACTTGTTATTTTAATTGATTCAGGGGCTAGCCATAGTTATATAGATCCTAGAGTGGTGGAAAGTTTGCATTTAACAAGAAGAAAACATGAAAAGTCTTGGTTAGTGAAGTTGGACACAGGGACCAAGAGGAAGGTCACTGAATTGGTTAAGTCTTGTTCAGTGGACATGAAAGGAATGAGCACTAAGGCTGAATTGAACATTTTTCCTTTAGGCTCATACGATTGCTTAATTGGATGGACTGGTTGGACCAGCACCATGCCATTCTAGATTGTCGTAACAAGAGGTTTACCTACCTGAACGAAGAGGTAAATCCGGTAACAGTCCAAGGAATTCCCAGATCCGTGGCTGTTAGGGAAATCTCAGCCATGCAGCTGAAGAAATGTTATCGAAAAGGCTATCAATTATATGCAGCTCGGGTGGAAGAAGCATCCTGAGATGTAGTATCGAATCTGGAAGATCACGAGGTACTCAAAGATTTCAAGGATGTATTTCAGGAGGTACCTAGACTACCTCTAAAGAGGGACATCGATTTTTCTATAAATTTGATGCCTGGAGCAGCTCCAGTTTCAAAGGCTCCTTATAGAATGAGTACGCCAGAGCTGAAAGAGTTGCAATTGCAGCTCGAAGAGATACTAAAGAAGGGATACATTTTCCCCAGCGTGTCACCTTGGGGAGAACCGGTCCTATTCGTGAAGAAGAAAGATGGGATGTTGAGACTGTGCATTGATTTTCGACACTTGAATAAGGTCACTGTCAAGAACAAGTATCATCTGCCAAGGATTGATGATATTTTTGATCAGTTGAAGGATGCAAAAATATTTTCAAAAATAGATCTCAGATCTGGATATCACGAAGTGAGAATAAATGATGAGGACATTAGCAAGACCGCCTTTAGAAAAAGGTATGGTCATTATGAATTCACAGTGGTGGCGTTTGGACTGACAAATGCACCTTCTGTTTTCATGTGCTTAATGAATGGAGTGTTCAGAGATTATTTGGACATGTTTGTCATAGTCTTCCTGGATGATATCTTGGTGTATTCCAAGACAGAGGAAGAACATGAACAACACCTGAGAATGGTGTTGTAGGTGTTGAGAGAACACCAGCTATATGCAAAACTGAGCAAGTGATCATTTTACCAAAGGCAGATTCATTACTTGGGGAAAATTATATCAAAGGAAGGGATCGTTGTGGATCCTAAGAAGGTTGAGGCCATTCGAGAATGGTCAGCGCCAAGGAATGTGGTGGAAGTTAGATCTTTTATGGGTCTGGCAGGCTACTACAGAAGGTTTATAGCCAGATTCTCAAAGATATCTCACCCTATCACTTCCTTGCAAAGCAAGGAGAATAAGTTCCAGTGGACTGAAGAATGTGAGAGTAGCTTCCAGCGATTGAAGCGGCTACTAACCAGTGCTCCAATCCTAAAGATTGCAGATCCAAATAAGGATTACGTAGTGTGCACAGATGCGTGTAAGGAGGGGTTGGGAGGAGTTCTCAGCCAAGAGGGATTTGTAATTTGTTATGAGTCCCAAAAGCTGAAAGAGCATGAAAGGAATTATACCACTCACGATTTAGAGCTAGCAACAATCATCCACGCCTTGAGGAAATGGAGACATTACCTCATGGGAAGGAGATTCGAATTAAGAACAGACCACAATGGTCTGAAGTATTTATTTGATCAACCGACTTTAAATGCGAGGCAAACCAGATGG